>PVHY01000041.1:160040-318397 GCA_004024945.1 Uropsilus gracilis
GGGGAAATCCTGCTTTCCTTCCCCTGTAGGTGGGTATGCAGAGTGGGGCTGTGGGCATCTGGGAGTCCTTTGTCCTAGCAGTGTACCTGCGCTGTCCCTGGAGGCATGGCTACCCCAGTGTGACCTGGTGAACACTTCTGTGATCCTGTCTGTGAGCACGTCTACACCCAGCCTCCCAGTCTCCAGCCTTGGTGCCCTGATGGCGGCTGCTCACTTTCTTCCTCCTCTGTACCTGCTTCCTGTGGTCCTTTCCACACTAACATACTCCAGATAGGACTTGCAGACAGGTACTACCCAAGCTTCAGGCCTCCTGCCCTTGGGCCTCCTCTGTTACAAACCTACACAACAGCTCTCAGCTTGTTCTGCTAACCTCACCTGTGCTCTAAAGGATTGCGTCCTGTTGCCCTTCTGACCCAGGGAAACTTGGGTTCCAAAGTCAGTGTACCTCCTGGCTCTGCAGCAGCTTCAGCTGTTTCTCTAATGAGATCTGGATCTCCAGTCTTGGAAAAGGACCGCTTTGGTACCATATAGTTTTCCCACAGTCTGTAATCTTTTACTATAAATTAATAATTAAACTTCCTCGCTTCCATCACTGTGTGAGATCTTACTACCACTCTCTCCTCCCTCCCTGTAATTTTATTTGCAGTACTCATCACAATTGCATATTTATTTGTGAATCTATTTCTTAACATTCTCTTGCATGGGACTCTAACCCCAAACAGGTGCCACATCTGTTTTGTTGTTATCCGAGAACTCAGCTCATAAAAAGTACTCAATAAATAAATATTTGCTGCATGAATGAATACTAAATGGCTGAGTTGATTTTCTGCTAATTTATTCTGTTATGTTCTTATTATGCCCCATTAACTTTCTCAGTCATTGCTATCACTTCTAGAGGTCAGGTATAATATGTTCTGGAATATGTAGCACATAATGGAGCTGATTTTGGCCCTGTGTAAACAACATAAAGCTGGATTTTTACATTCTGCCATCTCTACATTAAAACCTACTATGGCATGGATGGCCACAAGTGTCATTTTTCAGGATGTTATTATTCTTTATTGTCTCCAAATTTACTAAGAGATTCCCATTTCTTTTCCAAAAAGGAGTAGAAGCAGTTAAAACAAAATCTGTTTTAATTCTAAGCACTATACCACACTTCCAATTTTTCACATAAAATTCTGCCCAGGATTTATAAACTCAAATCCCTGCAGAGGCTAGTGGGTAATTTGAACGACAGGGTTCAGCATAAGGAAATGAAGAGTAGTAGGGATTATGGCAAATTGAACAGTGCATGCTTCACTCAAAAACATTTAATTAAAAAAATTATAAAAACATCGTGCAAGCCAAACATAACATCTGCATACCGCACTAGCCCCATGAGCGCCACCTGGCAAAACCAGACTTAACACAGGACTCCAGGAACCTTTCTAAGATGAAGAAGCAGGATTTTAAACTACAGAGTGTTTGACATAAGTTTACTTCATATACGTGTTTTGCTGAAGAAGGGCATTAAAGAAAAGCTAGCAACTACTGTTTCACAAGAGCAAGCAAAAATGGTCACCAAAGAGGTAGGAAGGACATAATCTCAGGATAAAGATTGATCCTCTCAAGGAAGAAAAACTAGCAAAATGGCACTATTGTTTTTATTTTTACCTTTCTAACTAGAGATGGGAATAAATTTCACAGCAGTCACTCAGATGACAAATTAGTGCTATCAGAATTATCTTAAAGGCTTAAACAGGAAGGTAGATTTGACAGGTAAGGGGAAGGAGAAGATGTGTATGTGTACTTTGCCACACTCTTCAGGGGCTTCTGAAGCCTGGTTTGGAAACTTCTGGTCTCTTTCTCTTCTACTAGTCAGAAGACAGAACAAAGACAGAACATCATTTCTCATCCTGATAATAGAGAATCCTATTTTCCTGCACTGGGGGGAGACAGAGTTTTTTCAGAATAGCTCTGTGCCTTCCTTTGCCACAGCAGGCAGACACATACTGGTTGGCTGCAAATAGCTGACAGAGCCAGAGACTCGTCACCATGATTCAACATATAAAATTATTCCCCATGTTCAAAAATGTACTTTTTCTTTATTGACATCATCCTGCCATTATTTTAGAAAGGATTTAGAGTCATTTTGAAAACATTCATAAACATGCGAAAAAGGCCTTTTAAATTATGAGCCTAAGACAATGTGAAATGAAGACAGAAAACTTAAGATTGTGTCACGATTTAGGAAAACAGCCCAATCTCCTATTTTTCACACTTACTAGTGGCAGGTAACAACTGTGATTTGGCATCATGCCAGTGAAACAAACAGGTGTCAAACAATAAGAAGCAGTGAAAACTGTGTTGAACTAGACAACTCACAAGATCCTAGGAGGAGGGAGGATTTCTCAGCTGCTGACTGCTGCTATGGAATTTTAAAGAGAAATTGGCAATTAGGATTTTTATGTAAAAAATATCTCTGAATTTTATGCTGTTTACATCTGATTAGAAACCTTAAACTATACTGTGTAGTAGTTACACACACACACACACACACACACACTTTTAGTACTGACATGCTTTGGTTTGAAGATTAGATTGAAATGGATACTAGAATTATCTGAAGCACCTTCCTGGATTCATAGGGCTAAGCTTCCCCCCGATATTCTGAATGAGAAATACCTGGGAGAACTGACTTGCATTTTAGGAATATTCCTGACAAAAGCCCAACCTGCTCCTGTTGTAAGAAATCACTTCTCTAATAAATTCTGGGGAACGTGAGGAGGTATTCCAGGTGCTTTTCAGGTGTTCCACTTCAGAAGACTTGGACCATCAACTCCTGTGGTTTGGGGAATTGTGACCAGAGTCCTGGGAGGTGTTTGCTATATTTTACATTGCTCACCTTGATTTCTCTCAGGTACTAGATATGTGCATTTTTCTCTTGACTTTGCTAAGGAAACTTTCACAGAGGATCTCAAAATGGGAATAAATGAGACTGAAACTTAAGCTAGCCTTGATTGATATAGTAGCAACGACATTAAATCACAGTTCTCTGAACTTTCAAAGAAGGAAAAGTTTTTTAAAAGGCATGAGAGCCGGGCACAGTGGCTCATGCCTGAAAGCTTCAGGCTATGAAGCAGCTGGGGCTAGGGATTGCAGTTTGAGTCCTGCTTGGGACAACATAGCGAGACCTAGTCCCAAAAAATAGCTGGGCGTGGTGGCGTGCGCCTGTAATCCCAGCTACCTGGGAAGCTGAGGCAGGGGATTGCTCGAGTCCATGATACCCCGGGCAACGTGAACCTGCAGTTCCATGGGCAAAAATAGAGAGACCTAGTCTCTCAAAAACATAAATAAAAGTCATGAGAACGATGTTTCCAGAATCAGACAACATGATACCTTAAGAGACAAGAGTTTGATCTCTTATGCTCACCCTCCCCTAATTTACCCTCCCCCTCCCTGCTGCATGCTTTGGTTCTGCTGTCAGTTTGTTAATTTTAACTTTTTCTTGTATTATTGCTTGTTTTCCCTATATCCCACATATAAGTGATACTATATGGTATTTCTCGTTTTATTTTCTTCTTTTTTTTTAGTTTTTTTTTTTTAATTTTTTCTTTTTCTTGCTTTGTTGCTTTAGGTAAGACTTCCAGTACCATATGTATAGGGGTGATGACATTAGTGGACAACTTTGCATTGTCCACAATATCTTTGTCTTGTTCTATTATATCTTTGGTAAAAGATCATCTTTCACCATCATCTATGGTGTTAACTGAAGATATTTATAAGATTCTCTTTACTAAGCTAAGTAAGTTTCTTTCTACTTTTCTAAAAGTGTTATGATGAATGGGTGTTAAATTTTGTCAATATTATTCCTCCTCAATTGATATGATCATGTGGTTTTTCTTCTTTAGACTTTCAATTTTAAGATTTATATTGATTCTTGTTATATTCCTTGGGGTTCTCCAGCACCATATCACCCATGAACTTTTTGGCTTATTTTTGCTAGCATGATTCCAAGAGGAATAAAAAGATAGCAGTTTGGCAATGATCAGACTGTGTTTTCCCAGGGTTTCTTCTCTTGCTCACTCCTGTTTTAAGCCCTCTCTCTACTCCTTTGTTCATAAGTAGCAAAGGCACCCATCATCTTCAGTACAAGATGACTCTTCTGCTGCTGACCCTTCATGAATCTGTAGCTGGTCCTCGTATGGAGGTAGCCAAGGTAGGTGGGCTAAGTGGTGTTGGGAGAGTGGCTAATGTATCCCACCACCAGAGTCAAGGTGTCTGGACCTAGGGAGAATGAGTTTGAAAGAGTTCAGTGACTGAAAATCTTAGAATCATTCGGAATGACTGTTCCTGATGATGAGAAGGAATGGATGAAAAAGGGGTTATTTTCATAGAGTAAACAAAATATAATCCTATAATTGGAGCTAGTGGTTGTTCCTTAATAACTTGACTTTTCAAATGGATGAGAAAGAAGAAAGCTAGGGGGTAAATTCACTTTCTCAAGGACCCATTGCTTATAAGATGTTGAACAAGAGGTGAGACCCAGACTTTCTAGGTTTCTAATATCTAGTTTTGTCTATTTATCCAGAGTGTCTTGTTGGTCATACCATGGCTAACCCTTATCTGTTCATCCTCACTGTCTATAAAAAGGTCAAGCTGAATCTTTAACATATTCTGATAACTTCCTAGGAAGGAAGACAGGTGATGTTTGCATTTCAATCTCACTTATTCAAGATAATCAGCTTCTTGATCTGGATTAACTCAAGGATGGATCTAAAACACTGCTAATCTATATGTTACTAAAGTTTTCTCTGATCAAAATCAATTACAGACCTTTGAACTCAGAGGTAGAAATTTTTTGGAAAGCTGAGTCACAGCTGAGTCACAACCTCCTTCTCTGCCTATCCAACTTAATAGTGCCTTTGACCCTGAGTTGCCAAGAACCTGTCTTCTCTGTCTTGGTGTGCTACTTTGTCACCTGAGCCTCAATGTCACTCCCTTTCCTATAACTGCAAAGTTTAAGGAAAATGGCCTCTGTCCTGTAAATATGAGGTCACTGTTTATCAACTATTCTTTGATGCTGTCAGCATGGACACAGACTTTCATTGTACGTCTGCCTCTTGATGCTCTAGAAAATTCTCTGAATGTCATTGCAACAGACAGCAACTCTGACATGCTTTGAAGACTGCAAATGGGGTATGACTTCATTTACAATTCCTCTGAGAGGTAGGCCACATCCCTGAAGGGGGACATTTGGCCTTGCAGTGCTGACTTCATCATGATGTCTGACATTGAGATTACCGATCTGTTTAGAGCTGTCTATGGAAATGGGGGTCAGTGAGGAGACTCCTCTTATATAAATGACAAGTTCCAACCCAGGGGATCCTTTCTGGCTGAACCACATGGCCCTGAAAATAAAGATTTGTCCCAGAAAGGCTGACATAGTCTTAACTTGAGCAGCACGCAAAGCACCTTGGTAATTAAATAACTCTGTGTGTCAAGTTAATTCTTCATTGCCATGTAAATACATTTTAATTTATTGAACTGCCCTTAAGCTCCTGTCAAAAATGCATCCAGCAAAATTAGAAGAAATGTTCCAGATTGACCGGCAACCCACCATGTCTTTGTCTTTGGGCTCCAGTCCCAAAGTACTGCACTCCTGGACTCACATGCAGAGTCAACACATCTGCCAATTTATTTATGTATTGCTGCAGAGGGCTGCCCCTTGGGGTCATTTTCCTCTTGCTTACACAGACTGCATTTAGATTTCTCTGATACTGATCAGCCTAAGCTTGTGTTTCAATCAAGTCATATATAGCACACCAAAAAAAAAAAAAAAAAAGAAAAAAAAGAAGCCAAAAAACTCTCTGGGGCAGGGACACAGATGGTTCTCCTGCAGTGTATTGTCATCCACAAGAGGAAAGTTTTTCACATTCATAGTTAGGACATGATCCTGATGTATGGGAGCTGCTAAATTCCAAACAGTTGTTGGGTGATAGTGTTTTAGCATTTTTAGCAGTTCCCCTTAACAGCAGAGGGGCCTGGATCTGACATTCACAGAGATTTTAGACTTTTGATGTGATCCACAAATTCAATTATTTATATTGTAAATATAATGTAAATATAATACAAATATAAATGTAAATATAATAGCCACTGTAATGCATGTGTGTGTTAAAAGAATGAACTGTTAAGTACAAACAATGAAAACCTCCCTGTTAAATTAGTGGGAGCCTAAATATATGGCAATGTCCTAGTTGAGTGTCTCTCAGAGGAAATGAAGATGCAAAGCCCTTTGGGTTTGTGAGATTGCATATCATTTAGTAGGTCCAGGAGGAGGCCAGAGTCCACATTTGCAACAAGCTCTAGGCTGATGTAGAACCACAGTTTCTGTTCCGAGTTCCCAGGGACCTCTTAGTAGCCAAAAGTCTCTGTTCATGAGAATAGTGTTTCTCACCAAACATTGTGCTTCTTCCTTTCTGTGAGTATTTCTTAGTTCCCTCCATATGCTTTGTTTTAACTGCAACATTTTGCAACAACAAAATTATTAGATTCACTCCACCACCCCCATTACTTTGTTCTCAAAGTATCTCCCATCCTGGATAAAGGAAACAGAATCTTTGCCTTCCTCTATTGCAAATCCCCCAAATCTTGGTTGCTTTTGGGGTAAGGGAGAGGTGAAGGATATAAGATGAATAGCTATCACCTGAGGTAAGGATATGAGATGAATAGCTATCACCTGAGGTAAGAGAGTCAAAAGAACTATTAGTTTGATGAGATTAAAAAGATTTCAGAAATCCACAGTCTTCAGCAAATATAGGTCCTTGGTGATGGAGGACTCAGAAAAAGCTCTCCAGCAAATACTTTCTTTTGGCCTGGAGTTTTGGAAATAAGGAGCCGTGGGTGAGGTTATTTGCAGCTATAGGAAAGAGAAAAATGATTTCTTTTTCTAATTCACACTTTTTCTTTGGATCACTGTCTTCTTATTATGCCACCAATCTTAAACTGTGTCAGAGTCGCACTTCTGCTGTCAGACAAGCTCCACCACCCTCACAGGTGCGGAGAGAAAAGTGCAAGACTCCAGGTGTCCCTGAGGTTTCTGAGCGCCGCCCCGTTCCTGGGCTGGCAGTGACCAAGCCCCAGACTCCAGAGGCACTTTCTAGCTTGTTTTTACCAAACTGCAGTTAGCAAAACCAGGGAGGAAGGGACACAAAAGACTTCCAGGTTGATTAAGCTTTCTTATTCCCCTTGGCTTGCTTGCTTCTCTGCCTTTATTCTTGATGATGAAATCCTTTTGGTCTGTAGTTAATCATATAAATACCCAAGTTAGAAAGTATGAGAGACCCAATTAAATAAAGCAAATTTCAGGTAATTTATACAGGGGTGTGTGATTACCATATTAATGGGAATTTAATTCAATTATTGTTTTATATTATTCAGTTATCATTTATATTATCACCATATAATGACATGACATTATGTATCTATGTGCCATAATATGTGGTATATTAATATGGTGCTCTATTGTTGTTATTGAGTAAGAGTTGCTATTTCAAAGTTGAATTATTATAAACTTGACTTTGTAAAACAGAACAGAACAGATTCCCCTTCAAATTTAGGGAGCTATGATAACATCAGTACCAAACTATTTGAACTCTACTGTGAGGACAACTAACAGGATTCTATATTTAAATGAGTTCCTTTGGTGAGTTTGACTTACATTTAGGTTTAAAATTCAGTATTTTGATGTTCTCTCAATCTGAATCAACTAAGTGGCATACCCTGATTGATATAATAGGATCTTTAAAAAGTTTAAAATGCATGGAATTAAATCATATAGCCATATATACTGCTCAAAAAAATACCAGTGTGTGTTAAAAAGCTGTGCAAACAGATTCAAGAGGCAAGTGAAAAACTGGGAGGGTTCTTTTTTTAATCAGACTCTGAATAGATATTTAATAAAAGGTTCTGTCAGTTGTTCTTCAAACAAGTAGGTAATTTCCCCTCCCAAACTTGTTTCAAATTCTTTATCTGTCAGAAATTACCCTCACCAATTTATAGGCCTAACAACAAAATCAAACATTTAAAGTACTACATAGCAATTCTATTTTCCCCCTTTCTCTTCCTCCTCTTTAGCTTTATGGTCACTTATATTTTTCTCATCGCCTTTCCGTAAACTCGTCGTAGCCTTCCTTCATCATTATGGTCTACATGTTTTAAAATGTGCATGGAGCTAAATGTGTATATGGGTGGGTCTCCATTCAGGAGGCATTTGTCTGTTGTTGTTGTAATACATGCAGAATGCCAAGCCCAGCATAATGCTCAGCCTTCGGGGACACATGATTATTAGTGGAATACAACCCCCTTTTGTTTTGCTTTATTTCCTCCCTCATGTTGGATTCTCCTTACACTTCCTGCTCCCCACAACAAGCATTCATGGAGTGATTTTGATATAGAACTGTGGGTCATTCTTATATATGTCTTTTTATTTGACATGAGTATTATATTAAGATCACATTCTCGCTCTGTTTCTATCTCTTTCTCTCTCTTTATTCCCTTCTCTTCAAACCATATGTCTTTTAAGAATCTATTCATGTTTCTGACTAACTACACCTTTTGTCTGTTGTTTTAAAGTGAGGTAGAAAGCCAGAGAATATTCCTCATGTTTGGTTAACTTTCCCGTTCTCCTAGTGAGGTTGCTCCTAACACCTATCGATGGAACACTGCAATGAGCATTGCTGTACTTGTCCTCTCAGCAGTTTCCTCAGGTTCATATAAGCAGAAATGGCTAAGAAAAAGGTACTTTGCCAGATGTTCTAGGTAATTTACTAGATGTTGATGTTGACAGATTGCCTTCTGAAAGGCCTATGCCCAACCAAGGATACATGAGAATTCTTATTTTCTCATGCTCATCCTAAAGCTGGCTATAATTTAACTATTATTTTTCCTAATCTGGTGGATCTAGAGTTATTTGACTAACCTGCATTTCTTTGCTCACTAATGGCAATTTACGTTGTCCTTTTAAATACAAAATATAAAATTTTTAATACATTTGAAATTTAGTTTTGCATATAGTACAAAATATAAGATATAATGTCTGAAGGTATGATTCTATCCATCTTAAAGTTCTCTAAAGATATGTATACATTTTTCACTGTTTTGTGGTATACTACCTTTATCATCTATCTGGTTTTGAATAAATATTTGAGTATGTTTCTGAACTTTCTAATCCACTCTAATGTATACATTAGAATGTAACAATACCATACTTTTAATTTATTGCTATTGTTATGGTTTTGTACTATCTGGTATGGAAAGTTCTCTTGGCATTGTTTGCCCCATTCATAAATGATGTAACTATTTGTGGGTAATTAATCTTTTATATATATATATATTTGAAGATATGTTTGATGATCTGCTCAAAAATTTTAATGAAATTATATTAAACTTTTCAACTTATAGATAAATAAGGTAACTACAATGTTTTTAACCCATATAGTTACTATATATCTCTAGGTATTTAGATCTCTTTTTATATACTCATATATAATATATATCTCTTTTATATATTTAGATCTCTTTGAATAGTAGATAATTTTTCATGTGTTCTTGTATTTGAGTTTTTAGATTAATTTTTACTGTCTTATAGTTTTGGTGCTATTATTCATTATATAATGTTTTCCTCTCCCCCATCCCCTTTTTGGCTATTATTGGTATAGGGAATACTACTGATTTTTATAGGGAAATCTTTGGTTGTTTTACTCTAATTATTTCAAACTATTGTTATATTGATTCTGTTACAGTCATGTAATCTGACTTAATGATGGTTTTGTCCTTTTCCTTCCAACCATAATCAACTGTATTATTGAATCTATCTTTTCTTATTGGATATTATATTTAACAAAGTTACTAAAATTGGCTTTGTTCTCAGTCTGAAAAGAAATATGTCCAAAATCTCTCTACTATATGCTATGTTGTTGTGCAAGTACTTTTATGTATTTTCTCTTCTTGTGGTGAAGGGTTTTTCATAGCATGCCTTTATCAATTTATGAAAAGAAACTTCTATTGCTAGTATTTAGGGTATATTTTAAAATAAAATCACTTTACATGGTGGTTTATTTTATTGAGATACTCATATGATTCTCTTTAGCTCATTAATGTGGTGAATGTGTTAAAATATTTTCTTATGATGAAAGCCCTTATTTAGGGAGAACCCATTTAGATTGCAATGTATACTTTAAAAAAATTTGCTTCAGAAGTCTACTCTTTTTTAAAGAACTTGGTTCTTTATATTTATAAATAAAATGAATATTTTATTTTTCACTGCATATTACCTGATTCTGGAATAAAGATTACAGAGGTCATATAAAATGAAAGGAGAAACATCCATCTTTCCTAGTTCCTGAAAAAGCTGTAATCAGGTGAAATTTATCTTTGAAAGTCAGGTGAAATTTATTCATAGAAGTGACTGGTATTCTAGGCTTTTGAATGGGACTTGGAAATGGGAGACATTTCTAAAATGATGTGGTGATCACTGTGTCCTCTATCACTGTGTCCTGCAATTATTATAGTCTGTAATTTTTTTATATTTATTCTTGCACTAGTTTTGTTTTTTACAATGTTTCTGGAAATGTTCTTATATATTTCAAACATATTATTGCATGATTGCACAAAGTAATATTTTACTTTAAAAAGTTGACCTCTCCTTTATTATTTTGTTAACTATCTTTTCTAGTTGTTTTTTTAAAAAAAATATTTTAAACTCTCAAAAGTTGTATCAAATTTAGTGTTGGAGATGTGCAGGAAATTAAATGTGAGAAATGAATAATCAGTTTCCTAATGCAGTTGAGCTCATCTGGCTCAGTTACCATCCAGGCATTTTCCATTGATTCTACATAATAGATGCTGCCCTTTGTCTGGTTTTCAGTAGTGATAGGGTGGGACATGGCCACTCAGGGCCATATAGGATAGAAAAACACTATTTTTCTACCCATATAGGATAGAAAAAGCAGTCACTCAGACATTCCCTACTCTTCAATATCAGAAGAGGGGTGTTTGTTCCATTCAGAAATACACAGGTACCAAATAACAACCCCCCCAACACTGCCCCAAAGTGTGTCCTTACTTGAGCATCTCTGATGTATAATTCACCTTCAAATTTACAATGTTAAGTTAGAGTAGGATTGGGGGGGGGTGGATAAAAGAAGTTTTAAAAGTGAAAATATTAAAATCAGGTTTTACCTCAAAAACATTGGGAAAAAATATCATTTGTGAGAAAGCTCCTCAGAACAGATAGTCCAGAAGTTAAGGTAAAATTCCCTTATTGTTCCCTATTCATCACAACAATCATTGTCATGTATTTCTCATCTATATCACATGTGGGATAAATGTAAGCAAGGCTTAGCTAACTGCTGTATGTGCTATCAATGTCCTCATATTCCTAGTACATTTTGTGCACGACAAGTCCTACAGAACAATAGAATACTATGCGGAATTTCACCTAAAAAGGTCAGGGTTGGTCAGGCCACATTTGTTAGTGACTTTATTTTTCTGGCCTGCACTTGTGAAGTCTCTCACTATCGCTAATCCCCAAGCATCTGGTATCACAAGAAATAGCAAGTGATATTTATTTTTTAAACAAGTTATACTTAAGGCACCTGTGCTCTATCCCCAACACGAACATCTCAATATCTTGTTATTTGATCATACATTTCAGGGCCACAGAGGTATGTGTGCAGCCTTTGGGAGGCTAGAAATAGAACAAATTACCAAATAAGCCCAAGATGGAGCATAACACCCAACCTAGTTTGTTTCTAGATCTGTGAGGAGATAAGGATTTGTATATATGACCTCGAGCACAGTAACTGTTTATTTTTAACATCCTGATTGCTTAGATTTTTATTTTTTTTACTGATTATATATATTTATTTATTCTTACATCATTATATACCCCAAAGTTCTTCCACCACCATGTCACCTGTGAACCATCTTCCTGATACCTTATGTTCATCCCTCCCATGATTTTTCCCTCCGTCCCCTTCTTGGCTGTGTGCTTCAGTTCTGTTGTCTGCTTTAACTTTTTCTTGTCTTTTTATTAACTTTTTTTTGCCTAGAAGGTGATATTAACCTTTCCATAATGTTTAATATGTGTGAATATAATACTTGATTATGGCAAGGAGTGTAAGGAAATATTCAACAATAAAGAGTGCATATTCTTGGTTCATCTTTACTGTTGGTCACTGCCACACAAGAAACATGGGACAGACATGTGATTCAATTTCTATAAAAATCTTGTTGATGAGAAAATGGTCAGGGAGCTTTAGGAAGGAAGTATGATCATGCCTATTCTGCAAGTTTGAACCCCTGGTGGCATTGTAGTTCTCTGAGGCGGATGTGCTGGACTCTGTATCCAGCCCACCTACATTTTCTTGCAAGGTTCACAGTCTCTGCCTACACCACAGTGGTGACCTCAGTGCCATTGACAACCAGCACCCCATCTCCATTCTGGGGTCCAGGCTTCTCTGCAGCGTGATCTGTAAGTAGATAAACAAGGGTCTCATTGAGGAGGGGTGCCAGATTGAGTGCCCTGCTGTTTGTCCACTTTTTAAAAGGTTCTTTCTCTAAAGGGTCTTTTTTTCCAACTTTAGACAATTGCCTGTGTCATTAATAAGAAGGAAAAGGCTGTCCTTGCTGCTTCCCTTTCATTTCCAGGACTCGGTTTCTTTGCACATTCAGCCGGGCATCTGCGTGGCCTCTTTGTGGTATAATAGCTAGGCTGCTCAGAAACTCAATCTATTCATTCACCAGAAGGCTGAACTGCTAGTTTTCATTCCTACATTGCTGCTAGGTCTCTTTGTAACCCTGAGAAAATCACTTAACCTCAATATCTTCATCTATAAAAAAGAGGGTGGGGGCAAAGCTTCTCTTCAGGATTGTTTGAGGGAGCAAGTAATTGAAATACTTATGAAGTTGTGGTGAAAACAGATCTTGGAGTAGTCAGAGAAAAAAAAAAGAAATAAAGAGGTGCTTTTATGTTCATTGTAGTCTCCTTTCTGAGCTGTCTCAGAAAGGAAACAAAAGTTGCTTCAGTCTTAGGATTTAGGTTTGGAAGGTAGGGAGGACTTCTCCATAGGCTATTTATTTCCTTCCCTGATTTTCTCATATCTGTATTTAATATAACATATCTAACATTCTGCAGGAGTAATAAAAACATAAACAATTCCAAGGTTAAGTTATTTTTAACTAATATGTTTTACCAAGATTCTTTCTGCATAAGTTTAATTTTTCTTTTTCACTTCAATTTAAAACTTTCCCTCTTTCTTAGATGAGTGCTGGGTAGGTATTCTTAATGGGCCATTCAGCTATTCTGCAACAATATAACATTTCCATTCTCTAAAATATCATAAACTTACTGAAAGAATTTTAATCATGGATTGTGACTCTGTTAGGCTATCAGGACTATGAATATCAGTTATGGTTACACTTTGTTTAAAATAGCGATGAAGGTCATCTCTGCTTAGATAAACAATGGTCAATCATTGTAGGAAGCTCAGTGTAATGATCGATATTTCCATTCATTTATACAATGTCATCTTTATAATAATTAAAGTCTATAGTGTTTTTGATCATGTGAATGATTCTTTCTTAGCCAACAAGACTCCAAGAACTTCTTTTCTGAATTGAATATAAAAATGACAACGTGGGTTCAGAGATAATTTCCTATCAATTTCTGTATTCTTGTGATACTAAAATTATCTTATTTGTAGTAATCTTATAATGAAATATATTGAATGAATTCATTACTTTAAAATGATATCTTTGAAAAGTTTTTTTAAATTATTGGGGAAGAAGTGATACATACAATGAAAGAGAAAAGTATCTTTTCAATGCGGTGACAAGTATAAAATAAATAATAATAATAGGTATTGTGCTACTTTGGAAAACATAATTCTTTTTAATAATATTTTATTGATTACACTATATATAAAAATATATATTTTATATACTATGTATTATATAATATATATACTTTTATATAGATATATATTTTATATATTTTTTATAAAAATATATTTTTTTACAGTCTTGTATACCCTAAAGTTCTTCTACTACCATGTTACCTGTAAACCATCATTTGATCTCTTGTGCTCCATCCCTCACCTGATTTCACTTTCTTTCCCCCTCCCTTGCTGTACACTTTAGTTCTGCTTTCAGTTTTAGTTTTAACTTTTTCTTGTCCTTTTACTTGAGAAAACAAAATTATCACTCCCATTTTCAGTGTTTAGGAAATGGATGCCAAATAAAGTGGACTTATGTTCTGACCTTAGTAAGAAGATGGTCTCATGAGTAGTAATGAGGAGTGTAGGGGCAGAGATAATTACTAGATATTAACTAACCCAATTCCTCTTCTGGACTGAGAGTCAGGCAGATTTTCTTAAATACTTTGCAGTTGGATAGGCAATATAACTGAATTCTAGTCACTGGAATATGGGTAGAAGAGATGTGTGCCACTCCCAGGCTTGGACATTCCATGGACCACCCTCATACTCTTTCCCATCTTCTTGCCAGATGCAGATGACCACAAGGATCTAAAGGATAATAAACACAAGATAAACTAAGCCTGAGTGTTAAAACACTATGTAGGATAAGCCACTGTCCAACCAGAACATCTACACTAAACTATTACTATGCATGACTAAATGCACATTTGTTGTCTTAAATCATTAATCTACTTTTGTTAATAAAGCTAGCAATACCTCAAACAATAAGCAAGCTAAGAAAGAAAAATTTTCCATGCAAAATCTCCAAGTAGATTGCTTTAAAACACACCAAAAATTTAATGACTCAGATCAACTGGAGTGGAGATTGTGGGTAGGTAGAGTAAGCGTGGAGGATAAGGTTAAAAAGATTGTGTGGTTCTTGAAGATGAGGAATTTGTACTCTATCCTTCAACACTTGAGAGCCCTTAAGGGTTTGTGAGCAGAAAATAGACATGTAGTGGTTTCCAGGAGATTAATTTTCAATAGGGGGAGATTAAGTTAAGCAGATCAGCAAGGAACTTGTTATTAGAATTAATATAAATCTGTAATATACCTTTGGAAATAGGAACTTGAAAGGGAAAGAAATTATTAAATCTGTCTAATACAGATCATTACACCACTTTGCATATCTGACTTCTAGACCCTTACTGGTAGAAATATTTCATGGCATTAATATAAATTTCTGTCTGTCTGCTCATAAGGGATTGTAAACATCTCATGGGAAAAAAAAGAAGAAAGATTTACTTTTTAATATGTCTAATGAAAGAAACTGTAGAACACTGAGGATGAAATCTTGAAAAATAATTACTTTAAGAGAGATAGAAGAAAAGAAACAAAGAAAAGCATAGAAGAATACTGGGCCAAAGCAGCAAGAGTATGAAATGAGTAAAAGTAAGAAGTGTGGCAAGATGATGAGAGTGAAGATACTGGGTTCACCTTCCCTATGTACTTACAATTTATTACAGCAAAACATTAGCCCCTGAATGGTAAACATATGATTGTAGTACACATCAAGAGCAACAATATGACTGAAAGGGGTAAGATAACCAGATAAACTTCAATTCAACTGTTTGCAGAGATTCTGGGATCATGCAAAACACAAGATGGAGGGATGGTTGCTGTATGAAGCCCTCTGAAAATTGTTGGCCTAGGGACACATACCCAAATCAAGGACTTTGGGGATTTGGCATTGTGAGAATACACAAAATGGACATTCAGGATTTAGGGTAAATACAGGGATACATTTTGAATAAATATAGGAGTAGGAGTTTAGAGTGATGATTAGTGTCTTGAATTTGAGGCTCCCAATATAGATTCACTAAGCCTAAAACAGAAGGGAGTACCAGGTCCATCTCCTGTATCTCCTCATAGAAGAGGCTACTACTTGTCACCCAAGGCTGGAATGTTTAAAATACCTACCACCACCCTAGTGCTTAATCCAGAGCCAAATCAAAGACAATGAACCACTTTCATTAACAAGGGTTTAAACACCTTCTAACAACAGAAGCAAATACCCCCAAATAAAGTTTGGTACTGGAAAAGAAAAGAGCAACTCTTGACTTGTGACCCTTTTTAAACTATAATCTGTACCTAATATTGCTTCCAGTGAGCAAATTTAGGATATGATGGAAGTTGGCATGAGACTATAGAGACAATTCAATTGCGAAACTGGCTCATAGGAGGGAATGACTGGAGATCTCCACCTCACAAATTTGGTGCCTACTATACAATAGAAAGTTTGAATCCTGGTGCTCACTGGAGGTGACTCACTAGTATCTTATGAGTGATAGGTAGGTACCCTCTACCTATTTTTCCCTATTGGTGCCAGTTCTCTGACCACTTCAACATGTGAAAAGGCAACAATCTGAAAGACTTTCCCTATTACAATTCCTACAAATAAAACAGAAGAGTCAGCAGGATCTATCACAAATCCAGGAGCAAAACCGAACAAAACAACCTGAGATAGATAAGTCTAAATCCAGCAGAGGTTCAGATTATGCCTAGAAAGAGTTCAGATAACAATTACAACACTTTTTATTGAACTTTAAACAAATAAAAAATTGTGGGTGATGTATCACAGGAACAGAATAAAGACCAAGAAAATATGAGATGTCTATAGCCAATATTAGTGAATCTAATATAATACTGAGTTAAAAAATTATACAGAGGTCTTCTATTGCAGATAAATGCAAACAATGGAAATAGTGAGCTGAAAAGCACTATATAAGAAAATACAGAAATAGAAAAACAGGAAAAAGAAAGAATTTAAAACATGCAGGTGGTGTAAGTCCTTTCGGATAACCTAATGAGAAATGATGTCTTTATCATGGAGTCTCCTTCTAAAGAAGAAAAATAGAAAAACACAGAAAATTTACTTAAATGATTGTTGAGAATCATCCCAATATGAGAAATTAACCAAAAGTTGTCATCTAAGAGGCCCAAAGACTTCCAACAAAATATCAGACCGACACACATCAACACTATAATAAAACTGTTGAAAGTCAATGAGAAGGAATGTATGCTACACATTAAGAGGAAAATGGGTATCCTTTAAAGGAATACCAATTATATTAGAAGACATTTTAGTAGAGACACTATAAGCAAAAAGGGAATGGCAGGGTATGTTTAAAGAACTTAAAGAAAAAGATTTCCAGCCTAGAATACAATAGAATTAAGGGTAAGAAACTTCACTGAGTAGTGTTAAAAAAAAAAAGAAAAAAAAGAAAAAGAAAAAACAAAGAATGAAAGAATTAATCAACACCAAGACACACACAAAAGAAGTGTTAACAGAGGTTAAGGCAACAGAAGAACAAACAGGGGCCACCTAAATTATGTATCATGAAGGATGAGTGTAACTATATGACCCATCAGAACCAGAGTGAGTTTAGCACCAGATCATTTAACAGATCACGCATAGTCCATTGTGTGTAAACTTCAACTAAATCTTAAAAAAAAAAAAAATAATAGAAATAGCACATAAAACAATGCAAATGGAACCTAAACAAAATATAAAAGGAAATCTTAAAAAATTAAAGGACAAGAAAAGCTAAAAAATATAAAAGGCATAACAGCAATTAGTATTTATATCTTAATCACCATATGTGAGTAATCAGTACTCAATCAAAAAGTATTGAGTAGCTGAATGGATTTCAAGATATGGTCTAACTTTCTGCTGTTTGCCAGAAGCCCATCCTACCAAACAAAGATAAGAACATGTTTAAAGGCTAGAAGAGAATTCTACAAGCAAATGGCAATCAAAAATAGTCAAGAACAGCTGTACTTATAACAGATAAAATAAACTCGCTTCAACAGCGCATATACTAAAATTGGAATGATATGAGATTAGCATGATTCCTGTGCAAAGAATAGGCAAATTTGTGAAATGTTCCATATTTTTAAAAAAAGATTTTGATTTTTAAAAAGATAGTGAAATAGATATTATGATATGAATATGAACCTAATACAAGAAGTAACATTCATAAATATATATATAACGAAACACAAGATATACAAGAAAATAGAGAACTAAAGTGAGATACTGACAACACTATGATGTTGAGGGATTTAGTAATCCACTGACAACTATAAACAAATGAATGCACAAGAGAATAAGTAAACAAAAGTTTTAAATGAGGAGCTAAACCAAAAGGTTTAGCAGGTATCTATAGAACATTCCACCTCAAATCTACTGTATATACAAGAAGCATTTTCAAGAATAGACCATATGTTAAGACAAAAGTCAATTATCACTAAATCTATACATAGTGAAATTATATCAGATACATATTCAAACCATAATGTTTATGGTCATCTGTGGAAATAAAAAAAAGACAGGAAAAACTGAATGTGTGGAGATAAAATAACATTCTGTTTAATGGTTACTGCACCTATAGGAAAATAAAATAATATTCAATAAATATCAAGATGATGAAAAGAGGATTAAATTTGGAAATATAAAAGTAAATAAGAATTTTAAGAACTATGGTAGAAATAGAAGATAAATTATTGATTATATAAATTAATAAACTACTATAGTCAAAGATCTGATATCAGGTCTTTCCTCCCAATAAACGTTGCCTTTAAACAGTTTTGACATAAAGGAGCAATAAAATTGGAGATAATTCTAACTTTCAATATCTTTATTGAAATATAGTTCCTATTCCATACATTTCATTCATTGAATGTATATATCTAAATGATTTTTAGTCTACTTACAGGGTTGTGTATATATTGTAACAATCTAATCTTAGAATATTTTTGTTGCACTGGAAATAAATTCTATAACCAACTCCATTTTCCCCAAACCATCAGTTCTATACAACCACAAATCTACTTTATGTCTCTATGAAATTATCTATTGTGGACATATAATTTTATAAAAATGAAATCATACAATATGTGGTATTTTGTTTTTGGCTTCCATTACTTAGCAAAATATTTTCAAGATTCATCAATGCTATAATATATACTATATTCTTTAAATTGCTGAATAAATATATTATTGTGATGATATAACACATTTCATTTATCCATTCTCTAGCAGCTGGGAATTTGGGCTCTTGGTAGTTTTTAGAGAAATAGTGCTGGTGTGCAATTTTGTTTTGTTTTTTATGGTTTGTTTGTTTGTAGACCTGTTTTCAATTGTCTTATGTATATAGTTAAGAGAGGAATTATTGTTGGTAACTGTATATATGTTCTTGAGATATAGATACTGTTTTCCAAAGTGGCTACATCATTTTACATTCTCATGAGCATTGCCTGAGTGTTCTGGATTTCTCCATATTCTTGCCTATATTTATTATTTTTTACTTTTTTATCACAGTTTGCCTCATGTATAAATAATAGCACATAGTGGGTTTCATTTACATTTCCCTGATGACTACTGGTGTTGAACTTTTTTTTAAAAATGTGCTTACTGACTATTTATGTAACTTTGGAGAAATGTCTATCCAAATCCTTTGCTTATTTTAAAACTGTGTTATTTATCTTTGTATTTTTGAGTTATGAGAGTGAAAATGATTCTTGTTTGTAGAGGAATTATTTCTGGAGTATAGCTCTTCTTGATAAGTTATTGTGATAGTTTCTAGCTTTAATTATAGAGAATATTAACAGTGTTCCTCTATTGGTAATGCAATTTACATGTCTTCTGTTTTATGGTAGGAGTTTGAGGCATTAGAACTTCTTGGAAGAGGGAGAGATTTTAAGGTGACTGTAATATACTCCTTAGATGGATGTCTACTTGAATGTTATCTTGAAAACAGATGAAAGTATACATTAAATTGCATGAGAAGTTATGATGCCTTGGGAAGAAAAGATGATGGTTTTCAAAGTTTGTTTCCCCCAAAGGAAACTTCACTACACAGTTCTGTGTTTATTATAAGGAATGAAATGCTGTGCTACTCCATCATTTCATGTGTATTTCTATGGGATGCAGAAAATGAAAATCTTGAAATAGTTGAAAAGAAGGCTTGTCCTTTTCATTTAAAAAATGTATTATAGCAATAGTGTTTTAAATTCTAGAATTTCCAGCATGATGGCCCTCTCCATAATTTCCTCAAAAGTTTGCCCTTCCCACAATGTGTAGTTTTCTGTTCAAGTTTGCTTGGTATCAGAGTTGGAACATCTGTTTCTTTTGTTTATGCCAACAGATCTCACACATATTTAGGCTTTCATAGAAAATGTTCATGAAAATGCCAGCCGGGTGTGGGCAATTAGTTATGTAAGCTACCAGCAAGCCCTGTCTCTGTATACTTATGGATAATCATTTCCATGCCACCTTCAGGTCTCCCCACTTTATCCTTTTATCTTCTGTGTGTAATTAAGCCTCCTTAGTGCATCCAGAACAATGTTTAGTGCTGTGAATGAGATTCTCAAAGTGCTGAAAATATGTGTAATTTTAAAGTCCTCCAACCCCTCATTTAGTAGATTTGACTACACAATGGCTTTCAAAGGTTCCTCTTCAGTACTGAGGAATATATTTTTTAAAAGATAGGAAGACTCTGCAGCTCTGTGAATCTCTGCCAGGGCAGCACTCTCTGAAGTTGAATAAAACCCTAGGTTAAAGATGGATTGTATTATTTTTTACTGCTGTAGCGATAATCAGTTTTCCTATTACAAAACCTCAGGGCTTTCTAAAATATAAAGTCATTTGCAATGAAAACATGTTGATTTGTTTCACATTTAAATGGGTGAGATACAATTGACTATCTCAGTTGAGCATTTGCAAAGGTATCAGTAATTAAATAAAACATAGCATATTTTATACTGTATTTAGATATTTATCTAGAAAGATAAGTATGAAAATAATGTCACAGTTTTGGAAAATTTTCAAAAATCTTGATAGACTTATAAAGTTAGACCTATATAATTTTAAAATAGTAGTTATTTTCATTTTCATTGTGAATTCTTTGTTGTAAAATCAGAGTGAGAAAAAGATTGAGCAAAAAGGAAAGAGGGGAGGGACAAGAAAAAATACAAAGAGGGAGAAGGAATAAAGGAAAAAGTGAATAACATGATTACATTCCCAGCCGTAAATATTTATTTTGAGCTTGATGACTGTTAAAACAGTGAAAAACCAGACCCCTCTTTATGATAAAAAGTTGAATCTTTGTATCTCTACAGAAATAATTCAGCACATGATGTATTTTGTTCTTGCTAACTTGAAGAGCAAAAAGGGGCTATATATATAGTTGCCCCTGTGTATTAGGTGAGGAGTCATCCCTCTTATTTAATGAGAGTTCCTACTACCAGCACTCAAGCAGTTGCCCAGAGATCAAACTTTTGTGGAAAGGATAAGCACAGGCATTTATTCACAAGTAGTAGAAGACAAACTGGAAGCCTAATAGTTCACACCCTCACAAGTGTTCCAAACAGAAAAGAATCCCACTTCTGCTCCACGGGGAACTGTGTGGATTTTACCTCAGTCTTGTGCTGTTCAGTACAAAATTGCCACTTCACATCCTTGTTTTCTGCTTTCAGTCACTGTAGCTAGGATGGAGTGAATTCCATAACCTACATGAGGTTCAACTCTGGCCTCTCTCTCCCTCCCTTCCCCTCCCCTACCTCTCTCCTCCCCTCCTCTCCTAGTTGTCTGGCAATTTAGCACCTCATCATGAAGGCCTCTTCTCTGCCTTCATATGTTAGGGGGCTGTGGCCCCCAGTACTTGTGTTGATGCATTAAAATAGCTATTGTTAGCATTGGTGGGTGGAGATTTGGAGAACAGAAGTTAAGCCTTTTTGAAAGAACAGAGGATTTAAGGGACAGAGATAAAGACAGAGAAGGAGACAGAAGAGAGGAGTAGAGAACATAATGGAAGAGGATAGAAAGGAGAATAGAGAAGTAAGAAGCAGAAAGGAGCAGCAGGGAGGCTGGAGACCTCAGAGCTGCCGCTGCCATGTGGGGCAGCAGAGCAGTGAAGGAAGTCAAGCCATGGGCTTCCATTCCCAGACTGGGCCAGTGAGGAGCCCGGGAAAACATGTTGGAGAAAATTGTGAGCTGTGTGAGCTGTCTTGGAAACGTGGTACTTGAAAACTTGGTTTAATTTTGAAACCACAAAGCTTGGAGGTCTTCTGGAGAACTGAGGAGAGTTTGCTGTGTTGCTGTTCCCAATATGAGACGTCTGAAGGGTTTGCTGTGTTGCTATATGAAATGAGTTTTGGTGATGACAGGCCACTTTGGAGTTGGAGCTGAAAGAATGCCGGAGTAGTGCCTTTTGGAGAAGAATTGACTAGTCCATCCTGTTTTTCCTCCTTGGTTTAAGGTGGGGCAGTCGCCATTTTGTGGCCACACATGGTTGTTGCAGCCATGTGTACCTTAGACCAGAAACTGGACTGTGTGGTAAGATTACTAAAGGGGTTTCCTTGTACCCTTCAGTGACTCTTGTCTCATTTGTCTTTTATTAAGTAAATTTGTTTCTGCCTCCTTCTTAAAGTTTAATGTGGCCTTGCTACTGCCATGCACGGACTGGGAAGAACCTGGTATGTGGCTGACTTTAAAGGGTCAACTGCACCTGTTTGTAAGTTTGGTTAAGCACCAATTTTGTCTGTTTTCCTGCCCAATTTCAATTTGACTACCTACCTGTGAAGACTGGAATTCTGGGAGCCCCAAAATATTCAACAGCTCCTGAGTCCTTTTCTTTCTGATACAATATGCCAGTTCCTTGATGCCAGATACCTCATGCTACCTACCTGTGAAGACTGGAATTCTGGGAGCCCCAAAATTTTCAACAGCTCCTGAGTCCTTTTCTTTCTGATACAATATGCCAGTTCCTTGATGCCAGATACCTCATGCCAGATCAGACTGCAAAAGCCAGATCAGCTCTCCTCTCAAAGCTAGTTCCAATCTTCTTTTTTCCAAACTTGACCAGATCTCCCGAAAAGCTCTATCTCTTTTGAAAGTTATCATCTCTTTTAAAATCTCTATCAGAACCTCCCCATCCCCAAAGACTCAAAAATTCACAAAAAAGCTCTAGCTCAGATCTTCCCTTAAAAAACTGGAATCACAATCCAATTCCAAAATCTATTTTCCAAAAATCAACCTCCCCTGCAGTCCAGAACCCTTCTCTTTTATTCCCCTTCCTTATTTCTCCTTCCATCTTAAATCTTGATGATCAGCCACACCCTGGCATGGTGTAGCTATTATTCCTCATCTGGGCCTTGAAACAATAGGCACTTGGGAGCTAAGTTAGCATAACATTGGCTAAGCACTACTAAAGATTTACAATATCTAGGTAAAAGAAGGAAGTAACCTTCTTTCTAAGCTGTATCTGGACAGACTTTTCAGTCTTTAACATTTTATCACCAAGTTCCTTCATCAAGTTCCTCTTCTTTTTCTTTTCTCCACTTATTTGGAATCCACCCTTCTAGGGAGTTTCATTATATTTGGGCAAATTCCCTCCTTTTCCCAGTCATTAAAGAATTATTAGTTAAAAAGTCATTTATAATTTCTGATTAAATTTTAATGAAAATCCATTCATGCTTTTTAACTTAAATATCTTATTACAGAATGAAAGACTTTGAATGACATAGTTTTCAGCTTAGTAATTTGATACTTTGCATTTCTATAAACAAATATCTTAGACCTAATTAAAAATTCTTTCAAAAGAAATAAAATTGCAATTACATTTATAGATCAATGAATGATGAAATTGGCATTTTAAAATATTAATCTTTATGAATAATGCATTTATTTACCCTGACATTAATGTATATATATATATATTATTTTTAAATTTCCCTCTATATTTTATTATTTTTCAAAGATGTATTCATCATACCTTCATGAAAATTATTTCTACCCAGTTTCCCCCCATCCCAGGCCCCCCCCACCCCAATCCTCAGGTGCTCTCTAGTGTACATTCTTTGTAGATATTTTAAATCTTGATATTTCTCTAAATAATCTTCAAGAGACTCTGCCTGGTGGGCTGAGTGAAAGCCTTCAACTGTCATCCTTTCTGCTTCATCTTACCTTCCAGAGGCTTCTGTCTTCTTGAGAAACCACTGCTCCAATCAGAGGCTGAGTTAAGAAAGGGTACCAAAGGCTGTTCCTGGGTAGTGTTGGATTTCTTTAATGATATCCTTTGTTTCTTATCAGCCTGTCTCAGAGCATTACTGCAGTTTGAGGCTCTCCTAACCATCCTATTTCTTTGGTCTTTCACAGGTTTCAGACCCACATTGTGATCTAGATGTATCTACTTGCACTCTTTTTTTGTCATAGTGATTTCCTCCAATCTCTGCATATCTATGTTCTATTGGTATCTATTTCTTAAACTCCAGGAACTCAGAAAAAGAAATTTTCTCCAGTAGCTTTAGGGAATTTCTAACTGCTCCTATCTTCCTCTTATTCGGTAAGTAATAAGAGGATGGAAGGATTTGTCTTAACTGGAAAATGAATAAAGAAGAATGGACAAAAATTAAGTATACTTGAAGATGCAGAGATGGGCTTTCTACCGACTATACGAAAGATATGAGAATATAGCAAAGAAAACAATCCATACTTGCAAGCCTGAGGTAATTTAGTTGAGGAAGAAGAGAATATCTAGGTTAGATAAAAATTTAAAAGTTTTGAAGTTCATACTAAATTAACCATCAATTGACCATCTAATTGACCATTAGACTAGATAGGATTTCTAATGATAAAAACAATAGTACTTTATTATCTAAGAGAGACCACAAAATATTAAAGATTCATCTAAGAACTCAGAGTAGGGAAGAATAGGCTTGCAAGGTAGACATATGGAGAATATTAAGGACACATTTACAGTTAGGTATCTGAGATTCTATATTTTTTCTTAAATAGAGATTAAACTAGGTCAACTTAGGCCATGACAAATTCGAAGGCAATTATTTGACAAGAAAAATAAGAGTTTAAAGAATTTATTACTTTTAGCATCAATCAGTGTGGGATAGGTGTCCATGTTACTTGCTACTTAGATATACCTCCCATGCATGCTTTGCTGGAGACTAAGCTTGTATATCACACAAAATCTGTTCATTGATTATCTGACCTAAGTGATAAACTGCAAGAAGCTTCTTTAGGACAGGTTCTAAAACTGTAAAACTTCTTTGCTGTGTCAGGAATTTTCAAATCTGTCTAGCTACTCAAATATTTCTTTTCACTATTCCCATTCTCTTAGAATTGCTTAAAAATTTCTCTTCATGCAATAGGTGGATGTCTGGTTTCACTGTTTATCACCCACTACTGTCACCTCTGTGTAATTCTTGGCTAGGAGGTAACAACTTCATCAGTTGCAGCTGTCACCCCACTGGCCTTTGTGAGAGCTGAAGAGTCACTCACTTCTTTATAGATATGAGAACATGTTTTTAATAGAATCATGGAGCATACATAGAAGAACAACCAAGTGTTGGCAACAAGGAGAAATTAAGTGTGAACTGTGATAATAATGGCCCCTGAGAAAGGATAAGGGCATAAGGGCAAAGCAGGAAAGGTTATCATGTGCCAAAAGTGGTATTTCTCCCTTTCTTTATGACTCATGATCTGTGGTACTCATAGCCATTCATCAAACACTTTGGGCAACTCTGTTTTCTTTGGGACAATGTGCAGAGAATTGAGAATAAAATGATGACTGTGATATTGGGGAACTACAATCCAGATGAGGATTGTATTATAATTCAGAACCCCCCTGGTGACCATTGCCATCCCTCTGTGATAACCTCATTAATGACACACCATATTGGGTAATGATCTCCATGTTGTGTTGTCAATGTTTTCAAAGCAATGATCTCAGATTAATCTCATGTTATTGGTCACAGAACACTCTTTCAATAGGCATCTACTAATTCCTAATTTGGCAGCAGAGAAATAGAAAGACCTGAGAATCCACAAAGGAAATAATTTTGGAGGATTGGAACCCCTGAAAACTTCGAAGGACCAACAAATAGACAGCTGTGTACTCGGAAGACCGATCTTGTTTGGAGAACTGTGCCTTGTTTCCATGGGTGTAGTAGGTTCTTTTTTGGTAGAAAAAAAAATTTGTGCACTTTATCAGGAAATTATGAACATTAAAAAAATGATGTTTCTGTTGTTTTTGATTGGGGTTTAGAAATTGCTTCTGTTGCATATGTGCCCTTTTATAGGAGTAAGGCTTGGGGACTTTGGGAGTCTTTATATATTGTGCAAGCGTTGAGATAGATGTTCTAGTTTGAATTAAAGCTGTTCTAGTGAGACAACTTACTCGTGTCCATATCAGTCACTACTATTGGTCTCAAGAATGGATTCAGAATCCCAAGGATAACCTCCACTTTCTTTGGAGAGTCTCATTGTTTGTTCTTGCACTAAAGAGGAAACAAAGAATATTCTTTTAGCTCATATTTTGATACAAAATCCATTTTACAAAGCTGCTATTATTTATTGCTCTTTTATTTCATGCCAGATCTAATAAAAAGATCTAATCTTCGTGATGGCATGCTGTCATTATTTCTTGGAGAGGAGAAACTGAGACATAGGTTACAAATCTCACTCTGTACATAGTGAGTATTGGACAGTAGTTCTGAACAAGAAACTGTGAATCCTTAGTGGCAGTCAAGTCTTACATGTCTAAGTCACTCAGCAATGTGAATGGTAAGAGATTTTTCATAAAGTTGTGGATGGAAATAATACATTAGGAGCCTTAGTTAATACATTTAGGTCTTACAGAAACCACGAGAACTTTAACAACTGGATTTCCCAGAAAACAACAGAAACAGCTAACCCTTCCAGAAATTGGAAATATAAGCTGTGTTGATCTGGTGGAGAGTTCCAGGGTTCATGGATTTTTAACATGAATCTAATGATTTAAATTAACAGAATCAACTATTTTTCAGTCTGATTTTTGTGTGTCTTGTCTCTCTTTCCCCCATATGCTTTCTTTCTATTACTTACATACCATCCTGCGTATGTATGTATGTACATATGCTATGTATGTATGTATAGATACATACAGATGTGTATGTGTGTGTGTGTTTCTTCCTCTCAACTTCTTAAATTTTACTTCTGCTCATTCATGGGCTTTTCAACATTTTTAACCTCAAGACATTTTAACTTCTGTGTCCATTAATAAGAAAAAAATTTTCCATTTGGAGTTCCTGAAGGAGAAAATATCACAAGTAGAAACTTCTCTGCTTAGAGCTCTTTGGACTATTACACCACAGAAGTGAGGAAAGGGCAAGAATTCAAGGCAAAAATAGCAAACAAAAAGTCTCTGCAAGTTCACTGTTATAGAAAAGTGAACATTTTGTCTTTTACAGTGCATTTACATCTAGTGTTTTTTAAAAATATATATATATATAAATACCTGAATCATCCTAGAGTAAAAAATTAAAGTAAAACATCTCAAGAACTTAAGTTATCCTATGAAAAATTATAATTAAAAGCTTCAGAATTTTATCATATGGTTGCATTTAAAATCATGTCCACTAGAGAGAGGTAGTAATGGGACACTTACTCTGTCCTCAACAATTTGCTGCTGATTTGGCATTTCTTTTATATATTAATAAATATTAATAAATACATAAAATTATATAAATATAATTTATATATAAAAATATAAATAAATTAATATATAAAAGGATAAAGAATCGATCCTTATTTGGTCTCTGGGAAGATATTTGAGTTATAAAATAAGAATGCTGACTTAAATAAGGGCAGGACACTTTAACACCTTAAAATTATAACTTAATGGAAACTACTTTCAATAAAAATAGAAATAAGTTCAAATTTATAGGTGATATTTTGATTTCTTCTTAATTCTTTTTTTAGATGGTTTATATTTTTATTTTCCATATATCTGTTAGATTTAGATGTTTCTCCAGGTTGGAGACCAACTTCATATACAGTTGCATCCTCTTTAGGTTTATATTCAAAGACTTGAACAGAATGCCTAATATAAGCAACATGTTATGGCAATTTCAGGTTTTCAGGCCTAGTTTCCTAGCCAACAACCAATGCCAGGATGCAGTACAGTGCTAAGTCCCAGCCACTAGCCCCCCATGCTTGGTGTCCGATGAAGCTGCATCAGGAACTTCACTGACTTGGGCAACCAAACAAAAAGAGGCAAATTTATTTCGAAGAACAGATATGAGGGAAAGTTTATTAAGAAGAAAGGATACAGAAACAGAGTGAAAATCCCAGGCCTCAGTAACCAGGAAGGATCAAGGAAGTAAAAATGGAGTCATGTTTCAGAGAACATACATCTTCCACTAATTAATGAACTCTAACTCTAACTCACTCTAATTGTAACTAGCTCTACATCTAACTCAACTCTAACTCTAAATCTAATCCACTCTAAGTCATTCTAAGTCTAAAACCCCATAAGTCTCTTTGTGATTGGCTGATGCCACTGTGCCTAGAATTACGTCTTGCTGAACCCTAGGATTCAGAACCATAAACAATCAAGAGGAAAAAGGAACGCTTGAGAATTTAGAATGACTGACATATAAATTGCATTTTGAGTAGGAAAGAACCTTAGTACAGTTTTCTACTTAATTGGAAATCTTTTGCTCACCCTCGCCATCCCTGCTGCATAGTATGGGTGATTGAGTCCCTGATCTTTCAAGAGTTAGTATTTATTATTATTATTATTATTAATTACTTTACACTACATTTTGCAAAATTAATAAGAAAATTTACCAGTATTTCATTACATTTTCCCAGGTATCTAAGATACTAAACATTTAAGTAATCTGTATAAATGTCTGGATGTAATAATTTTCTTGACACTTTAAGGGGAAAAAAGTATGTGATTAAAGCTAGGAAACAGACATCTCTGTTTTTAATGATCCACTGCAATTTAATAGCAGAATCTTTATTTCATAAACATTTATTGAATACCTATTTTAGTTTACCTGTCAGGATTGTGGTGGGAAGATAGATAAGAAATGAGACTTTTCCTGGAATGTACATGCTAAATAAACATTGTCTGCCCAAACTGATAATAATTCAGAAAGAGGAAGTGTAAAGTCTCCTTATGTGGTTTCCTGAAGGAATGTTTACCTTTTCAGAGCATCTGAAGAAAGCCCTGTTTTTCTGCTGTTGAAACCAGATTTGAAGAAAGCATGGCAATGTTGCAGCAAAGGCGTTAGCATCTACCATCTTGTGTTCTGTTCTATTTTCCTATTTTTCCTGGATAGAGAGCTGTCATTTATTAATACAATTCCCTTTTGGCAGTCATGGTACATGACTGGCCTGTCACTTCTTGGATTTTACTATAATTTAAATAACAGAGTCAGGAAATTCAAGGACACAGAAATGAATATTTTAGCATTCTGCAAGAAGCAGGTAACCAATCAAGGCAAAAAGAAAACCATAAGTCCTATTTCTGACCTCTGTAGAAATCATTTCTAACATCCCCATTTGTCAAAACTTCTTGCTCCCTGGAGGTTATCTTTCTAAAACTATCTTCTGCTTTTGACAGATTGATTACCCAACAGATATTTGTTTAATGGAGTATTTTCACTGTGTTGATTCAAATCAAATCATATTTGTTCTGTTTTTGTATTACATGAGAAGATGGCTATTGTTTTCAAGGCTGTGGTTGCTATTGTTGTTTTTTTCAATCAAGCAAACTAAATGTCAACAGTGTGTGAAAGTATAAACGATTCAATAAAGTCTTTAAATGTGAGCTCAACTCTAGCGCTCTCCTGGGGAAGAAAAGACAATCAAAATGTTTTGTAACATGTTCCCCTCCCATTTCGAAGACAACGTTCTCATATTTTAAGATTTATAGTCCCAGTTTCTCTTAGCACTGTCTGGTAGATAATCTATGAGTGCCACACAGCTGCTGAAAAATGACAAATGAATGTCACTGTCTTCTCAGAGAATGTGTGGGCACATTTTCAAGTAATTTATCTTCCCAAATAACACTTCTTGGGATCATCTTGTTAGATGTGAAAGTTCAAATGAAGGGTAAATATTCCCATAAATATAACACTACTTATATATTAAAAATACAGTAAAACTTTCTTGTAGCTCCAGCAATACATTTTTGTAGTGAGAAAATGCTTTATTTTTAAACTGATAAAGTTTTCTTCAATTTATAGTGATCTCTTCTAGGAAATTAAGAATCGGATTTTAACTTTTAGGCTAAATTTATTCCTATAAATACAGGCTGGTATATATAAATTAGTTCTACAACATCTTTAAAGTGCTATTAGGCTAGTAAAGGTACTTTTCAGTCCAAAAGTAATTCATTTGTTTTCAATGCAGCTATCTTCCAATCATCATTTTCTACTAATCTCTTTAATATCAATAGTGGAAAACATATGTTTCTGATACAGTAATACTTTGGGGTTTTTTTGATCCTAGGTCTCAGTATTTTTGCCCATGGAACCACAGGCTCACGTTGCCCAGGGTATCACAGACATAAGCAGTCCCCAACCTTAGTTTCCTAGTAGCTGGGATTACAGGTGCTTGCCATCAAGCCCAACTATTTTTTGGGACTGGGACTAGGTTTTGCTATGTTGCCCTGGGTGGGTCTCGAACCATGATCCCCAGTCCCAGCCACGCTCCATAGGCTGGCATTTACAGGCACACACCACCATGCCCGGCTACTTTAAGTTTTAATAACAAGAAGAAAGAACAAACAGCATATTGATGAACTGACCTTCTATTAAATATTATGAAGAAGGACATTTAAATATTTTCTTGTGTATGTATACGTTTACATGTACCATTTTTGGCCAAAATTGAACAACTTTTTAAAGCAAAGATTATTTAATTAACCAAATTGTTCTTTTATAACTATACATGGTTGTAGAGATAATGATAACTGTACTGTCAGATATAATGTAGAAATATGCCATTATATATTATAAATTAAGGTATATATGTGTGAGTCAAGACATTGTGAAGGAGAAAGTCTGTTTTGTTCATCTTATGTTTCTAGCTGCTACAAATAATCTGCAACGATTTATCAATTTAATAAATATATTATGAAGTAGCAGTTGTTTATGACACACAAAATAAATGTGAATATATGGATATATATATATATATATATATATATATGGATGTGTACTTACTGGTTAATAGTTTCATAAAAATTAAGAAAAATTTTAAAATGTAGAAATAGTCAAGAGAGATAAGTTTGTCATTGTAAATGTTACATATATGATTTCATTTTCTATAACATTGTAGAATGGGCAGAAAAATAATAAAAAGGGATAAATGATCTTTCTAAATGTGCATAGCTATCAAATTACCTAATAATACTGAAATACAGTTCTTTTTTATTTATGCATTTAACGTACATGTATAGGCTTCATATGATGAAGCACTGTCTGAAGTGTTAAGAATATATTCATAAACAAATAATAGGTCCTAACTTCAAAATTTTTAATTTCAGCTAGATGTTCTTTCCATACACTCAAACAAAAGCTACATATATGAAATTACGGATTTTCAAGTTTCCCATAGATACTTATTTAATTTTCATACTTTCCACTCTGAATTATTTTAGTTCAGAGTCTGTTTACTTTTTAAAGAATGATCAATTTTAATTCATTCATATTATGACCTAACAATACACTAAATGTGCAAAATATAAACATATCTCTTGTACATGTGTTCAGAAACTCATTTAGATTTATGCATTTTCCTCATGAAAAACTTTCAATGTTGAATTTATAAGAAGGCTATATTTTGCTCTACAAATAAAATCAGTGATGATCTTGTACATAATTATGATTAACTTGTTTATATAACATGAATTAAAATAAAACTAAGCACATGTTGATGTGTATCCTGAATATAGTACCTCTTTATCAAATCAATTACATTCTTTTTGTATCTTTAACAACTTTCCCTAGTGCCTGGACCACTGTACAAATGGTGTTTGTTGAAAGTATGGTTATATATTTAATTAAAGGTATTTTTAACCAGAACCATCATTTCCTTGGCTAGAATATTTACTATTTATCAAGGTTATTTATGACAGTAAATTGATGTTTATGAAATACTACACTTTAAATTTTCTAGTGAAGTTTTGACTAAAATAATGTTACCTGCTGAAACTTGTATATCAAGTTTAAGATTTATTTAAATCATTAAAATGTCTTGCATTAAGTAAATATATATGTATATATATTTTATATATATATATAGAGAGAGAGAGTTGGTAAACAAAATTAGATTCAAAAGCATCATAAAACCCAGAATATTAACAGTCTACATAATCACAAGGAAATATTTATGTTATTAAACTATAATTGTCAAATAGGTATATTGCTAAATATAAAAGCCTGAAGAAAAAAATCTTATATATCAAAATATATACACAATAATATCAAAGGGTATTTCATATATCTTTAAAAGCAGCATTAGACCTATACATAACCAAATGACAGTGTGGGAACAATAAAATTATTAAATGTTTTGGAAAAATAACTAATTTTTCACTTGTTTATAATCTACATTTAAAGATATCTTTTACTCATAATGAAAAAAGATTCTTGGCTATCCAATATTAACCTTTACTTTGATTTTGAAATTGCAATTCTATGTTTGAATGAGCTCTTGAGAAAGTTCTATTTTAATAGCTCCAGATCATTTTATATTATTATATACATATATGCACATATGTAAGCACATACATAGTTCTGCTCTCCAACAGTTCCAGTCAGCATGCAAGTTTGCTGACTTCAGAGCCTGAGCCTGCTCACAGGATTTCTAAGGCCTAGTCATTTGAATATACAGTGGAGTTCTTACCAGCCAGCTATTAGTTGGTATTTTTTCTTTATTTTGTCTCATAGCACTTGTGTATATATATATATATATATATATATATATATATATATATATATATATACACAAGTGATTCAATAAATGATTATATATATATATATATATACTCATTTTCTACCCCAAGGATCTCCCATTACCTGTCACTTGTGAAATATCTTAATCATTTGTGCCCTCCTCTTTCTCCATTTTTTACCATCCTTCCCCCCCTCTTGCTCTATGCTTCAGTTCTGTTGTCAGATTTTTTTTTTTTATGTCCTTTTGTTTGTTTGTTTTCCCTCTATTCTTCATGTAAGTGAGACTCCAATATTTTTTTTTCTTTCTGGCTTATTTCTGCTAACATGATGCTGCAAATGATATATTTGTCTTCTTTGGTTGATGCATATTATTCCTTTGGTCAGGGTTTTTTACTAAGATGCCTGGGACTGTGCTCAGGATACCCATGATCCCCTCTGAAAACTTCATGCTGCTGAGTGGAAATTCTCTATGTAGAATCTTTTTTAATTCAACATCAACTGAAAGCCAACACACACACAGAATGGTCATCTTCTGAGGTGACTGAGGAGCAGAAAATGTGATAACATGAATTATGTTCTGGTATGAAAGATGTTACACGCATTCTGAAGGGCAAAGTGGAAATAGAAGCTGACTACTTGCAGGAGTGGAGTTATACAAAAGGGAGAGTGTCACTTCAGAAATCAAGTAGCTCAGTTTTTTTAAAGGATTCTCTTGGGAAGAACTCACATAGTCCCCAAATAGCAAATAATTCAAATTCTGCTTGAGCCCTGTGCATGGGGCTCTGTAGATTGCACTCTGAGTTCTTTTGTTAAGAAAAAGTATGGAAAATTAATTGTGAGACATATATTAGCATTTAGGGATCAAAGGATGACACAGAGATTGAGAATTAACTGTAAGATTTTTTTTTCAAAATTTCAAGGATAAGAAACATGTAGCATTATTCTCTCTGTGCTGTAAAGAAGTTGCTACACAGACAAACATGTATTACTAGAATAGATTGTGTCCTCTAATGCATACTAGGAGGATTCATCTAATAGTTTATTCATAACCATTTAGGGTTTCTTGGTATATTTGGGGGCCTCTTGGCTAGTGTGAAAATCTGTGCCAGGTAAAAACTTGAGACTATATTCTATAGTATTATCTTCCAAGAGTTTCATTATGGCCATCATGTAGTTGAAAGCTAAATACAATCATGAGGCAAATCTTTCAGATGCTGGATAAGAAAAACAAACACCTTTCAAAAACTAAAATGTAATTTAAAGAGAAGCATCAATTTTTATTTGCATTTCTAAATGATCTTAAAGAGGTAAGATATGAAGATCACAGAAACTTCTTAAACAACATAAACAGAAAAATCTCTCTCAACTTCTTCTTACATACTACAGCTGTTCTTATACCTTTTTCTTAAATGTTACAACTAAAAACTTTTCCTTCCTTCCCTCACTCTGCCCATAGTAGACCAGTTGAACTTCTACTGAAAGACAGTTGTAGAAAACCTCTGGGGAAGATGGATCTTCTGTTTTAACAGGTTTTCTGTGGACACTTATTCCAGAGTTTTTCCCTTGTACCTACATGTTCACCTCTGCTCTCACCTCTGCTGTCTAATTGCTGGACAGAAGATGGCAAATGTTAGTCTTGTCCTGGCATAAATAAAATTTGATAGGTTTCCTGGCATGAATGTGGAGAGAAATGAACAATTTTACACTGCTGGTGGGAATGTAAACTGGTCCAGCCATTATGGAAAGCAGTGTGGAGAACCCTCAAACTAATGAAAATGGAACTACCATTTGACCCAGCAATCGCTCTTCTGAGAATCTACCGAAAGGGGACCTCAATGTGGGTACAAAGGGACACCTGTGCTTGGATGTTTATTGCAGCACTATTTATAATTGCAAAGACATGGAAACAACCCAAATGTCCCAAGACAGATGATTGGATGAAAACCATGTGATATATATACAAAATGGAGTATGATACATCAATTAAAAATGACAATTTGATGATTTTTTTTTTTGTAACATGGCTGCAACTAGAAGAAATCATATTGGCAGAAACAAGTCAGAAGGAAAAAGACAGAAACCAAATGATTTCACTAATATATGGACAACCAAATGAAAGTAGACAACTGGGGAAGGGGACCAACTGGAGTAGGCAGGGAGGGGAGGTGGTGGTTGATCCCCAGGTTTCACAATGATGTGAAATATACATATAAATAGATTACATTATTTAAATTTAAAAAATTGATAGGTTTCTATCTCTTGTGTTTGTTGGACTTGCATTGCTCTGGTCAGGGGTGGTGTGCTAACAAAGTATGAGACTGCATACTTTCACGCACACGTCAAAGACAAACCCAAGATAATGTTCATACTTGTTCTCATAGTTTTAATTTTGCACACCAAAGGATAATGCATACTCAACTACAGTTTAAAAGGTCCCAAGTGCATTTGTTCACTTATTACTCATTTCTTAATTTGAATGAAATTAAAATAATTGTTCTTTATTCATGGCAAGGTACAATTTTAGCACAATAGGAATTGAAAATAAGTGATGGGGCTCATGATGAAATCAGAGTTCAGAGGAAGGAGAGTGATCCTGGCTGTAGTTAAACCTCAGGTTTATTATTATTTTTATTTCCCCACATTAATAACTGTTCATGTTGAGAATCTAACCATCTCTCTATCATGTACAATCTGAAGTTAGGTAGGGCAAAAGGGGAATAAAGAAACACCCTCATTAGATTGACCTTGAGGTACAAGTAACACTTCTGCAGCATGAAGTGAGTATGGATGGTAGACAAGCATGTGGCAAATAGTCTGCTGTAGGGAAGTACTTACTAGAAAGGTAGATCTTGTTGGTAGATTAAATACAATTTTGACTTGTGACAATAAAGGAGAGGATAGATAAGGATTTATTTTCCTTTCTGAATTATTTTTGTTAAAGTATTTTTGTTGATTTATATTTTTGTATCTCCTCTAGATGTTGTAAAGTCAATCTGTATCTTATATACTTGTGAAAGTATTTATATTTTCATAACATAACACTGGTGCATGTAATAATAATTACATTGTACATAAAATAATTAAGAATTTAATATAAGAATATAAGATAATACAAGAATTTTATGGGATGTTTTGTTTTTGGAACAAAAATTAGGAAAACTTTGTATATAGAATACTTGTTTTCACAAATCATATTTCAAAAACACTTTAAGCATCTTTGCTTTTGTTTTTTGAATAATTTTGAACATTACAGTTAACTTCAAATGGTTGGAAGAGTAAATCAAAGCATTTGCAATAATTTATTGGTCTATGTCCTGAAGTTGAAGTCTAAATCAAAGCAACTTCCTAGATAGTGTTTATAGAAGCCTTAAAGGATTTTGAACTATTAACATATATTACCTTATTTATTTCCTATATCCTTGGTCTTAAATATTTAGTTACATTTTAATATTCTTGAATATAAAAAAGACAGATTTCTGGGACCTCAGGTTTATCATTATTTTTATTTCCCCTCATTAACAACTCTCCATGTTGAGAATCTAACCATCTCTCTATGATGTAGAGTCTGAAGTTAGACCTGGTAGTGATCTTTGTTTTCATCAGCATGCTTGATATTGTTAAAATAGCTCACATATTTAAAAAACAGATTTCATTATGTGCATGAGCAGTTTCCTGTTCACTGAGTTTTCAAGACAGAGGTAATCAACATACTCTTACATAAACGAAGACATAAAAATCATGTTCAAATCCAGTGAAGCTGCAAGTCTACACCTGCTGCAGCTTTGAATGGCTATATGTCTCAGCAAATGTGCCTGTGGAAATTTGAGACAAATAGAAAAGAAATCCAAATCTGCTTTGTTTGTCACCAAAACTTTGTCACCAAAATTTGTTTCTGGTTGAGTTTTAAAATGATTGATGCTTTAAAACTGAATAAGCTCTTAAATATGTTTGGTATTACTAAAATTGCTTCTGCACTACTTTGCTCTTGAAAAATGTAAATACTTTTAAATTATTGACTTTAGAATCAAAAAGATAAAATATTCATTTCAGGAGTCTTTAAATATTCTCAAATCACTTTCATTTTATTGTATTGTTACTTAATTGGGAAAGTCCATTTACTTGGTGATTGAAAACCTATGATACAAAAAGGTAAAGCTAGGCAAGAAATTTTATTATGAGACCTGACAATGCAGAATGGGAAGGTCAGATTCCAAAGAACCTTTCTCCTTGGATTTGGGGTGAAATGAGGTGAGAAAGTCTTGAGGCAGAGGATGAGGCCATGTTTCTCATATCTGGGTGTGGAGTAAGTCACACATGTATTTTTCCATCACGTGCTTATACATAGGTCTCATGTTCCATTATAATATAAGTCTCTATCTGTGTCCTCATTTTTAGCATTATAATGAAGCAAAGATTTCTTTGAAGTTATGTGGACATTTTTCTCCCAGAAAGAGCTAATTTGGGCCAGATAGCTCTGGTCTCAGCTGTCAATTCCCCTTCCTACAAAAAAATACAGTGGGTACACATAATACTTTCCTTACTTTAGTATCCTCAGTATTACATGAGGATAATCACACAGGCCTCTAATAAATTGGATCCCTTTTTGGACTTTCCCAGAATCAGATTTGAATTGTGTACCAGAGACTGTGAGTTGTAGCGTTCACAAACACAGAGCATATATCAGGTGGCCTGGGTTTGAAACCCAACTTAATTACCAACTTAATTAATTAGAGTCAAGTGACTTTGATCCCTCCAGCATCCATGAATTTAGATTACTTAGCTGATAAATTGGTTATGAAAATACACAACTTAGTACATAATGTTGTTGGAAGAATAAATAAACTAATATTAATAGTAGAACAAGTACAATGATAATTGTAAGCTCTTATTAATAAGAGTAGAATTCTTTTGCCTTCCTGCTTTCCTTTTCCTCTGCCCCATCCCTTCTACCTCTGCACTCTTTTTATGCTTCTCATTCCCATGAAAACTAGTATTTGGAAAATACATTTCCACAATACATCTTGCAGTTGAATGAAATAAAGAAAGTGCTATCAAGTATCCTCACATAATTAGACCCAAATTTCTGCCACATCTGTTTTGTGATACGGAAGCCATTTGAGATTATAAAAATCAGAGTTCCTTTTTGCAGGCACTTCTGACTACAGTTTACAATCTTCAAGTTATTTACCTGGTGTGCCTTAGTCAGCATTCCCTACAGCCTAGACAGATTGATCAACTGTGTCCACGTACATAAATATGTCATTCCTAATGTCTTTTCCAGTTATTATGTAGGAAGTCAGAGATGAGTGAGATTAACAGACTGAAAAACCCCAGCTGTAATGATGCTCGATAAAGCTGTCAGGGCTTAAGTCATGGATTAGTGGCATATCCTGACTCTATACATGAAATAAAATTTAAACCATACATTAAACAATACTAGCTCCAGAAGCTCTTAGTGAACTGCATTGTCAACTGAAAAATTTCCAAAAAGTAAGACATGCCTTCCGTGGTTTGGATAAACTGAAAAATAGAAATGACAGTTTAATTCCTTCAAACCAAGTGTAAAATAAATTGTTAGGTGAGTTTTCATTCCAAAGAAAATTAACTGCAAAGAAAATACAATCATTGAAAATAATTGTTCCTTTGGCCTGGAATTCAAAATTGTGGTAAGCAGCTGATTCCTGTATTATTTCAAGTACATACTGGTGTTTAACATGGGAAAAAGGAAAAGGAAAAAAGAAAACCTGGATTGGTTGCATTTGCCAGTTTCCATTGTATACATCTCACTAGTACTCATCTCAAACTGCCAACCTGGAATTACTGAATTTCTGTTTAAAATGTACACTGCTAGTTTTCCCAAACCACTGTGAACTGACTCCAGACATATATGGTTGATGCTGCTTCTCAAGAAATGTAGAGTAGAAATGAATGTCTAAAAACCAAAGTAGTAGAGGATTTATCCATCACAAAAAGTATGAAACAGATCTGGACTTAGAGGTCAGGGAACTCTCAGGTACAGTAGACTAGAAGGAACTGAATACTCGAAAAACTTTCTTTATGGAAAATGAATATCATCTGTGGTTAATGAAGCAAAGTTCCCTTTCATCTCTTTTTATATTTAGCTCAATCAAAATTATTTCAAGCAATAATGAAACTATTAGTATTTAAACTAGAAATAAAATCTCAGTGATAATTAGACAAAGACTTTATTGGTTAATCAAAGTGAGCATTCCAACTCTGGAAGCCATTGTGTAGATCTTGCTGTGTGAAACCTGTCCCAACAAACAGAAGCTTGAATTTTATTAATATGGGCAGGTACAATAAGTCACTGACAAAATTGTAGTTATTCTTAAGAGGGTGAACTTCCATTTTAAGTTGTCTGAATCTACAGATAAGTTAATGCTCTAGATGCATGGAGGAAAACAATACATGTTTTAATCTCTTCCTTTCTAAAGAATGCTCTGAAGAGATGCAAAGGCAGGGTACCTATTAATTGTTGTTCTTTATCAACCTCATTTACACTCAGGTAGCAGATTTTTTTTAGTTGTTCAAACAAGTCCATGCAGTTGGTTTTCCTCTCCTGTCTGCCTGAGCAGGGTTGGGGCAGAAATCGTTTTTCAGAACATTTTCCAGTAAGTTCACACTGCTATAATGTTTATTACCACCCATAAAATTGTTTTTCTAACATATGGTCAAGTTGTTCTTCTCTTCCTCTTTCTTAGTTTTTAAGATGGGCAGCTTTTGAATCCTTCAGTATTGTTGGTTGTTGAATACCTTGGTAATTTTAGAGACACAGGTTTAGAGGTAAGAGCTGCTGTTCAATTTTATAAAATACAAAAAGGAAGAATTTCAAGGCTCCAAAGTAAAATTCAGAAAAGAGAAAATGGGATCCAGCTGAAGCATGGTGACCTAAGCTATGTGCCCAAGAAGTCTAGATAAAGAGCTAATCAATCCCTGCCTTAGTTTCCAAATGAGCAACTACTTAGTTCCTCATTCTAGCTTCCTCATGTCAGGCCATGTACCACCACTAGTCATGGCCCACCCGGAACAGCTGGACTTACAATGTGTATATAAGCCTAATCTTTCTTAAAGGGGTGTTTAAACTTTGGAAGTTATTCCACTGAGTCAGGGGCCAGTCCAAATAAATCTATTTCTTGTTAAGCCTTTCTGTGGGCATTTCCTTGCCCAGTTACATGAGTATGGGTATCACTGGTAGGAAACATGTTATCAAGGGCCTCTCTGGGTGATTTCAGGGACACATAGGGGCCATCAAAGGGCAGCACCTATATGAGAACTTCAAGTTGTTAACTGTGGAGTATATTTGTCACTATTTCATTGTCTTTAGGAGATTGCTTTTCTTGTTCCTGTTTTTCTTTCTTTTTTTTGTACATATATATTCTTTGGGGTCATCTGAAATCATAGAATCAGTGGAAATTACATCTGAAATATAGTTCTAGCACAGAGTTATATTCTTAGAAGAAAAAACTTAAAATCTTCTGTAAAGAGCCAGGTGTAGGGTTGCTAGAAAGGACAAATGAGAGAGATTTACACAAAGACTGAGGGCTATCAGAAGTATGACTGGTAGCAACTTTAAGGTAAATTATTAGGCCTTTTATCGGGTCTAGGCAAGGGAAAGAAAGATGGCCAAGAGAATGTTTTACAATCAATTAACTAGGGAAGACTACTGGCTAGGGTACAGTAAAATTGGGTAAAACATGAGTTCCCATGAGATAATGGCAGGCATGGGATTCACCCATAAATTTGTTGGTAATTACCAATGAATTTTTTTTAAGGTAAACACTGGAGGAATGTAGAAGCTTCTCTCTACTCTCTGGATGTCCATCATGCCAGTCCTGTCTTCAGTGTTCTGAAGGCAGATAAGAGTGAAATGAAGTCTTCCTCATTTCACAGCATGGGTCCAGTTCAATCTCAACTGGTGGCCTCTGACAATTTTCAGTCTTCAATTTTATTAAACAAAAGGTAAGGAAAAGCATGAATGAAAGTTAAGGAATTTTGCAGTCTAGGACATATAGCTAGAGGGAATATATTTTAGTGAAATTTCTTAAGAAATTTATTCACCTTAAGATTAGGGGATATTCCTAGTATTCTAAGAACACTGAGAACAAAACTTCTGTTCTCCTTTATTCTCTATCTCTGTTTGTTGTTTATTTTATTTTGTATTTTTAATTGATTGCACATTTATTTTACATCATTGTATACCCCAGGGATCTCTCTCTACCTTGTCACCTGTGAATCATCATATTAATTTTTTGTGCCCATCCCTCCCCCAACTTTACCCACTCCCCTTTTCCTGCTCTATGCTTCAATTCTGTAGACAGTAAGTTTTAAATTATACCTATCCTTTGTTTTCCTTATATCCCACATATAGGTTATATCATACAGTATTTATCTCTCTGGCTTATTTCTGCTATGATGATTCCTTCTAGGTCCATCCATGTTATCACATATGCATCAAATTTATCATTTTTGATTGATGACTAATACTCCGTTATGTACATATACCACAGCTTTCTAATGCATAAGTTGTTTTGGGGAGTATTTGGGTTGTTTTCATACCCAGGCTATTATAAATAGTGCTAAAATAAACATTCAGGTACGGGTGTCCTTTTGAACTGTGTTTGTGTATTCTTTGGGTAGATTTGCAGAAGTAGGATAGCAGAATTGAATGGTAGTTCCATTTTCAGCAGTTTGAGGGTCCTCCACACAGCTTTCCATGGTAGCTGGGCCAGCTTGCATTCCTACCAACATTGTAAATGTGTTCCTTTTTTTCCCACATTCTCGCAAGCACTTGTTGCCATTTTCTTTCTTTCTTTCTTTCTTTCTTTCTTTCTTTCTTTCTTTCTTTCTTTCTTTCTTTCTTTCTTTCTTTCTTTCTTTCTTTCTTTTTGATATGGGCCATCTTTATTAGTATAAGGTGATAGCTATATGAAGCTTAAAAACTTCTGCACAGTGAAAAAAACAATAACTGGAACAGACACACAACCAAGCGGGAAAAAATTTTTGCACTCCATTCAATTGACAGAAATCTGATCAAAGATTCACAAAGAACTCACACAACTTAACAAAAGCAAAGTAAAAAATCCCAGCCAAAAAAATGGGGAGAAGAGCTTAAATGACACTTGTACAAAGAGGAAATACAAATGGCCAATAGGCATATGAAAAAATGTTCAACATCACTTGTAATCAAGGGAATGCAAATCAAAACCACAATGAGGTATTCTCTGTTTTTTATATCAAAATATTTAACATTGAACACCAAATACCAAAAGCTTCTACTCCTATACTTTTTACCATCCTAAGTAACAACCTTATCAGACAGATTTGATTAACATGATTTTATTCTTTCAGGATACTCTTGACTCAGGCAAATATTTTTTTGATCATTTGTTTCAGGAACTGACCTCCAAACTATCAACTTTCAATAGAAGGTATCAACTGATAGCTTATTTCCTTGCCATTTCCATGAGTCTCAAGCCTTTAAACCATGACTCCTATTCATTTCTAATCAAGCTCTCACACTGAAAAACTTGTGTTAAACCATATCCCTAATTCTCAAAAAACAAGATGGGGCTTTTCCCTCTCTAAGGTGTCTTTCTTTTTATATGTATTTTTTTTTTTTTTTGAGACTAGGTCTCACTATTTTTGCCTATGGAACCACAGGCTCTAGTTGCCCGGGGTACCACAGACTCAAGCAGTCCCCAGCCTCAGCTTCCCAGGTAGCTGGGCTTACAGGCGCGCGCCACCACGTCCAGCTATTTTTTTGGAACTAGGTCTCTCTACAGACCCCAGGAGGGACTCGAACCGCGATCCCTAGCCCCAGTGGCTTCATAGGCTGAAGCTTACAGGCACAAGCCACCGTGCCCAGCCCTCCTTTTATATGTAAACAGTGTTGGTAATATTTGATTATTGTTGTAACATGAGGACAGAGTATCATTTTATTTCATGGTTATGACATGAAATAGATGGTAGACAGAGTAATTTGAGAACAATTTAATTAAAACATTATTTACAAGGCATCAATAGGATTTAAGAAGATCAGATATGATGAAATCCATCTAAAACTACTTTGGTAAAGAAAGGGAGCACATACTGTTTGCTAGAACCCACAGACAAAGAAGTCAGTGTGGATGGAGATATAAGAATGCAATTTTAGGGACATATTAACTCTTGGTTAATCACAGGGAGAGATCTGGGGCAATAAAAGTATCTCTATTTCCTGGCTCCCTTGAGGCACCTACTATTTGTGATTGGTCAAACTCCACAGGAAGCCTGAGGGCTAATTAGCCCCTTGATGTAGTTCATAAAGTTGAGACTCCTGGGACAGAGGGAAGGTAGGGAAGTCTGGAAAAAAGAGCGGGACAAATGGGAACGATTTTCAAACCTGGGCTCAATAGAGTGGAGTTAAGTCAAAACTTAGGCTTCCAGTTTGACAGGAGTGCTGGAAAAATATATATGTACAGTAGATCATCCTGTGGGGTCCTTTGGTTTATGAATACTGTGATATAGTCAAGTGCACATAAGTAGTAGGTTGCAGCTGGCTTTTTCTGCATGACAAGGGAGAGAGGCATTTCAAAGTCCAGAGGAAAACTGAGATGGAAACTGAGGATGTGGTCATATATGTAGTATATGTACTTTATAGATGTGTTTGAAAGCAAGAAGGGAATTCTCAGCATACCTGTAATTGAAAAATAACCTGAAATCCAGAATCAACTTGTAAGCCTTGAGTGTAATCATTGCAGAAGTTATATGTTAAAACATTTTTTCCCTATTGCAATATATTTGACATTTACTATTGTGTGAACTTAAGGCATATTACTTGTCCATTTGATACATTTAAAAGCTGTAATATGATTGCCATTGTAACAACTATTAATGCCTCGATGGCATTATCTCAACCTTTCTTTAACAGCTAGAATAATTAAGTTTTCATGTCTTAATTAGTTTGATTATTAAAATATAATATTTTGGTCTCTGTTGTGTTATGTTTTATTTTCTCCTCGCTATGAGTTTATATCCTTCAACATCTCTGCTATTCTCTCCACTCTACCCCCTGGTACTTTCGGTTTTTCCAAGTTTATTTTTATTTATTTATTGTTTAGGGTTCTACATGGAATTTAAGTTGTTGTATTCTGCATTATTTTTCTATGAGAAAGTTCTGATGTAGGATGTTGGGAATATCAGCAAGAGTGAGAATCCAGGAACTAGAGAGAGTCCAGGTACAAACAATTATTTGATCAACTGGAGCACCATGATGGAAACAGCAGCAATGGATATCTATATGTCCTTCACTTCTTTTTAAGTTGAAAGAGGTAAATTTATTTGAAAAAGACAAAGTGAAAGATCAGATGTAAAAGGAAAAAGAAAAAGTAGGATTCCATGGCTCAACATGGGTCAGGGAGGATAAGGAAAGATTTTTCCTGTACTTTTAAATCTTACCTAGCTCAGGTAGTACAAATATTTCTCCTGCCTCAAGCCAAGGAAAAAATGAGATTGAGGACACAGAACATTCAGATGGGACATAGAAATATTGTTCAGGGGTAAGTCATTTGTTGCAAACCAGCACAACACTTTAAAGTGAAGATAGCAAAATTTATAGTGGAAATTTCACTACCTGTTCAGGTAGGGTGCTTAGTTAAAGGCTCCAGGTAAATAGGAAATTTGATGTAAGAACGAGTACCCAGTCAAAAATCATAAAGCATTTGAGAAAAGTCAATGCCATTAAAGAAATTTCAGAAAATGTGAGATATGTATAATTAAGGGAAAAGTTCATAGAACAATTAGATTAAATTTTCATGTAATATACATAATGTTCTCAGAAGTTAAAAGAAACTACAGCCTAATATAGCCTAGTATATAATATAGAAAACCATGGGGTTCTTTGACTTTAAAAATGGGGTTATTTAAATTTAAATATTTCCCCAAAAAATAATAATAAAGCTAAAGGGAAGGGTTTAGGTGAATTGCTGACCTGAAAGATTTAAAGTTTGTTTATTCCCTCAAACATGGCACAAATTGGAGAGGGGATTCAAAGTACAAAATTAAAGTTAAAATATATGGATGGCAGACCCCAAAGTTTAAATGTCTTTGTGAAATAATGCTAGCAGAAGACAATAGACAAAAGGAAAATAGTTAATGCTTGAAATTATATCTGAGAATTTACGGGAGTTGAGAAAGATATGAGTTATCAGCTTGTAGTCATCCATGGGGATGCCAAACATGAATATATATTTCAAATGCCAGTATACTGAAATACATACTAGAAATGATTTAGAAATAAAAGATAAGCCAGGCATGGTGGCGCATGTGAGCAGCAACCTAGGAAGCTGTGGCCAGAGCCAGGGATCGTGGTTCTAGTCCCACCGGGGGCATGTAGTGAGCCCTAGTTCCAAAAAAATATAGCTGGGTTTGGTGGCATGTACCTGTAATCCCAGCTACCTGGGAAGCTGAGGCTGGGGATTGCTTAAGTCTGTGGTACCCCAGGCAACATGAGCCTGTAGTTCCACAGGCAAAAATAGCAAGACATGGCCTCAAAAAATAATAGTAATAATAATAATAATAAAATAAAAGATAAGGTATTCTTGAGAGTTAATACATATAAAAGTTGGATTAGTGACAAAAGTTGTGACAATCAAATTGAATTCGGACTTATTATCAACACCATGGTTATGGGAAAATAATGAACTAGATCCTTCAGTAATTTGAATGCAAAATGCATATCAAACTGTGCCAATGTGTCATTCAGTGGGAAATGAACACAGTTTTAGATAATGATTCCGTTTACCTCCCATGAAGTGTCTGAATTAGTTACTGAAGAAATAGTATAAAAAGAAAAAGAAAATAAATTCTGTTGGTACTAATTGGTGCAAAAGTGATGATTAGGAAATATTAATAAAATATACTAAGTAGATCATTAAAATGCTTTTTGAAAAGTCTGAGCCAAATTGTAAAATGTTTCAGTATAGAAGCTGATTAGGGAAAAGGGAATCACATTGGAAGAAGATGAATTACATGTGAAACAGTGAGAATATTTGCTGGAAATACAAGAAATGCATGCTCCAGGACAGTATTTCAAGAGGCTGTGGACAATGGAAGCATGATAATTTAAACAAACAACAATAACAACAAAAAAAACTAAATAACAGTATGTGTTAGAATAAAATTTTGAGATTTTAGATCCTGAGTCATTATTGTCAAGTAGAAAAAAGCAATGGAGAATTATACATTGATCAGGGGAACAAAAATTAATGGGACAATATGATATAAAACTTTCTTCAAAATCCAACCAAGTGGGAGAAAATTTTTGCCCTTGACACTGATAAGGGTTTGATAACAAAGATCCACAAGGAACTCATACAACTTAGCAAAAACAAAACAAGAAGTCCAGTCAAAAAGTAAGGAGAACTAAAAAAACACTTCTCCAAAGAGGAAATGCAAATGGTCAATAATAAGCATATGAAAAAATGCTCAATATCACTAGCAATCAGGGAAATGTGAATCAAAACCATAATGAGATATCACCTTATACCAGTAAGAATGGCCTACATCAAAAAAAAGGGCAACAGCATGTGCTGGCATGGATACAGAGAGAAAGAGACACTTTCACACTAATGGTGGGAATGCAAACTGATCCAACCACTATGGAAAGCAGTGTAGAGGACCCTCAAACAAATGAAAACAGAACTAACATTTGACCCAGAGATCGCTCTTCTGGGAATCTACCCAAGGGAGACCTCAGTACTCATACAAAGGGACACCTACTTGGATGTTTACTGTCACACTATTTATAATTACAAGAACATGGAAACAACCCAAATGTCCCAAAACAGATCAATGGATGAAAATGGAATATTACTCATCAATTAAAAATGATAAATTTGATGAATTTGAGGTAACATGGATGGACCTAGAAGAAATCATATTAGCAGAAACAAGTCATAAAGAAAAAGACAGAAATCAAATGGTTTCACTAATATATGGGATATAGGAAAAACCAAAGGCCAGGAGGAAAAGTCAAAGCAAGCTAACAACCAAATTAAAGTAAACAACTGAGGGTGGGGGGATGCGTGGAAGCAGTCAGGGAGGAAATTTGGTAGGTGAACCCCAGGGAATAGAAATATATGAAATATATATATATATAAATTATTAAAAATAAATAAATAAAACCATTCTTCACTGTTCATATGAGTTTAAGGATATTGTGGTGGGCATAATATAATACATAATTATGTAAATTAAAATTTAGGTATTAAATTATTTTAATTAGTATAACTTCTGCCCTTACATTTATAACTACATTCAATCCTTAATCAGTGGCATTTGTCTAACTCACTTTGAATAAACTATATTATTGCCTGACCTGTGGGACACAATTTAGGATGTGCACCATTGTCTTTATCATACAAGATAACATTCTCTGATTCACATCTTTTGAGTTTCTGGACCCAGTTCCAAAGTGCATGCATGTGCGTGTGCATATGTGTGTGTGTGTATGTGTGTGGGTGGGTGTGGGTTTGGGTGGATGAGGATTCATTTTTCCACCAACAAGCAACTTCTTCAGACACCAGGTAGATGTGCTATAATTTTGCTCATTTCCGAACTATCCAGTTGATGGCAGCGAAGAGTTGAAAATTTGGAAAGGAGGCATCACAAGACCAAGAACTGACTCACACAGACCAGAAGCTAGAGATCAGGGTATAAATGATCAGCACAGTCTTCAATAAACTATCTAGAAATTTAAGTATCAGAAGGTGCAGAATGAGATGCAGACCAGGTGGGGATGTGGGGATTGAAGGCCACTGAGAGTATTACCAGTCCTTCCAAATTGAGCTAGCCAAACCACAAATAGAAAGAAAAAAAAAAAAAACCCTAGGTGCTAACTCTAGAAATAATTGAAAATAACAACAGCTAAAAATTTTCTGAGGGAATGAACAATGACAAGGAATATCAGTGTAATGTCTGCACTGGCAAGGGGCAGTTCTCCTGCCTTCTTGTGGTTCTACAGGTGATTCTGTCCACTTTTCCCTGTGCAAAACAGCAGAAGCAGGTCTCCTCCCAAGACTCTCTGCCATGTTTATGTAGGCATCTCTTTTAAACAGACTGGGGTGTGTTTAGTTCTTTAGTTCTTTCTGCCCAGTTGTGTCTAAGTGTCCTTTTCTTTACCTTTTTATAATAAATCTACCTTTTTGATATAACAAAACATCTCTGCTTCCTGGGGAAACTAAGTCTTGGATGAAACTTTCCTCAGAGCTAACCCAAGGACCCCTCTCCCTGAACCCCACACCTCTCTAAACAGACCTGATCTACAAGGAGGTCCATTCCAAGGCCTCTCTCCAGTTCTATTATTGCTAGATTAATTTACACAGAACTTAGATACACATTTTACTTACTAGGTCACTGGATTTTTAAGGCTATATCTCAGGAACAGCCAGATGAATGGTAGGCACAGAGCAAGGTTTATGGAAGGAGTTCCCATGCCCTCTCGAGGTGTGCCACTATCCCCCAAACTTCCATATTTTCATCAGCCAAGAAGCTCTTCACATCTATCCTTTTGGACTTTCACAGAGACTTCACTACATAGACATGAATCATTGGCCATTGTAGATTAATTTAACCTCCAGTCACATTCTTCTCCTGGAATGGGGTGAAATGTTTCTGTTTTCTAACCAGAGGGGATAATTTCCTAGAGGTCTCACAAAAGTTAGTCACTACCATAACAAAAGACATGTTTATAGTCCTCCTCAAGGGGCAACTCCAAGACTTTTTGGAGTCCTGGGCCAGAAATTAGTGGATGATCAAATATTTATGAGAAATATATTTTCTTTATCTTAATGACTAAGTATATGTATTTCTTATAAATTACATCTCAAATGTACACATGGAAAGAAAGAGACATTTATGGGAGCAAACTCAAATTGTAGGGAACACACAATTAATTCAGTCAAGTATCCTATAGTCAGTTTTCAGTTCTGAAGAGGAAAACAGCCTTAGTAGGCAGTTGTGTGTTTTCAAAAAGTTCTTTTGAAAAGTTGAGATACCCTCGTGATTAATAGAGATGATTATTCCAATTTTTTTCTTATTAAAAACATATAATCACACAGTGTTATGTTCAAGTAACAGAATTTGAATTTAAAAATAAGGGGGAAAGTAGATTTAGTTATTCTTCAGTAAGTTATTGTCTTTGCCCTGGTGTTAGAAAATATAGTGATTATTTATTGGATTCTTCAGCGATGTTGCTGACAAATGAACTCCCCCTCAACTCCCATTCGTTTTTGCTGACTCTGAATTGCCTTCTTTTGGCCTATTGGCCTATTGCTTCTTCCTGGGAACCACTGCTTGCCTTTGCATGTCTTCTCAGGATGAATTGCAAAGACTATTTATTTCCAAATTGCAATTTAGATGAAATCATATTGAGTGTGAAAATGACACAATAGCTCAAGGGAAATTTTCAAAGATTCCATCCTTAAAAAAAATGACTGTAGAGTAGAATTAGAATAATTTCTTTCCACACCTCCATGAATCTCTTTCTAAACTTGTATTACTAAAACAGAGGAGAGTCATGTGGATTGAAAAATAGATTTATATAGAAAAAGAGAATCATCATAAATTGTCTCAGTTGGATTCAATTCAACTTTTATACCTTGGGCAGTAGCAGTTTGTCTGCTACTACATTAGTTACTCTGGAAGAACAAAGTGCAAGTAAATTGTTAGTTATGTCCCCTGAATCCTGAGTAAAAAGACAAGATATCATTACCTGAATTAGCCAGATTACAGTCTATGGTAATAAGTTTGCCATTGTGATTTGACTCCTAAGACTTCTGTCTCCAAATCCCATGAAAATTTTCTTTCTACAGATATTGATTAAAAATGAATAATAGAGAAAAAAGTTATTTTTTCATACATTTATTAAGGTTTTGATAATTTTTATATATGAATAAAAACTTGAATCTAAGCTTGCATGCTTCCTAAATTCAAATTATCTGTTGAATCAGCATAATCTTTGCAAACTTCTGACTGAAAGAAGGATGTGTGTAATAAATTATGTCTATATCACCAACTTTCTTTCACAGGTGAACATTTCTCATCCCCTGAATGCTCAATGCATGTTTATTGAGCCTTTCTGGGAATTAGATAATTTGCTTTGAATGACTGGAATGAAAACACTCAAGTATCTTCAAGGATTCTGTTAAAATCCACACTGTCACTTTGCAGTGACACAATGTTAATGCATTAAAAAAGATACGTTGCTTTACCAACCAAACAACCATGTGTCTGAAAGCAGAAAGCTGCTAAAATCCCTAGGAAGCCTTGGACAGTAAATTTGTGAAGGGATGATGCAGATCTAGGAGTCCTGTTGGACAACTGCATATGCCTTGCAGCTGTACCTTGATTTTCCCCATGTGCATTATTCTAAGAAATGTTGACATGGGCACAAGTGTAGGACATTCCCAAGTTCACTGCAATTCAAGTGTGGGAGCAAAGAGCAAACTCCCCCCTACGCTTCTAGGTTCTTTGCAGGCTGGCCAAACTAGCTAATATCAGACAGACTAACATGGAAAAAAAAAAAAAAACTAATTATGTATGTAAGGAGAATCTACAAAGATAAGGATTCTGAAGTCAACCAGGGGAAAATGAGAAGTAAGTATCTACACACATGCACACACACATTTAAGAATGGGTTAGTAACCTAGGCTTCAAGTAGAAAGGAGGGAGACTCCATGATGAATTATGAGGAATAACTCAATGATGATCACTAGATGCTCTGTAATTAGTTGATTCCTCTGCCATAAGGACAGATTTCTCTGAAAGAAGGGTTTTCTATCATAAATACAGGTAAAACTTTGAATTCTGGAAAATATTCCTCATTTTTATTCTTCTAGTGGGTTAAGGGAAAAGGTGAAAATGTCTGAGCCTGCAGGACTTGATTGATCTCAGTTTAAAATCAGACATGCCGAAATGACAGCTTTCGGGAAGGGTAACTGAACATTTTGGGAAATTTTATCCTTTAGTTGAAATTATCCCAATAATTGTATTCTGCTACAAGAAAAGAAATAGGTTTTTGTTTGTTTTTCATCTTATTCAGAATTGCGGTCCTTCACACCTTTTGCCATAGTGTGGGTGCCTGAAATCATGTCTTAAGAGCACAAGAAACAAAATATCTTACATGTTGAATGCAAGTTTGTACCATATTACATATTGAAGGCTACTTCATTATAAATATTTCTACGCCTTGGAAAATATAATTTAATCCTTTTTACCTGTCATACTTTCAGAATAACTGAGTCTTGGTTTCCTCATTAAAATTTTATATGATATGGAATTTCTGGGGTTTTGGCAGAGATTTGAAAGATATATTTCAGTCCATTTATAGCTGAAGAAATGAGCCCCCAAGAAACCTCTTTATTCAAGAATGTAGAAACTTAATCTGGCAGAGGATAAACTCAGAATTCAGTGTGTAAGCCTGGCAAGGTGGCTCATGCCTGTTAGCTTCAGTCTATGAAGCAGATGGGGCTAGGGATTGCAGTTAGAGTCCCAATCGGGACAACATAGCGAGACCTACTCCCAAAAAAATAGCTGGGCATGGTGGCACATGCCTGTAATCCCAGCTACCTGGGAAGCTGAGGCTGGGGATTGCTTGAGTCTGTGGTACCACGGGCAACTGGAGCCTGCAGTTCCACCGGCAAAAATAGTGAGACCTAGTCTCAAAAAAAAAAAAAAAAAAAAAAAAAAAAGAATTCAGTGTGTAGAGGTTCAGACTCTTCTACATCTCTCCACACACGTGTCTCCACCCCCCTCCCCTTGTTTATCTGGGTCAAAGTAGGTCACCGACTAGTCAGTCCGTAGAATGCCCTGTAAATCACAGATCTCAAACTACTTTAAAAAGTCAGAGCCCTGGCTGTCCTAGATCTGCATTCTCATATCCTCAGACGCTGATTCAAAACACTCCATTGTTTTCCATCATTGTCTACTTTGCTCATTTATATTACTGTTTGGCCCTTGTAGACTGTCCAGTTTGTGACCTCTAATGTAGTAACACAAACACACATAAACGTTACCATAGGTGCTTGAATTAGATATCCTTAATCTGAGATAAGTGATTTGATGTTGAGGGGTTGGGGGACGCTTTGAAAACAATGATGTAAATTCGTGTCTATATCAAATTTATAATTTTCTGATAAAACAGTACAAAGATGTCCCAGCGATCTAAAAATATTGCAGAATCCTGGCCTGAAGTAAAAATAGTTTATTGACAACAATATTGAATAAAGTATATAAATACTCATAGCTCTAGGGAGACTCAAAGTCAGGTTAACATTTATAGATTCAACTATTTTTCAATACTTTTAAATTTCTGGACCATTTTCCTGTTTTCTCTTTTTGTCCTGTGTTTGTTTTGTATGTGAACACAAAATTTTGTATAAAGAAATCTGATGTTATTTCCCTGAAATTATTCTTTCGTTCAACACATATTCATGGAATGATTATATGATAAGATGGGCATTTTTTTTTTTTTTTTGGTGCTGTGGAGATAACCAGGATCAAAGCAGAAAAAATTTCATTCCACCATGACTACATTCTTGAGTGTGAGAATAGAACAAACAAACCAACAGAATAAATAGCATATTAGAAAGCAAAGAGTTATGTGTAGAAGTAAACCATGGAAAAGGTAAATAGTATGTCTTAGGTGGAATGCAGAAGGTTCAGAATATAGTTTTTATTTGAGTGGCCTGAGGGAACTTCATTGAGAATGTACCACATGATGAAACAAACCAGAAGATATGAGAGTGAACTAGGTGGACATATGGCAGAAAAATGGCCCAGGAAGAGGGAGCAGCCCCAACGAAGAACCTGGTATATGATCTAATCTAGTAGGTTCTAGCAACTCAAGGTATTATGACTCGAAAAGAGTGACCCAGGAAGAGAGGAGTAAAGGGGGAAGGGGAGAGTGTTAGTAACACTCTAACTGGGGACAAGTTTAGTTTATTGGAGTATAATATAAATTTTGGGAGATTCTGACTTGAATTTCTAACTTTCTTAAGGAGATCAACCTTGCTTAAAGATACTGCAAGGAGAAACATACGCATGGGGAAGAATGTTTCTAGGAAACATTCTTTCCAGTGCATAACTGCGTACTTTGGAGACACAGTACTTGATGGGCAGGTGTGTCTCTTGTAGACTTACGTGGTTAAAATGTAAGGAAATCTTGAAATAAATGCCATTAATATTGGTCTATCTGGAATATGTTGACACTGAGAAGTAGTTTCTGTGAATGATGGGACCTTGCTTCGGGTACCTCTATTAAGCAAGTGTCAATGTAACTCTTACATTGTTTTAGGGCTTTTATTCTCTATAAAGTTCACATTTATGCCAATATTTATGTAACTGTGCTTTTTATATTTTATTTCTACTTCTGAATTTTATTAATACAATTAAAATTAGGAATAGAGCAACTACAACAAAAATAGCTTTTTGGTTAAGTTTCATCATTCTAAATTTTATTTCTTTTAGACAAGTTAGTAATATTACCCAACCATTTGGAAGGAATTTTTTACATGCACAGTATGTATTTTAATAAATATGTGGAACAATGATAAATGTTTAATGTATTTTAAAGTTCCTGAAAGAAAAACAAGTGCCTCCTTAAGAGATCAAAATGATATGATGTAAATCTAAGACTCACAGCAGACAGGTAGTGTTATATACTTAGAAAGAGTTAACATCTTTGTCCTTCTTGAGGCCTGGAGAGCTTTTGGATTCTATCAGCTGTTTAAGTTGGTCAACCTATACACACGGAGGGGAGAGGATTGCTTGAGGTCAGAGGTCTTAGGGATGATTACATTCATGATTGCCATTTCTGTTTTTTTATATCATCTGATTTAATTACTATATCACATGAACCTGAGACATATATCATACTTCTTAAATATCATAACATGGTTTAAAAACACCTTTTCTCACAGACATATTCTTCCTAATCTTCTAAACATGCTTAGCTTGCAAAAAGGGAAGAAATGGTAGATTACTTAAAAGTGGCAAAAGGCTAATGTTTTATACAGAATTGATTTGGCAGTACATCAACGTTTTAAATAGAAATTGACTTTAGAAAATTTTTTATTAAACTGCAGCCTTGGTGATTTTGTTATGTGCTATTTATAGCTGGGACTGGCTGCTAATGGAAAGAAGCAGGTTGATATATGCTTGCCCCTATTCATCTAACTCTAAAACACTCAGTATGTCTTTGACCATAAAAAGATGTCAAGCAACATAAAAAACCTTCAATTATGACTTTCCAAAGCTCAAAAATGTAAAAGTAATGAAAGTTAAAAACTTCTGCATACCACTTGGTAATTGTCCAAGTCTTCTGCCTCTACAGTGAGAACAGTATGTCTATTTGGTGATAATAATTTTCCTTTGGGTTATTTTTACCTCCTTCAGAATTTGTCCTTGTTTGTGCAATCCTTTGACACTCCACTAATGCCTGTTTAAAACTGGTATTTCACCTAGGTTATCATAATAGTCTGTGCCATTGGTGAGCATTTTCTCAGTAAGAAACATTATCTGTAGCACACACTGTATGGTTAAACTCAACAGTGTTAGGAAAATCCATTCCAAAACAGACATCATCATGATTCTCATTGACTGCATTTGGCAATCTCTGTGTTATGTGCTCTTTACCATTGGTATTTTCTGGACTTTCTCAACATATCCTAGAGTGTTGGGTGACTCTTTAGGGTTTTTCATTCCATTCGAGAAACACCCATGTCTTTTATATCATTTTGAATAAATTATTTGCTGTAACTCATTAATTATGATTGCTACAATTAGGGTTTTTGTTTTACTGGAGGTCGCTGACTGATTGGCCTGGGATTCTGATTGATCATAGTCAGTGGTGCTGTCACTACGAGTGCTGAGTGGGCTCTGGCCAAGGAGGCTACCTGAGGATGCAAGACTGAGGGTCAGGTATGGCAAACCTTTCATTTCCAATAGTTGCACATGAGAGTCACCATGTGAAATGGTTTTGTTCAAGTCACCCTTAGTCACATCAATCTCTTCTTCCTAGTGTCAATCATAAATTCAGTGCAATGATGTCAGAAAATGGTTTCTGTGGGTTTCTTTAGGTTCTAAATACCTGCTGGCTCCATGCAATGAACTGAATGTGGTGGAAAACATCAGAGCTTTTTGACCAGTGCAATGAACTGAATGTGGTAGAAAATGTCAGAGCTTTTTGACCAGAAGAGAAAGATAAAAAAATTAGAGTTCTCACAGCATTCTGTGGTGGAATTTGACTGCCTTTGCAATAAGTAATGACTGCCTTTACTCCTAGTAACTGCTTGATGAAAGAGGATGAGGAGCAAAATTCAGAGTTTTTATCTTCTTGAGTTGGAAGGAGACTGGTAATAGATTTTGCCAAATTTAATCTTCCTGTGTTTGTTGAACATAGAAGTTTGAGATAATATATTTTCTGGTACATCAAAGTTGATTTCTTTTCCTCTATTCACAGCTTAAGAGCCTTTAGGCATTTTACTTAAGTTTGTCTACAAAAACTAGTGGCATTTAAAGTGTCATTTGAAGTAAGAAGAACATTTAAGAAAAGACTTTCAGCCTCAGAGACATGTTTTTTTGGGGGGGTATGCTGAATAATTTTAAAGTTCTTCTCTTGAGAGATGGTAGATTCTATCTTGAAGTCATCTAAGATGGAAGATAATGTGTGGGTTAAATCTTTTCCCACACAAAGCCTGAGTACAGAGGAACCACAACTGTGTCAAAATTCCCTTCTTTCTGGAAAACAGACACAATAGGAGGAGAGAAAGCAAACAATGTGAACTCTGAGGCTTTTCAAACTGCCAATTTTCAGGGAATCCCATACCAGACTGTGTAAAAAGCCCAGAACATACTTCAATGTTGTGACGGGGTACTCGTCCTGTGTTCAGTTACTTTTCCCCTTCTTTTAGGATGTTATATTAATTGATATAGTCTGTTTCCTATTCATGTTTCCTATTCATGTGTTTAACTTTAATTATTTTAGAATGCTTACTTTCACTGAGGGGTTCTTAGTTTTGGCAATTTAGATGGTGTCTCAGGTTTTTATTCTTTAATTTACACAATCTTATATTTAAAAGAGTAGTTTCCAGAAGGGCAGTATCTCTGAATATGTCTGGTGGAGAAAAGATGGTGATGTTTTGGACATTTCCTTTTTGTTGGTAATTGTGTTCCTGTTTTACAGGTATTTTTGATTTCTACTTATACTGAAAGTTCCATATTTCACTTCTATAGTGTAATAACTCAGCCACTTGCTTTTTAAAGGATTTTGCTGTGTTTGGGATACCTTGCAGTGTAATTTTTCCTGATAATGATTCTTCACAGTCATTAAACATGACCACTGATAAGGTTTTCTCTAGTTGATGAGAAATGGATGAAGGAAGATCATCATTTTCCTTGTCCTTACTTATTTTGCTGTCAGAGAGAGACTTTCTTTTCTTTAGGGAGAAAAGAGTAATTCTGCTTTCCATTCATAGAATCAAATGTATGCTCATCTCCATCATTTCCTTAGATTTCCCTAATGTCCTAGTTTGATGAACCACAGCCTCCAAGGTGTCTCCTTTGACTTCCTTGTCAAGATCTTTTATACTTTTTTGGCATACTTGATTAACAGACTGAGATTCACCTAGAGAAGAAGGAAAAAAGTTTTCTGTGTCCATTTAGAAACAGACATTACAAATTCTAGTATGATATTCCATGGATATTCTTTGTGAGCATTTGAGTAACTTTTTTTCATTCATTTCTAGTATGCTAAGCTAATTTCCACAAAAATTCGTTTCTAATACCTTCTTTTAAGTCAATAATCTTAGAATGAAGATCATCACATGACAGTTTTAGGAAATAAAATTCTAATTAAACTTTACACTAAAACTGAAACTGCTAAAATACCTCAGTCATTTCAGAGTCAATTTATGCAAATAATTTTTAAGCAACTTCCTGATAAAGAGCAAGTTGCTATGTTCAGGTATTTGGATGTGGTATTATAATGTGGTAAGTTAAATCAAGCTCAATCCAATTTAACATGGTATAGAAATGAATGATGTGAGTAAAAGAAATGGAAGAGACCTAATGAGTATGACCTGTAGACACCCTTTTATTCAAATTAATTATTTCCCTCTTCCCCAGGTTGGGGCTTTTTAAAGATGTCCTAGGTTGCTCACCATCTTATATTCTTGGGGAGCACTATAGTTTGGAAATATATTGTGAAATCACCTAATCCCTAAGAATCAGTTCATATTTTTAAAAAGCTTCCATAGATGGGGGCTACAAATGTATTTAGGAGTCAACTGTTGGCCAAAACCAGCCAGGTTGTAACCTCTTCTTATCCACCTTATAATATAGACATGTGTTTCTAAGAGAAGTTTGCGAACCTGTGCATGAAATCTTGTTGTAAAATTAGTGAGCAAAATACAACAATCTCAAATTGTGTTTTAAACTGTGTATACTTGAATCAGGTATACATAGGAATATTTTTAATACGGTGCTTAAAACAAAAATTGGAAGAAATTACTTTTACATATTTATTTTAAACAGCTATCTACATTTATAGACATTCATATGATAAAGATCAAAGGACATAAGCTGGATAACTCATTTCATACAGACTTGTAAAATCAATTAATTGGGCTTACTGTAGTATTCAAGATTTTCCCTTTTTTTTTTTCTCCTCATTTTGGGGAACCTAGGCTCTTTAGCTTTCTCTGTATTTTGAAAGAATCAAATTTGATAGTAATTTTCATTCCGAATTTAAGTTTTTGTCAAATTCCTAACTCATTTGCCAACTTGATAAGATGGTGATTTTCTCTGGTATCCCCAGTATTCTCTTTTGACTATTTTATTGCTATAATTATATTTTCCTATCCTGTTTAATATACTTTAGTGCACTACTATCTCCTATGTGATTATTCAAAATATGTAGGTCCTCACACAATGTTATTTTCTTCAATTTTGTTTATGTAAATGAGAAAGAAAAATAATCCTGGACAACATTGAACAAAGGGTCTTATTCAAGGACCCATTTTCCTTATTCAAAGACCTCATTCTTTTCTTCAGTCAAGGACCTCATTTTCTTCAAAGTCACTGTTTCAAAGAACCTACCAACAATACTAAGCAAAACTTACTGTGTATTTGTTTTCATGTTTGCAGATATTTAGGATACAATTTATGAAGTCACATTTTGTTTAGCTATTACTATGTTCCAATGTTTTTAGCCTAATAGAAATTTCTAGTATTTTGTTAAGTTTACTGAAATTCTGAATCATCAAATATGAGGGTCTAATAAATTAGTTTAGGGAGATGAATTGTCCCTATCACATTATCATCTTATGTGCAATATCTAAATATTATAAAACTGAGTACACATTATATATAAATATCTTTGTTGAAGGCAAAATTGTTTGCTTTTGCTGTTGATGAAATCTTAACTAATAAATAGCAAGTAGTGGGGAGATATTTGTGGGGAAAGTAGCCTCCTGACTTCCCAGCTATGACCTCCAATAGACACCTGCCTATTATGAGACTCAAGTCTCATTCAATTGTTTTGCTTTAAAAGGATTTAGTTGTGTTGGAGGTACAAAGACATGTAGCTCCCACTGAAGAAGATCACCTTGAGTGCACTGAACAGGATATACCTCATTCCAGAAACTTGACCTTCATCTGATTTACATGTAACTCAAATAATAAGGAACTGCTTTGTGGCCAGTCTCAACAATAATTTATTTAAAATTTTCTTACCACATTTCTTCCTTCAAAATCCCCTATGTCATAATGTGTGCTGATTTCAAATCCTTTTGTCCTTCATAAATTCTCCAAATTTCATAACTTTTTGAAAATTCTTTTTCTTTAGGCCAACTTTCTTATATAGAAAAAAATGACATTCTTTTGGACTTTTCCAATTATACTTTCTATTTTCTCTCCAAATGGCACAATTAAGTTCCTATATCCGACTAAGCAAGCAATAATCCCTTCTTCTTCGAAGGCTAATTTGGGGGACTGGACTGAAGAGAAGATTCGTAAGCACGTAACATCTTTTTTTTTTAATCCTTCATATACACTGGATTTTCTAATTTAAAAAATGCTTCAAAAGCACTTGACTTGATTGTCAGTGATTTCTCTATGGTATTATAGGGAACAGCAAAATGTAACTTGCTGCATTGCATTTAGTGATGAGGATACTGGCAGGTGGTATAATCTCCGTGAGTTTGAGTTTCCTTTATCTCTAAGATGGAAATAACAAATTCCACCTGAGAGAGTTGTTTTGAAGTGAAACAAGTGAAAATCTTATAAATGCTTCCAGTCAAATGTCACCTATCATTCTTAGGCTTATATTAGGATATATATGTGCGTATATATATGTATATATATATACGCATATACGCATATATATGTATATATATATACATATATGTACGCACATATATATGTATACATATATATTATACTACACACATAATCAGAATTGAGCAATATCCTTCTGATGCTGGAGCCAGCCCTTGGCTTTAGAACTGCAGGTGAGTGCTTAGATAAGGCTGACTAAACATCTTTACGAATAAGACTATCTAGAAGTTTTCAAGGTCACAACATTCAAATTTTTCATTTCACACATGAAAAACTGAGACCTAGAAAGACCTTGATTCCTGTATTGCACTAATAGTAGAAAATCAGCGAGAATCCAAGCTTGTAGGAATTAGGGAAACTCTCTCTTTGCACATAGGATGTCCTGTGATTGTTTGTGGTTGTACAAATCACATTTTATATAGTGTTCACGTTTACAATTTTATTCCAGGAAACTGAATGCTCTGTTGACTTTGTACTACCTAGTTTCTATCTACTACATCATCTGGTAACTAAAATAAGCACCTATTAATAGTCATGAATAAATTAATTAGACGGATAGCCTCAAATTCTATCAAATTATGCTTTTAATAATGTACCCTCTAGAGTTTCTAAATGTTTCTTTCCATTTACTTAACATTAAATTTGTTGATAATAAGGTTTTGATGTTGATAATAAAAGTTCTGTTTTATAATGAATCTTTTCTCCTATCAGCTCTCCTTTTGTTTGTGCTTCTAAAGTAACATTCAAACAAGTTGATAGTAATGCTGGAAATACTCGCACAAGTCTCATAGATGTGTGAGGGGGTTCTACCATTTCACTTTACTTGAGTGACAGCAAACATTTCTCCATATTTGCTGTTAAGCATAGTATTTTGTAGTCATATTGCTTGAACCACCCTAAGCAAAATAAGGAGCAGGATAAGGGTCCCTTAGTATTTGCTTTCCTGGCTCTCGCCCCTTTGTTGTGACTTGTTTTTCCAAGATGACCATTCCTTTCTTTCTTTAGCTTCCCTCCTGATTTTAGAAAGAGCTTAATACTTTTTTTCTTAGATATAGTGCTTAGTGCACTAAGTGAATGAAAGGGAACCAAAGAAAACTTTAGAAAATTTAGAAGAATATCATATCTAAAAAAATTTCAAAGTGGGGACCACTAGAAAAGTCAGTATATTGCCTGATTTTCATATGACTCAGAACTTTAAATTTCACTTGTGTGATATTATAATCTTTTTCAAAGCTTTTCTATAAGGCTTTCATAATATCTACATATTTTCTATCTTTAAAACAAATGTTTCATACTTTATTTTCCAGCACCCTGTCCCACCTCCCCTTGCCACCTTCTCTATGATAATCTTGATACGTTTCCTAGAAACAAAAGCAAAACTCCACTTCCCAGTAGTAAAATTACCAATTTTTTTGCATTTGTATTATAAGTTATCAAATTCTATGTTTTGTGAATGAAGTCAGTGTTCTTATGACACTATAAATTAGTATTCTCCTCCTTAAATGCACATCTTCTGTCTTCCATATATCTCCATATTGAGATATAAACATTTCTTGATATTCACTGTGACATCTCTGCTTACCTTTACAACAACACATCTTGAAGTTGTCATTATTTTTCTGACTCCACATTCCACACATTCTTTGCCAAACCCACTACAAGCCCTCTGTTACCTTTACTAGTCATCTGAGAACTCTCACCCTGCCAGTCACCAATAACATTCATGCTTCTCTGACATCATCTTACACATTAAGCAGCATTTGTCACCAATGATCACCCAATTCCTCCTGAATCTCTTTATATTCCACCGTGCTATACTCCCCCATTTCTTTTCTTGCTCTACTCATTTTTCTCCCTTAAACTTTATGGCAGGATTATCCTTACTCTCCAACCATTAGTATCTCCAGGGTTCCTTTTGTTTTTTTTCATCAATTCTATTCAAGGGGCTCTAAATCATTTCCATGGCTTTTACACTTGATCTTAGCCAAAAAGCTGAGAATCATTTTCATGGCTTTTAAATAATCTATATAGGCAAGTCTAAAATTCGTTATTCAACTCTTATTTTGCCTCCAGAAGTTCAGTATCTATAGTGACATATGTAATTGGCTATCTACATAGAATCTCAAACTTATCATGTCCCATGATGAGTTCTTGACATTCCTTGTCTTTTCCAAGTCTTTACTCATCAAATATTTCCAATCTCAGCTAATAGTTTCACCAATCAGCTTAAAACAAACACCTAGATACCCTCTTTAACTCTTCTCTTAAACTATTCCATTGGAATTCATTAATAACTTTGTCCTATTTTGAAATATTTCATTGCTTTTCTTTTTCATCGCGACCACCCACATTTAAATCTATGTTTTGGACAAACATGAACTGACTACTATGATAACTTTGTAAGTGTTCTTATTGCTTCTTACTTTCTTACTTATAAATAATCCTGAGATTATTTCATAGCAGCCATATTAACTTAAAAAATGTTAAATCATGTCATCCTCCTGCTTAAAACCCTCTAATTTCCACTTAGTGCACTTTGAAAAAATTCTAAGCATTTTATCTTTTTCAAACACATATGCGAAAGTATAATTTTATCCACAAGTCAAATATATCATCATCAGACCTTTAGACATGTATTAAGGAGCCCATTTTACTATGGATTTCCTTGATTTATACCTTTCATAAATGTTTAGTTGTTCTGTGCAAAATTGGCAATAAAACTCAGGAAATTTTCCATGATTGCTGTTATATATCAGTTGAATCCTATCACATTTGATACCTTTATATTCAGTTTTATTGATTTTTTTTCTTACTGGGCTTTGACTTATTACTGTAATTCACAGAACTATGGGGGAAAATGTAAACAAGAAACATAACAATATCTTTCAACTGCAGTATTATACAGTGACGCCATTATTCTGAGAAAACACTGGATAATAAAAGATTTTTTAAAAGGTATTGTTAGAAAATTTTACTTGAGCCACTTTTTTGACAAATTACTTAAAAACTCTCTATTGTATTATTAAACTGAAACATTTTCCTTGGAACATTCACAGAAAAGTTCTATTACCAAATAAGAAGAAAAAGATTCATAAAAGGGTAGATAATGATCACTATTAAAATTCTACAAGAAAACTAAACATGAAGTAAAAGGTGAAATTCTTCACATCAGGCATAGCATACTATCTAGGGCTTCTAATAATATCCATATTCTATGGAACCTGAAGCAAATCCTACAATTCTTAATAATTTATTTTCTTGATATCAACACAAAGGATATACACTCTGTGCTAAATATTTAAAGGACATGTATACATAAAAAAACAAATTATAAGAAAAAGTCAAAAGAAAATGTGTGAGAATTCCAAAATTTACTTTTAAAAGACTGTTTAAGGGATAAAAACTTGTCTTCTAGTGTTATTCCTGATTTTGATGAGCAGTGAATTTAAGCTATATTCTTTTTTGTTCTTAAGTTAAAATAGAAAACAGCTATATTAGTAATTTTTATGTATCACTTCAGACTTGTACTCAACCTCTGTGGGACTCTAGAGTGAAACTTTACAATCTTGGGAACTGGGCAGCAGTCCTTAATAACAGTTTGATAGTGTCTTGAAACTGAATAGTCTCAGTTAAGATCATTTAGGGCTGCCTCGGTGACAATTAAGTTGTTTTCCATACCTATACTTCCTTCCCACTTTTGGAAACACTGAAGAGTAAATGTGTTTATATCACATTAGGTTAAATTTTAAAAATAGAAATGTCTGCATTTCACATTCATTAAAACTAGTTTTTCCATTTCCCAAGCACATGATGGACAAATATTGAAAGCCACTAGGAAATGGAGATGTCCATCTGCAAAATAGAATATTGGTGACCACTGGAACATAAATCTGCTAATTTCTTGAGCTCAGAGGAATATATAAAAGAATTTCAGTACTAAAGCAGTTTTCTAAGGTTCTAATAAGCTTTTTTTTTAAATACCGTAACCATTTTAAACTCTAGTTGATCAAGCAGAGTTTAAGCATAGTTTAATGAAGATAATCCTTGAAAAGACAAACCCAACCTATACAAGTCAAATTGTGACCAAGAAAGAAAGGCAAAGTGTAAACCAAAGTCTGTTATAGATGGCACCCCTGGAAAGAGGCACAGATAAAGAGAAATAGACCACAAGTATTGCCTTGAGGGCAAGAAAGGAGTGGGTGGAGACCCTGAGAAGAATCTGTGAGAAGCTCTAGAAGCAGTGAGAGAGGAATGTGCCATTTTCCAACTTTGGCCCTGAAGAGATGGGAAAGTGAACTTGCTGGAAACTGAGTCTGGACCCACAAAGACAAGAGAGATAAACTTGCTAGAAAACTGGGTGTATGACCCTGCTGGCAAAGGGGGTAATAGAGCTGCTGGAAGTTGAATCTGGACTTTCCAAGAGATGGGGAGAGATGAACATTTTGAGATGCCATCTTGGCCTTTCATTTATAGAAGATGCCACCTTGAAAGTACGGACTTTTTTAGAACTTTAGGAAAGAACAATAATTGGAATAATATAGCTGGCCATTTGTGTCCCCAGTGACTCTGTTTCTCTTTTTTTGTTAAAAAAAAAATCTCTTTATTGTTTTTCCCTGAATCTGAGTGGTCTTGCGACTGTGCATGCAGTTCGAAGAACCTGTAGTGACCGATTTAAATATCAGGCCCTCTCTGCTCAGTTTTAGTGCCTATTTCTACCTGGTTTCAAAAGCAGAATTGCTAGCAAATAAAATGCAACTAGGAAAGAATACTGAATAATAAGGAATTTACTATTTTTATCAGTATTATTTCTACTGCTAATATTTGGGTATTACATCAGATGTAATTTGCAGAAATTACATCAGCAAAACAAAAGAAAATTGAACGTAGTATTTTATAAGTTTTGATATGTTTTGGTAAGTAATATGAATAAAGGAAGGAAAGAATAGGGTAAAAATGAAAATCTCTTGCAATTCCAAAGTGCCTACCCCTTGTTTGAATGAGAATAGATAGATGTGAAATTGTCTACCCAATTCTCATCACAGGAAATTGAGATAGATTAGTGAATTTCCCACTGAAATGTAGTGCAAAGTACTGCTATCTTTCCCAACCATGGAAAGACTTTGAAAGTGAACTATTTCCTTAAAATTTTTGAACTATTTTTATTGCTTACTGTATTAAAATGTAGAGACACTGACATATTTCAAGAAACTTCTCTTTCCTTTCTCACAGTCTTAGAGAATGATCCAGGTAAAGGGAATTAAATTATAACTGGGAAAACCAGTGTACTTATCACACTTATCTCATAGGATAATAGAATTAGGTGCTTTATCATTCTAGTGGGAGAATATTTTACAAATATATATAACAGAGAATCTATATCCAAAACATATAAATAATTCATAAATCTCAAAAATAACAAACAAGTTAGTTTAAAAATGGGCAGAGGATCTGAATAGATGGTTCCCAAAGAACAAATACATGTGTCCAACAAATATATCATCTCTTATTAGGGAAAGTGAAAATGAAAACAACTATGATACCTCATACCTCTAAAGGATAATATTCCAAAATATAAGAACAAGTTAAGAGCACATTGAGGAAAATTTACCCTGGTATATTGTTGAAGGAAAGATGAATTGGTACAGCCATATGGAAAACAGTTTGGAGGCTTCTTGAAAAATAAAATTAGAAATTTCATATAACCCAGTTATCCCACTTCTAAGTATTAAAGAATATGAAAACACTAAATCAAAGAAATATATGAACTCCATTTCATTGCAGCGTTATTTTTACAATAAACAAGATGGGTACATAGGTGCACATTGACAGAGAATGAGTTAAATAAAATGTGTCATATATATACAATGGAATACTTCTCAGTTATAACATATACAATTCACAATATATTGGATGGAACTACAGGACTTTAGAGAATTAAGTCAGACTGAAATATACACAGTATGATTTCACTCATATCTGATACATAAAGAAATAAAAACACCCAGCATAAATAAAAATAAATGTTTAGAGTCTACAACCAAATTAGAAATGACCAGAAGAAAAGGAGCAGTGCAGGGTCAATACATAGAGAAAAAGAGTTTAACTACTTTATAAAGGATGGACTTAGCTATTTAGTGGTGAATGTATATACAGATGTTATACATCTATACACCTAAAACATGTTATAAATCAATGTTAGTTCAATAAAAATGAAAAAAACAAGAAAAAATAAAAACTAAGTAGGCAATGATAGTTATTTTCAGCAAAAATAAAAATGTGGAACTCCAAGCTATGGGTTCAAGTTTCTGAGCTAGACTTCAGGTAAAAATGTAAATATCATATAAACTTCAAGGAGTTGAGGAGTTAAAGGATTCTTAATTTTAAGAGTGCTGAATAATCACTGAGCAACTTAATAAAAATACAGATTTTTGTGTCTCCTTTTAGAGATTTGCATATCAGGGGGAGCAAATACCCTTCTTACACAAACACTAAGAAAGAGATTCTTATTCTTATCTGAAGCCATGTTACAGAAATTTAATTGGATAGATAGAATTAACTCTCATTCAGAAAAAGATTAAAACTTAGATTTTAGGTTAGGACAATGCTGAGGTAACTGGCTATGGTTCAGTTTCACTTCATTTCTTTCCTTCCCAAGTGGTACACACTAAAACTCTACATTTTTAATACGCTGCTTTGGTTTAAGAACAAAATCTCATTCTTCCTGTCAGCAAGCTTCTAGAAAGAAAACTTGAGATATTGCTTTTATTTTTTCTCAGCCCAGTGTAAAAGGCTCTACCCAGGTTTGTGCTAAATCCAACTTAGGTATTAACTCCAGTATCCTCATCCTGTGCCATAATTTTTGATTAAAAATCTAGCAGGTCCTATTAGTGACCAGGGCAATTAAATAAAGGATGTCATGTTATAATGTTGATTGCTTGTCTCCACTGCATTCATGGTTGGTTTCTCAGAGCAAAGTGTTACTGTAGTTTAGGTGTAACTTTCTTATATCATTTTCATCTGTGGAACTCCATGGAAGCATTACAATGTAGTCAGTGTTCACAAGAAGTGTGCTTGGAAGTTGAAGGAGGCACCTAGACCTTGACCTTATATAGGATGATATAGCCATTACTCATCTCCTTAAAACATCTGTATTTAACAGATATGGTCCTTTAGGAAAGTGTCTCTACTGAAGCCATCTTCCTGGGATTGAATCAGATGCCTGATGCTCCAGTCACCTAATTGGAGTCAACTGAACTTTAAAGGAAATTTACTTTTGGTTCCAGAAAAGATAAAATACTCAGGTGGCTACAGGTACAAATTATTATCTCAGTTATCTGAGGCATCATTACAGAAGCGAGTCAGAATGTAGAATACCCAAAGGCAAAGATCTTGTCTGCCATGCATCTCAGTGTGTTTTTATTCCTTGTGTATGGAAGAATACAGTATGTAATAAACAGGTATTTCTTGGATGAATACATAAATGCAACTCATAATATTGTTTTTCAGTTTCACTCATTTGTGTATTTACTTCATGATTTTTTTCTACAATCATGAAATATCTGGTGTGATTTTAATAGTTTTTAACTTACTAGGTTTTTCAAGTTTAGTTTAATACTAGAAAATAATATATGTAAAAGCCTGAGTTTCAAATAACAACTGAAATATCTTCATCTTGCCTCACCAAATATCACTTTCGTATCAGCAGTTGTGTCTCTATCTTAGAAAGACTAGTCATACTCTGTGTGTTTTGATAGGACATTATTGTACTCAAAATCCCTTAAAAAATGTATTTTGCTTTTTTTTTTGTTTCGAATGACTATCAGACTGTGAGTTTAGCTAATCCCATGTGCAAAACAAAGCATGAATTAAATATCACTTGATGAAGAGGAATTGCCCTGTTCAACTACAATTAGAATCTTAGCCATTCTATTTTTTTTCTAATTGTTAGGTCTGAGAAATCTGTAATTACAGTTTTCCTCTACTCTGACCTTGACCAACAACTGGACTTTCAGTATCTTTCCTGAGAAAGCCATTTCTATTCACGGCTTCCATGGGTTCCATGTGACACTTCCCATCACCCCTCTAGCTAATTACATTTGCCAGAGAGGTGAATGCTTTATTTCAATATACATATTCCAAAAAATAGTCACTTCATTAAAATGCATTCCATTAAGATACAGAGGGAAAAATAGATTCCATATAGGTACTTAATTATATCATTAGATATTTTGAAAGTTAGCCAAAGAATAGGTACCAATAGCTAATTGAATGCAGCGTAGGAACATCTTCATTTTATTTTGTTTGCATCTTTTCCTACCTGTTAATTAAAGAATGTCTTTGAAATTTCTGAAGAAGAGTACTGTCTTTTTTCACACATTGAAATCCTTGTGATTCTTCCTTAAGGTTTTAATTTATTCCCCAGGGGCACATTTAGACTCAACTGGCAGGGACACAGAGTTTCTAAGTGCTCGAAGCTGAATCTGTATAACATTTTCACTCCTCTAGGCAAGAACAAAGAAACTAGATATAGGACTACACTGTTCATTTCAAAAGAGTTAAAAATCCTCAAGTAAATATTTAAATAAAATATTTCATCCTATAATGTAAACAAAGCTGTGTTCTGCTCATGGTTGTCTAAAAAATGACTGTAGGTTCATCCTAATTTTTCAGTCATTCAAAAGAAAATAATGCACATTTTCCTTCAAATGTTTTAGTGGAAATGCCACTATTAGTTGTTTATTAAGGACTACTTTTTTATTTCTCACAATATTTATAGGACCCTGGGGAAAGCTAAATTTCATGACTTGCTTAGAAATCATAATTCAAGGTCACTTGAATTACTTTGAAATTACTTGTTACCTCTGAAAAAGTTGGCTTCCACCAGAGATTTAAAGGAGAAAGCAAAAATAATTATAGAATCACCATTTAAAAACATTCTCCGCTCACTTTATTTACCAAAATAAGTTCTGTAGTTTAATCCAGACTAAGGCATATTTTTGAAAGCAATAGAAAGACATTTATTGTAAAATGTTCTGTACTTGTTATTTCTGCTGACATTCCTTTTACATTATTTAAGCTGCTGACTGTGCTGGATTTTTGCCCGCTCTCATAAAAGTGTGTAAATTGCAGTCTGACCAAAAATGAGGAAATGAGAAATTATGCTTCGAATTCATCCACCAGGTTAATTTAATCACTTGTGATTGGGTTTATATTGGGCAGATAATCACCACTAATATTCCATCCCATCTCTCTAATTCACTGAAGTTTGGGCGGTCTCATGAGATAAGATTAACATATCAGTGCATTTTGTGTCCCTGGCTTGATAGTTTCGCAAGTCAGATTATATTCAGAAATTTTATTCTGCTTTTTATAAAACTAATAGCCAGTTTAGGATACCAGCTGATGAGAACTGCAAATTTGACTGATCACAGTCAAATCCTTTGTGTGTCATGTTAAAGACCTGTTTGAAAAATGTTCTAATGTATGAATTTCCCTTTGAAGAGAAGCCACCAAGGTTGCTCAGGTTGTAATTTCATCATATGGTTAGCACAGATTTCAATGTGAAGCTAAATAACTTCATATAAATTTTTAAAAGTGAATTGCAAGTAACTGTGGGAATATCAAAAAGACACCAGAAAATTATTTTTTATTTTACCTTTCAGATACACGATTTAGGATACTTATTCAACCATATGGTAATTTGACACTAGAATAAAATAATACTTAAATTCTGAGAGGGAAGAAGAAAAGAAAATCAAAACCCCTCTATTATTTAAATTCTCAATAAGTATGAGGAAGGGAAGAAGGATTGACTGAATTCTTAATAGAGGAACTTTTGATTATAAATTTTTATAGGCATCGATAACTTGGAAATTATTGTTTACGGGACAAGTGACAATGAGATTGCAAATACATGACCTTGCAAAATAGGAGGTGGGATTCATATAAACTATACTGCTCAAAATATTTTGCTAATGAAATTGGTTTAAATTTCAGATTCATTGCAATCATTGTTATTGAAAATTAAATTAATCCTTAATACCTTTTCTTGAATTATACCTCATTATTTGTATATTATATATATGGTAAATATAAACAATTATATAAATAAAAAAGATAAAATTACTGGAGAAAAATTGTATTAATTACATCAGATGAGAAAATCATTTTGGTAATGTGTATATTTAATATTGCAGTAAAAACAGAGCAGAATGTAGGAATTCAGAACAAGTACTATAGCTTTGAAATGAAACTGACCTTCCTTGAATTCATAATGAATTTCAATTATGCTTAGAAGCTTAGCTTGTCAATTGCATTTTCCTTGCTTTCCAAATGCACAATGTATTTCAAATAACCAAATTAGGATATGGATGGTAACCATTCAAATGTGCACATGATGTCTTTCTTAGCATAAATAAAAGAGGTCTAAACACACTGACTATTTAGAATTATTTTTGGACGTAGCCATCCTTTCTATTTGGTAACAGAGCAAGTTACAAACAGCTGCTGTATCTTTTTGTGACTAGAAAGAAATATGCTGTTAAATTGTCTTCATATAGAACATTCAGATAGCATTCTCTTTTCTATTATCTTTTGTCATACAACTAAATTGGGACAGCAAGGATTAAAATAGAGAATATTTCATTCAAAATGGCAAGAGATAAAGAAAAAAAATATGATCAGCTCACCTGGGTGAAGTCTTCATAAAGTACTTAGCACTGAAAGAGACATGGGTAAAATGCAAACATATTTTGAAAAGCAAGAAGAACGAAGTAAAGATTTGAGTACCTCAGACTTATTCTGCTTGGGGTTTACCTGGGTTGTCTAAATCTAATATCTGATTAACATATTTAATCTTATGCAAAGGCAGGAATGATCTATCATCCCTTCATCCATCTATTATAATTGGCCTTCACCATTTCTAACAGTCTGTTTATTTTAAATTATGATTTTAGTGAACAATGATGCATTGTAGTACTTATGTAGCTTGAGTACTTGGATAGGGCACAAGTAGAACTCAACTATGACACTCATATGCAGAGGGAGGGGGAGAAACCCCACTCTCCCAGAAGAGAAATGTAAATGCTCTAATTTGGCTTTTGACATAGGTAAGGTTAATTATCAGATCAAATATTTATCCTTATGCAATAGACACAAGGACAGAAGCAGTATGGTGTGTTATGGTGGGGGTGAGATTTAAATTTGAGTTCTAATTCCACACCATATGTTGACCTTGGGGACTTCAAGTCACAATGTTCTTTGATACTGATGAAATATTACAGACACTAAGAATACTTTGACATCCTATGAAAATTTTTAGTGACAATGTAGCTTAAAATGGTAGTACAAAGTCTTTAAATAAATATTTCTATTTAAACTATTAGCATATGATATTGGTCATAGGTATTCGATGATCCTTAATGTTGATAAGATCAACAAAAATTTAGGCCTATGAGATTTTACAAGAACATAAATTATTATTTCCAAAGATACTGGAAGAAAGGAAAGTGATGAGAACTGAAACTGAAGAAACACATTACTATGCTAAGGATATTGGAGTCTTTTTGAAGGATTTTAAGAAAAAAAATAGATGATTGCTGCTCCTTAACAAAATTTCTTTGACTGCAATATGAAGAACGGATGGGGAGTAAAATTAGAGTTAGGGAGAGCAATTTAGGAAGCTGGTGTAGAAACTCTGGGCATAGTCTAAAGCAGGGTGGTGGTATTCTGTGTGGCAGTGGAGGAGGTTTGGGGCTCCCTGCTCCACCCAAGGAAGTGTGGGGCAGAGCAGGAAGAAGGTAGGAAGGACTGTGAAAAGACTGAAGAAGGAAAAGAGAGGAGGCTAACAGAAGATGTGTGTCGGGCGCTATCACAGACCAGACTGAGCTCATGTTGTAAAATGAGAAACACCTCATTTTACTACCTTATCTGTCCCCAAAAAACTAGAGACAGGACAGGCATAAATACCTCTAAGAGTAATAAGGCATCACCACCTCTCCAATGTTTACCTAAAAAAATTAAAATCAATTTGTGAGTGATCTCCCTGCCCCCAATTACCTCACAAAAACCGATAGTTAACCTGTTAACCAATTTTTATTACAACCTTGCCATTCGCCTTCTTTTAAAATTCATCATAAATTGTGCTGTTCCTTATAAATACCCATTTCTTTGTTTAATAAATCGCCATCTAGCTCATTACTTCCCAGCCGATTCTTAGCTGTCATCACTAAGCCATCTCTCTTGTCCATCCTTTCTTTGTACCCTGCATTCAGTTCTCAAAAGATGTAGAGGAGCCACATGGAACAGAGACCTGTGAAGAGACTATGCTTGCTTTAAATAGCCTTTGACTTGTACTAGGGATTTGGGGGATATGGATGTAGACAGAGACAGTCATGGGGAGAGAAAACTGTGGGGATGAAAATGGTAGCCTTTATGCTGATTTTGATATCCTTCTCTTTCCAGACCTACCTGGCCCCTGTTGTCCCTTTCTTATGAGTCCCCACCAAAAGATTTGTGGCAAACTTTTTGATTTCAACCGTCCTGTTTTGTGTCTACACTGTTTGGCTTGGAAAATTTGGGTGCTTAATTGGAAACATTTTTAACTACCTTTTCTCCGCCTCTCTCCCTCTACTGCACACTAATTGTTTTTAAGTTATTTTATTGAAGGTCTTATACATTCAAGTATATTTTGTCTTTATGTGGTGGGCTGCAGAATCCATTTAGAGTAGGAAGGTTTGGGGGCCCTGGGGTGTCCCTCATCCCTTCTGTAACAATATTGGAGACAGAGACAGAGAGCTAAACTGAGATTCGAGAAGAACTGATATACTTTGAGAAAGTCAACCCTTCTTAGTCAACTGTGAAGTGTGGTTAAAGGTAAACTGAAATAATTATCAACTTTATATATGTAAAGGTTTGTGTAAATATTATTAGTATTATGAGAATAAACTAATCAAAGAGTCATATTTTCTTAGAAACTTTTTGCATATAGGAATTTATAGTTCTTAGACATAGGTTGAACAAGCAAAAAATAAATCAGAAATCCTACTTTGAATAAAGCTTAACTAATATATTAGTATTGTGCTATATACACAGGACAAAGAGATCATATACTTTTTTATGGCATAGAAATAATGCAACTTATGTGACAAATACATCATAATAGAATCGATATGCTTAGCATTCACAAGGATATATGAAATAACTAGGACTAAAAAAATTGATATAACATCTAGTCATTTATACAAGTGTATTTTCTTGAAAAATCATAGATATCTGTAGTCTTGAAAACTCTGAGATGTACACAGGTATGCATGTATTTTCACCTGCCATCATTGACAATACTTCTCAGAGGCCCTGGTTCCTCTGGGAAGGAGTTCTTCCTGGTTACCTCTTCATCACTACTTGCCCACTGATGCGAATGATGGTCTGGACCAGTGCAGTTCCGTGAGGTCTGAATGTGCATATATCATTAGGGCATCTTTAGTTTCAAAACCTCCAAACTGTTTGGCACTAGTGTATATAATCTTGTTTCACAAACATAAGTAAATCCAACAAAAAAGCAAAATAACTCTTAGCAGTAAAGCTGCTGGGTAAATGGCATTTAAATCGTTTTTATCCCCACTGATAGAGATGACTTCAGTTCACTGCTATCTAAAAGCAGTAATAAATATTTATAAGGTGCTCTACTGAGGTGTTCAAAACATCACACTGCTCCAATAGACTACAATTTCAGGCTAGAGGAAAATGAGCAGGATAAAAAGTAAAACACAAATAAACTTCCGACTAGATCACTTGTCCACTTTACTCCATTCTAAAAGAGATACTAGAACCATTTTCAATTTCTACTTCTGGATAGAACTTCCACATTACTAAAAATGAAACTACCTCAGAAATGGTTAGAAGAATGTTCTTAATCCATCAGGGATGAGATAAGAAGTTGGTTTGCTATATTATCATGCATTCAGAAATGGAAAGCCAGGACATATTTTCACACTTTATATTGTTTATCAGACTTGTAGTTAGAAAAATGTTTCTAACAGCAGAAAGGCTTCTTTTTAAGCTTGTACTCTTTTTAAAATTACACAAGTTTTCATTATTCTGTAGTGCACCATTATAAAAGGAATTCTGAAAAGGAAGTCCATTGTCCAATGCTATGGAGGTGACCGTTTAGAAAAGAGAATCCTAGTATTGTTGAAGGATTAAAGTTAAAAGCACTATTTCCACCAATGCATATATTTACACATGGATATCCTTCAGTGACAACAGAACAAGGAATTTGTTAACCCAAGAAAATGTCCAAATGTTCACTTTATAGTTGAAAAACATTTCCTACACAATAAAAAGAATTTTGACCACCATTTTTCCTACATAATAAAAAGAATTTCGACCACCGTTTTATCATGATATTATTATGACTAGAATGACTTTTCCTTTTGACACTTCTACTTCGGTCTGATAAATCAAAGTACCTGAAAACTGAATGTACTTGATAATAAACTGCATTCCCACTTTCAGAAGCGATTTTGAATTCTAGCTTGAGTGTCCTAGTAAGACAAAGGGCTGAGTGCAGCAAAGAAAAAATGAAACGAAACAAAACAAAAAGCAAACATCATTTTCCTAATGAGTTTCTTTTCAGAAGTGACTCCTCTCTGTTCTATTCTCTCCCTACTGATGAGAGTTGTTGGCAATACTGTCCCCTCAAAATTTTCCCTCTGTCTCTGACTCTCATCTGTCATCTGTCCCTTTGGTATCAATGCTTCTATGCCTTTGGACCCCTTCGGGAGGACCCTCTCCATTTGCCCTTTGTTTCCAACTCCTATGCCAGTGCTTCTGGAGTGCATTGAAACCTAGAGCTTTGATATTTACAAACAGGAACTTTTAATTTTGCACTTTAGATTACTTTGTCCTAGATTTTTCCTATTAGGAAAAACTGTCCCTTTTAAGTGCAGTTTAAAATTTCACATGAATTTCTCTCAGCAACCACTACTCCCATGTCACACATCTAGAATCTGGTAATTGCTTCTCATCTATAACAAAATTTGCACTGTGGAAATTTTATTCTAAATAATTAATGAATTTTCACCTAATATTTTAGTGTTTCCACATTAGCAACAATTTTAGGGCCCGTTATTCACTGTCCTATGAGATTTAATTGAGTTTATTTGGCTTATTAGCAAACTTATACTTTGCCCTTTCATCTCCTGGTCTCACCCTCTAGTTTTCCCATTCATTCCTATTTTCATCGAATTCTACACTTGACCTTTGAAAAAATTACTTAATCACTATCCCAACTAAGTGAAATATGAACTTCTAATTCTTTTAGTCCTTCCATGAACAGTAAACAAGTGAAAATTCAAGATACAGACTGATAATAAAAATAGACATTAGATAATATAACTATAAACCTGAAGAAAAAATTGACTCTATGCACATGTTTACTTAAATGTGTGATACACACACACACACACACACAGATGATCACAAATATTGCTTTAAATATATAAACATAAAATTTAAGTCTTCCAAATAAGGCAACTTTAAAAGAGGTTTTGTACTTTTTGCTTATACATCATTAATTCTAAATAGGAAATGAAAAATTTTTTACAGTATTCAAAAGAAATTTATTAAGGCATTAAGAAATACATAACACATGAAAGAGAAAATAAAGATTTTAATATATTGTTACATTCATTTCCATTAGAATATATATCTCCATAGCACTTGAAACTCTTATCATTTCTTGAATAGGCTTGTCCATCTATTTACATGTAGTATTCACCTCTCAGAGGCTAGCAATTTAAGACTAATTAAGATAATAGCTTACTTGGATACTGATTTTCCCTGAGTACAGGATTACCCAAAACTAAATATAATTTCATTTTCATGATACTTTCTATTTTACTTTAATACCCTAACTTTATGAACTGAAATTTTATGATACCATTTTGAATCTTAAGTATTAAAAATACATTTGAAGTAAAACTGAACCTCATATCATCATACTTCATAATATTCAAGGCATATCATTTTCTGTATACTTACGTAGCTCAAATTTTATTAAGTATCTAAATGTCCTGTTTAAGTCTTAAATTTTGTCTAAGGTCCTGGTATCAAACTTTCATTAAAAAAATCATTAGTAAAGTACAATTTTATCTAAGAACATTATCTTAAGTTAAATAAATTTTAGTATTTAATTTTAACAATATTTGATAAATTTATGATCACTTTTTAAATTATACATAGTATACTTTCAATAATAGCTTCTACTTTCTTTTACTATTCAGTAATTAAGTAATTTCATTATAATTAAGATTAATTGTATTAAATTGTAAATTGCAAATGTGTAACTTTTATCAGTTAGTGAATTAACTGAATTACCTTTAGTGAAATTCACTTTTTAGGATCCTTATCTATAAAAAAAGGGCAGTAAAGTACATAACATTTCTTCCAGTTTTAACCCACCCAAATTTTATAAATATGTGTATTTTACCTTTCACAGTAATCTATTAACAGTCTTGCAAGATGATTATGATTATTACAAAATAGAATCTCCTAATTTACTTTTAAGATATACTTATTTTTTAAAGGCTTCTTAGAATTTGTTGAAATGTCATATTTGAATTTAAGGAAGAAGTCACAAACATAATGGTACACTTTCACTTAAGCTCTCTTCCTGAGGGAATGATTTTCTGATCAGTAGCAGAGTTATTAAGGTAGAACATTTGACTAGATTAAAATGGACTATTAGCAACACCATCGTATCACTGCTAGACCACAGGAATCAGAAAAAAAGAGTGAATTAAGATGGAAAGAGCTAAAGGAATTGTTGACAACTGAAAAGATGTCTATGGTTATGAAAGGATGAAAATTCATGTAAAACTCATTAAACTTGTTTTGTCTTAGTTCTCAAAAAAGAACTTGAGGGATTGGTCTAACACTTATAAGAGGTACTAGGATTCAGAGATATTTATCTTTTTAGAATATAATTCTTTATTATAATGATCCCTTATTAGAAATATGGCTTTGTAAGTTAAAATAATGATGCAAAACCTAAACAAGTTTCAAAGAAGGCTGACTCATATTGAATAAAATTTGAAGAAATGCAGAAATTAACAAAAATATAAATTCTGTGGTTAAGATACAAAGTATACTTTGAAAGTATGTCAAAGATCTTGTCTGATATTTTGTGTTGAGATACTCCAAAGAGCAATGAACATTCTAATATCACATGAGAAAAAAGTGGTATTAAAATCAATTAATACTTCCGGTCTAGTTATTTGATTTAAAGATTGGGGTTCATTCCAATCCAGTGTTTGATTAACTGATGTGCAATAGCTCGGCTTGGTGGCACAAAGAATGCCTGCTGCTTCCCTTTGGTGAGAACATCCACAACCTAAAATATACCATGAGAAAATGTATTAAGACTTCTACAGTGTCACACCTGAATATTATTTCTACGCTTATACAAGTAAACTAAAATATGATGACTAGTATAGTGAAACAGTAGAACATACACAATTCCATACATTTTTAGCTGTGTCAATGTTAGTGAGTCAATTTAAAGAATGTCAGAAAGGCATATTCCCTCATGAAAATAAGGTTATAAGAAAGCAAATTATATATTCCACACTTATTTTCCAAGTGAACTTAACATCTGGGACAGGCTCCATTTTATAAAATTCTGAAAAAAAATCAAAGTTCTAGTTTTTAAAAGCTGTGCATAAAATAAATTGTGTTTATATAAAGTCAAAAAGGATTTCAGGTCTTCACTATTATAATGTATCCATTTGTCTTCTACACAGATACTCCAGGTGATACAAAACAAAGGCAAGTAATTTATCTTTTGATAATTTACTTAAGGATTTTATTTCAAAAAAGATCTTTTGAATTTCATTATTCTTGTATGGAAGAAGATTTAAAAATGAACAAGAACCTTAAAATTTTTCAGTTTTTTCCTCTGGTATTTTTGGGAGTTACCAGTTTTAATGCTATATACCAAGATCTAAAAAAAAAAAAAAAGTAAATAACATTCTTGTTTCTCATCTGTGAAATAGTATTATCCTATTTTTAGCTCATTAACAGGTATGATTTGAAGGAATGACATTTTAAATTAGAAAATGGCACAGAACCATTGGGGTTAACATGGTACATATCAATTTCAGTGTAATCCATGCATGAGGAGAGGCCATAGCCATTCATTCAACTTGCTCGAAACATGTATCTTTGCTGCATGCTCAAACTGATATAGCCAGGGAACAATCAATAGAAGAAGGAAATTAAATTGAACTTTACCTGTTCTCTAGTGAACCAGCGGGCATCCTCTATTTCATTCTTGTCAACTTTAATTTCTGTAGACACTGCCACAGCTAAGCAACCGATCATTAAAGAGGAGGGCATTGGCCATGGTTGACAAGAGACATACTGAACATGGCCAACTTTGACTCCACTTTCCTCTTCTACCTCTCTCCGAACAGCATCTTCTATTGTCTCCCCTAATCAAATGGAGCAAAAGAACAAGTAGTTGATGAACATGGCCTGGACACTCAGTGCTCTGAATGGTTCAAACATTTAGAAATCACTTTGGACAGAAACCTAATACAAAGAATCAGAAAGTAGAAGCCTAACACTAGATTGGAATTCAAGAAAACATCTTAAAGCATAAAATCACATACAGAATCAAAACACCAAAAACAAGGTCCAAGTTTGATAGTTATATTAAAATTTTAAGTTTTAACATCTACAACTACTCAACACCTGCTGAATAATCACTATGGAAACATTTTATTACCACTCAGTAGTTACAGATCATGATATTATTTTTATAAACAGCTGGTCTTTTCCTTACTAAAATCATGAAACGCTTTCCTTCTAATGTTAAACAATTACAATTATAAAGATAATTTTTAAAAAGTTAAAAATCATGTCAAATTTAAAAAACATGTACACTAAAACTCAATATGTTTTCCTTCTAAGATTATTTTCCTCTTGACTGCTGATTTAGCGATATTAAAACAAAATGATATTATTAAATATACTTTATATTTCTTATTTGAAGGAAAGAGAATAAGAATAAAAAGGTAGTTTTTAATTTGTTCAGAAATATTTTGCTATTTAAATACAGCTTTCTATTTCAAATAGAGATTTTCCTTTATTAAAAATAGGATATATTTCCTATATTAAAATTAACAACTTATGTTCACTAATGATATAGTGTAATGACAGGTCACAGACAAGCATAAAATATTAGCAAGATCATAACTAAAGATTGGCATATAATATATATTTTAAAAAATGAAAGTAATTAAGAAAAAGGGATAAACAACCAAAATAAAAAGTCTAAATATATAAATATGTAAAATTCAGAGAAAAATAAAATTGGATATGAAAGGCACATTTGAAAATAATAATCAGCAAGGTGATACAAACAACAACTACAATAACACTTTCATGTACATCAGAATGGCACATTTAAAAGTCTAAAAAGTCCTAAATTGGTGAAGATGTAGAATAATATACACTTCATATACAGCTTGGGGTAGTGTAAATTGGCCAGAATACTTTAGGAAGCATTCAGAAATACATAGAAAAGGTTAAGATGTTTATGTACTATGAACTAGTAATTCTACACTCACATACATACCACAGTTGTATCTTGCAAATGTGCACTAGGAACAGTGTACAAAAATTCACTGCAGTGTTGTTTGTAACAGCAAGAACTCTGAAATAAACTGAATGATCAACAGTAGAAAGGATTACGAACTGGAGAATACTCAAAATGGAATGCCACACAGCAGTTTAAAAAAACTCAAATAACAGTGACTGAAAGCTGCTAGAGGCAGCACAGTGATTGGACAAACTGCCTAGGTCTGAACGTTTGCACTGTTACTTAGCACCTCTCTGATCATGGGCAACTTATTCAGCTTTTGAGCTCTAGTGCCCCATCTGTAAACTGCTGTAACAATAGTTATTTTATGAGGTTGTATGAAGGTCTTACAATTTAATATGTGAACAGCCTTCAGAATAGGGGATGGGGATACATGTTTACTACTTCCATCATCTATGGTTGCAGATGAATATTGAAAGTTGAAATGAAAACACTAATTAGATTTAGTCATTCATTCCGTCCACAAATACATAGAATTCCTACCATATGATACACCAAGGGTTTGGGATATAGTATTGACAAGTAAGTTTCTTGTACTTATGAAATTTTTATGAGAAGAAAATTAAAAAGTAGGTACACAGATACATACATATATGTGTACATTAGGTGCCAGTAAGTAGTTTAAACAGGGTGACAAGGACTGTGAATGCTGGCAGTCTCAGGGACCAACTAACGTATTTGGGGCAATCAGAGAAAGACTCATTTCAAAAGGGGACAGATGAGTTTAGTAGAGAAGAAAGTCAGGCATAAACCATGCAGATATTTTGGTAACACAAATGTCTGAAAGAAATATGGAAGAACAAATTATGTACTTTTAATAAAATGTATTAAATTACTTCAATATTGAAACAAAAGTTGTATTATTTTAAATGTACAAAATATTTTAAGATGTTTTACAACAAAATAATAGTATTATTTCCCAAACTCTTTATAGACTTTTTTTCCTTCAGAAATAAAATTGTATACCTGTGAATAACAAGTTAAATTAAAATTATGATAAAAATTTTAAGAAAGGGCTTACCAGGTTCAATAAATCCAGCAAGACAAGTAAACATGCCTGGGGGAAATCTTTTCTGTCTGCCCAAAAGACATTTGGTCCCATCTGGATGAATAACTTGCATGATTACTACTGGATCTGTTAGAAAGAAAACCAGAATATGAACAACAGTAAAGATAATTATACTTATTCTATCAAGTCACTATCTAGTAGGGCAAAATAAGGATGAATCTTCTGTAAAAGTAAGACTCTTTTATTATCTAACTTATGTCTATATCAATTTAAATAATCTTAGATTATTCCCTTCTATGCTGATATAGCTGATGATGGTGAATTTCAGGAAAACTGCATAAAATATGCTCAGTAAGCTAAAGGAAAATTATTTTTGTCCTCTAAAAATATTACTGTGTATTCTGGTAAGCTCGGCATTTTATTTTTTCATTAGAAAAAGGTTGAGTATTATAAAATTGAGCCCTTATGTTGTGTACTTAAAATTAATTGTTAATTATACATTAATTAAATTAAAAAGTTTAAGTAGAGACTATACTGCATGGGGAAAATTCAAATTTTCTATACTCACTATAGCAAATAGTAAATATAGTGAGTTAGCTTCCTCTCCCTTTCATCACAGTCCTTAAAAAAAAGTTTTTAAAAGCTAATATGGTTGCATAAGACTGAAGCCATTAAAATTTTTAAATAACAGCTCTTCTATCTAGAAGACCTATCCAGCAAATTCTCACTGGGTCACGACTGAGAACCAGAAATCAAAAGTAAAACGCTTTGAGCAGCACAAACAGATGTCACTAGGCCATTATGCTATTCTCAGGAGACCTACTTAGGTGTTGCTGAATCTATCTACTGTTTTTTCCACACAGTTTTAAAGAGCACAGTTATCAGATTTCAAAACTTACAGCAGAACTCACAGCAACAATTAGATAGAGGAAAGACACAGGCAGACAACTGCAACAGTGAGAAGTTACTGCAGACTGCTCTGCTTTAGTCATCGTTCAAACAGGTACTGACTTTGTGGGGACTTGTCTCTCCACTAACAAGAACCAAGATAGATGGGCTTTTGAAATCACATATCTCAACCTACTAAATTTATATTGTTTTGCCCAGGACTAAATGCTTAATTACCCTAGAAGTTATGAAAGTAATCAATACATTAATATTTGTAGTCTTAGTAGCTACATTAAACATACTTTTATTCAAGAAATAAATTCCTCAGGAATTCAATGTTTTATTTTTCCAGAATGTTTTCTTCCATAAGATCCCTGATGGTCATGATTTCAATGTAAAAAAATAGCTTACCAACTCTTGGATATGATGTATTGTGAACACCATGGAGGCTAGGACAGTCTTCTTTTAAGCATACTCTTTTATAGCCACCCTCTTCAATTTTAGTTACACTTCCACAGATTGGGCAGAACTTATATCGGCTATGCCAAGCAAGAAGAGATCTTGCTTGAGCTACGACACCTTTAAGAAAATAACAAGTTTTAATTCTATGGCAAATGGTAAAATAATATATCAGTAAAATAGTTTTATGGCAATAAAGACAATGAATTTAATAATAATGTGATCAAGTGTCTGTGTTCCTATTTTTAAGATGTTTATATTTTTAAATTTTAAACATACATGGTTCAATAATATAAGGTAGCGACTTTACAAATAGTAATTTTACAATAGTGACATTTATAAAAATGCATTCTAAAGGTAGTTCTTTACCTAGCTTAAATTCTAAAAGAAGTATTACTAGAAGCTATAGGAACTCATCTCTACTTTCCCTGGTGACTAAGTTACTATTATTCCATGTCACTGTGGAACATAGCCTGTTCACAACTAGTAACTACAGGGTGTGAAAAATATTGTATTTATGACATTTGTGATTAACTTTGCTTATTAAAAAATGCTTAACAGAAGAAATCTTAGACTATATAGAGTTAGAACATTTAGAATACGCAGAATCTCTATTATAATATATAACTCTGGCTTTATCCTGGTACATAAAAAGAGAAATATAGCCCAACCAGAAATATCACAATTGAAGCAATAGGGCTAGAAATATGATACTTCAAATACTTGAAAAACTATTCTTCCTAAGATATTTTGCTTAGTCTAAGAATTTCTGAAATAAAACTAAGAATCATAAACAGTGGCAACAACATTTTAAATTAGAAGAAATGAAACTAATAATCTATAAAAAACCCTAAATTCCAGTGAATTATGGGTAACATTAAATATTCATCTGCCATATCATTGTGAAAGCTGCACTTTAAATGAAAGTATTTTACTTAAATATCATCATAATAAGTAAAACTAACATTTATTGAGTACTTACTATGTGCCAACTACCAAGCAGAGCTTTGAATATTTTATGTGTGTAGTCTTTAGAGTGACCCTAGAAAGTAGGTGCTATTATTACACTGATTCTGAAGGCAGAAACTTCAGAGGCACAGAGGCTCTGCAAGCTAACACAGTGAGTAAAAAGGCCTTGGTCTCCTTAGTAGGGAAAAAAATAAAGGCAATCCTTTTGGTCTTAAAAAGAATATGTATTTACTTTAAAAAGAGCAATGTTTCTACAGATGTGGAGAACAAAACATACCATTCTAGTCTGTGGAAAGAAGCGGTAAGCAGTTTCTGCCACATTACCTAAGAGAAAGTAGACGCTGGTAAGAGACTACTTTCTAAGCTCCCATTTACTCTTCCATCTACCATAATCTAGTTTCTGATCCTTCCATCCAACCAACGCTCTTACCAACTTCATTAACAACTTCTTTATGTTACTAAAAGCAAAGATCCTGAAAACCAACTTTGTCATCTTAAAATCTCAACAGATTGCACCATCAGCTCTAAAAAACACTTTATCTTAGCTTCTATGAGCCTATGCTGTTTTCCTTCTACCTTTCGCCAGTGTCAACATCACCTTTGATGGCCCCTCCCCCTTCTAAGTGACCTCTGAATTCAGAAAGTCTTTTTCTTCTTGTTCTCAATTCTCTAAGCAGTCTCATTTACCTGGGATTTAAATACAAATTTTGTGCTGATAATCCCCATGTAGGTATTTCTAGTTTAGACTTTCCTGTTTCAGGTTCTACTATCCTCCAAAATTCAACATGCCTGAAAGCAAAATTTTTATTGACTTCATGTTCATTTTATTTACCTGGCTTTACCCATACTACTTTCTTATTTTATCAAGAAATAGTTCCTCTGTTTATATTAATTTTTCTCTAAAATAAATCCTGAATGAAGGCACTTTTCTTCATCTATTATCATCATAGCGCAGGTCTGGATGACTACCATCTCTGTTTCAACCTACTGTTGAAGCACAACTAGTTCTACTTCTCAAACATCTTAAATTCTTTTCTCCCTAGTCCACCAGTCTAAGTCACACAGGCTCTTAGCTAAGGTGCAACTGTCTCTACACTCTTTATAAGACTCCAGACTTCAATAATAAGTTACATAGGTTTCATGATCTACCAAGCATTCAGGCTGAGGACTTTGTTTACATTTTGTTGTTGTTGTTGTTAATGTTTATTTTTAACACAGGTCCTTTTACAACATTTAAATGGAACTTCAAGTTAAGCCTCCAATTTTTCACCATGGCACAAAAGCTCCCTCAATATGAACTGATATACTCAAAACAGAAAACAAAACTCTTAAGTCTGACACATCATGCTCACTATGCAGCATACACTTAGTAAGTATTCACTGAAGAACTGAATAACCAGCAAGCACCAGCATGTTCCTGGGGAAACTGTTTAAAAATGTTATAATTTCCTAGGAGAGAATCCCCTGGTGTGAGAACCCAGGAAGATTCTGATAAAAATAATTTTACAAGAAAAAAGCAAGTCACCAAAAATGTCAATACACATCCAACTCAGTTCCAAAAAAAACATATTATTACCAAAAACATAAAGTGTTCACTATGTACCTGCTTCTTTTTCTTTCAACTGAAGAAGAGCTGGCATTGGAGGATGAAGAAAGTAACAATTTTCATTTCTTTGCTTAAATTCATCAGCAGCAACAGGATCTATACTTAGAGCAAACCAGGCAACCAACCCATCTTCTTCATCTCTTTGGGCTTCCCCACCATAATTAAATAACTCTTTTCTTATTTCAAGTTCCACTCCAAGGAATATCAAGATGATCTTCTCAGGGTGAGTCAAATAATCTTTTATGTCTATGTAGTTCAGCTGACAAAGTTTGATTTCTGGCTGTTGGGAACTTTCTTTATTGCCACCTAGAGTAACCAAGGGATTCAAATCTGAGAAAAGGATATAAACTGTGGTTGGATGGCTTTGTTTAGCTAGTAGCCAGTCAGAATTATTTCTCTTTTCACTTTTCCGGTCTAGTAGTGTCCTGCCAAAATAATTTTCACATTCTTCCACGTCACTGGTTAGAAACCAAGGCTTCTTCCCACCTTTAGCATTAGCTAATAAGTTAGCTATATGCTTATAACCCCAAAATTTAGCAATATCTAATGCAGTCTGCTTTGATTTATTGACAATGGATCGGTCGCACCTAAAGACAAAAGGAAAAGTAAGATAGGAATAAACATTTTCTTCATTATTAAACTTCAGTTTAATAAGTATGTACACTTTAGTTTAATAAATATGTACACGATAGTCCCACTATTTAATGACTTGATTTTCTTCCCTGTTAGTACATAATTTGCTCATGCAGAGGTTAAAAGAGATAATTATAAATGATGACAAATAGTGGGATTTAAAATATCTGGAAACTTACCAAAAAACAAAGTCAAAACAAAAAAGTCAATGTATGTTCTATATGCAATTATTATAATTTTACAAGTGATTTTTGGTTGTTATTCTGGGTACATTTACTTTTTTCTTTGGGAGGAAAACATCTAAATAATCCCTAAGTTTGCCTTCTCATCAAGTAGGAAAGATTAATTTCTCAATGAAAACAAAGTAAAAAATTTGTTAAATTGTGCTGCATTTTTATATAACAAATTTGGTAGTTAAGTTATATACAAGGCCATTGACATAAAACATGGCTACACGGAAAGAAAATAAAATACGCAGCCCAGAAAATAAACTGCAGATCCCTTCAGGTGATTACCCTTTCTGAAGTAGAAACTGGATGACATCTGGGTGTCCATTTCTTGCAGCATACATTAAAGCAGTCCAGCCATTTTTAGAAGTTACATTGAGAAGAGATGGAGAATGAGTGAGTATTACTGTTAACCTGGCAATATCACCTTCTGCAGCTGACTCATGAAGTTGAGAAATTATTTCTTGTGATGGACCTTTTATAGCAGACATTTCGTCCTTAAAAAAAGGAAAACAAAGAAAAAAAAAAAACAAAACCTGATTTGCAATTGACTTTTGTATCAGTGGTTGAACTTAATCTAAGTATTATCAGAATAGTTTCTAAGACAAGTGTTTAAAAGGTAATTAGTAGTCAACTGCTAGCGCAATGTATACTTCAAATTGTTATAACTGAGATTTTTTATATATAAACCAACAAGGAGATATGTATAAATTAATGATAGTAGAGAGAGGGGGTCATATGCCTGGGAAGAGAAGTCATGTAACAGATATTAGGCATTTGAGTAGTCCAGAGGCACTTTAAACTGGACCTGTGACACAGAGTGGCTTAAATAAGAGTAAAAGCAGAGATTTTAAGCAAATGTCAAGAATTTTCAGATTCTATAGTAACAGAAACAGGTTTCTGCCCTTAGGGAAATTATGATCCTATAGCTAATTATTCAAAAATTGGCTAAGTCTCAAATGAAAATGATTTATTGCTATACCTTGCACAATTACTTCAGCAAACCATCTGGGATTGATTTTTATTCATGGTGTGAGGTAGGGGTCAAGATATATTTTTATGCTCTCATTCATATGTGGAATATAGGGGAACAAAACAGGAATAGACAAAGCTAAGCCAAAATAAACCCTAGAAGTCTGACTAGAACTGAGGTACCCAGAGCAAGAATAAGAGGAGAGGGAAGCCCAAAAAAGATTATGGGGAACCTGCTGCTGAATATGGTGGGTTAGCATTTGAATCATATACATTGCTATAAACCAATTTTCTCCATTAAGCTAAAAAATATTGTCAAAATTTTAAATCTTAATTAATTCAACTAAAACATATTTTATCCTTATAGTCCATAACTATATACTACCCTAGAAATGACCGTTTTGTTCTAGTGCACTACTCTTGTCATAAATCAGATAACCAATTACTTTGGTTCTCTTATTAATCACTGTTTTATTGGTCACTTTGTCTATCCTTGAATACAAAAGCATTACTTTGTCATTCTGTTGTTTCATTCATAAAGAAACTGATTGTTTCATAGTTATTAGGAAATGTTGCCTAATCCTGGAGTGAATGTGGCAAGGTACACAGTGTGGAAATGGTATTTTTAACTGTCAATGAACTTCTCAAAGTACTTTCTCTAGGGTATAAATCTTTTTCTATGAAATGTTGTTAATCAAAAATTGGGGATTCTACTTAGAGCCCAACCATTTGAAGCATTAAGATATTTAGGCTAAGAGGATGATTACAATGCATGATTTTTGGCAAGTGATCACTAGGGTTCTGACACTGCAAGTTAGCTGATTATTTTTATGGTAGGAATAATATGAACAAAATTTAGGGGGAGATGGGCTAAAGAGCTTAACTTTCTAATTCTGTTCACATTTACAGTTTATATATTTCTGCTACTTAAAAAATATGATACTCTAACTTCCTTTCCCATTCTCTTCATAAGTGATGAAATCTCTTCCAGGTGATTTGAAAATACTATCACTTATAAAAGCTACAATTTTTTAATAACCTATTTTGAAGTATCATGTACTAACAACTCTTGTATGGTCTTCCTCCCGAATCACTTTATTTTCCCAAAATCCTATCATACAAGTTCTTAAGTCATGTTTAGATAATGTCACTGTCTCAAATTATTAAGTCCTGGTCACTTCATCACCCTCCCCACAGGACAATCCTGATGACTGGAAACATGCTCCAAAAATACCATTCACTAACCACAGTGCAAAGCTTACACATCTGGAATTCCGAAACACAAGAAGTGGAAAATGTACCTTCTTCTTTGCTTTACCAGCAGTCATGCTATTTAGAAAAAAGAATTATTACTCAATTCACATAAGTATACAAGGTTGAAATCCAGTTCTATTGTTTAATTTACTTCTGACAGTTCCTCTAGAAGATAAGGGTTTGAAGGCAGGACAAGATGACTCCAGTTGGCTAAATGCTGCCCCTGCTTTCCAAGCATATATGGATTGTCCTGAGAGGTCATTTAGGGAATTTTAAGTTTAAATGGTCAAATTTTAATCAAACCTCTATCTGGTTTTACCTATATGTAACCCGAGGCACATACTTGTCTAAGGTTATATGGCTCTAGAGTGAGAGTCCTCAAAAATAGCTGTCACTTAAGCCAGAGCCCATTATTATCAATTTCATTCCTAGGACACTCGACGCAGTCATTTAACCAATCAAAGGCTTCCCACGCAAGGCCTGCAAAAGGTCAAATGTCTTGAGACAGTTGATTTTCTTGCCATCACTGTGCAATTCCTTCTTTTAACCTAAACTCACAAGAGAAATGGAACTTTCTTTTTCCCACCCCCTAGATTAGGCTGGAAACGCCAGCAGCAGCAGATAATTATATAAGCAGGAGTGCCCCGCTCCAACCCTCCCCGAGCGCCGCCGGCCGGGTCCAGGTCCGTGTCGGCACCCGCGCAGCAGAGCCTGACTGCGTCACGCTGGCCCGCAGGCCGCACTGGACAGCCTGAAGATCACAGAACACTGTGGACTGGTCACGGGCGCCAGGCAGGGTACAGCGCCAACGAACTCGCTGCTGCGGTTACTAACCGAACGGTGACCAGTGTTGAGAATACCCCGGTGCAGTCGAGGAACTAGGAAAACCCCACTCTCTCCGCCGATGCCGGATGGACCCTTCTAGACTTCCGGCGGGGGGCGGGCTCACCGCAAAGCTTTATGGGACATGTAGTGTAAAGATCCTGGGCCACGACCGGCCCCTGCCCCACCCCCACGCTCCGCGAAGGGGCAGGGCTTGGGGGTTTAGGATCCAGCGACTGCTGTGAGAGTATGAGAATACAGGCGTGCCAGGGGCAGGTGAAAGACCGTTTTCCTTGCTGCTAAGAGGTGCATAGTGTAGTAGGGGCCGTTAAGTTTTCCATTATTTTGCACTTGTCCCATCAACTCTCACATGCAGTGCTATGCAGTACAATGTTCAAAGCATATTATCTCTTTAAATCTGGAACATTGGAACAAATCACTCCAGTAGGTGACCTTACAGAACCTGCTGGCCTCTAAACCTCAATTTCCTCATCGATATTTTCCTCATTTAATAGTCCTTTAAAAAATATATATCAGGTGCTCCCAAAGCCTCCTTGGCCTGTGGTGAGTTTTATTTTAAATAATTTATTTATATGTAAATTTCACATTTCTGTGATCTCTGGGGTTCACCCCCCCACCCTGACCAATACCACCCTGTCCTACCTCCCTCCCCCAAGTTGTGTAATTAAATTTGTTTGTTGGCTTGTTTTGATTTTTCTTCATGGATTTTTGTTTAACTTTCCCATTCCCATATAGTAGTGAAACCATTTGGTTTCTGACTTTTTCTCTTTGACTTGTTTCAGCTAATATGTATTCTTCTAAGTCCATCCATGTTATCATAAAATCGTCCAATTTGTAATTTTTAATTGATGAGCAATATTCCATTGTGTATATACACCACATCTTTTTCATCCAGTCTGTTTTGGGACATTTCAGTTGCTTTCATGTCCTTGCAATTATAAATAGTGCTGCGGTAAACATCTGAGCACAGGTGTCCCTTTGTACCCACAGTGAGGTCTCCTTTGGGTAAATTCCCAGGAGAGCAATTGCTGGGTCATATGGTAGTTCCATTTTCATTAATTTGAGGGCCCTCCTTACAGCTTTCCATAGAGGTTGGACCAGTTTACATATCCACCAGCAGTGTAAGAGTGTCTCCTTCTCTCCACATCCTTGCCAGAACTTGTTGTTGCCCGTTTTATGGATATAGACCATTCTTACTGGTGTAAGGTGGTATTTCATTGTGGTTTTGATTTGCATTTCCCTTATTGCTAGTGATGTTCAGCAATTTTTCATGTGCTTATTGGTCAGTTTTATTTCCTCTTTGGAGAAGGATCTTTTTAGTTCTTCACCCCATTTTATGATTGGGCTTCTTGTTTTGCTTTTGTTTAATTGTGTGAGTTCCTTGTGGATCTTTGTTATTAAACCCCTATCACTCTTGTAGAGGGCAAAAATTTTTCCCCATTCAGTTGGGCTTCTTTTAGTTTTTTCTATTGTCTCTTTTGTTGCACAGAAGCTTTTTATTTTGATGTAGTCCCATCTGTTTATGTTTTCTTTCAATTTTTTGCCTTCAGTAGATTTTTCCAGAAAGGTGTTTCTGAATTGTACATACTGGAGGGTTTTTCCCAAGTTTTTTTTTTTTTTTTTTTCTATGTATGTTATGGTTTCAGGTCTGACATTTAAATCTTTTATCCATTTTGAGTTGGTTTTTGTGCAAGGTGTGAGGATGTTGTCTTGGTCCATTTTTTTTGCAGGTCTGAGTCCAATTTCCCCAGCACAATCTATTGAAGAGGCTATCTTTGTTCCAATGTAAGTTCCCTCCCTCCCTTTGTTAAAGATTAGTTTAATATATATGTGTGATTTTATTTCCGAGCACTCAATTCTGTACCATTGGTCTGGTTGTCTGTTGTTGTACCAGTACCACACTGTTTTAATTATTATGACTTTGTAGTATAACTTGAGGTCTGCGATAGTTGGCCCACCATTCTCTCTTTTTTTGACCAGGAGGCTTTTTGATATTCGAGGTCTTTTATTATTCCATATGAACTTCTGTAATTGTTTTTCTATTTTTTTACAGAATGTCATTGGAATTTTTATAGGAATTGCATTGAATTTGTAGATTGCTTTTGGAAGGATGGCCGTTTTGATGATGTTAATTCTTCCTATCCATGAGCAGGGAATGTCCTTCCATTTCCTTATATCTTCTATCTCTTTTAGCAGTTTTTTAAAGTTTTCTTTGAATAGATCTTTCATGTGCTTTGTTATGTTTATTCCCAGGTATTTAATTTTTTCTGGTGCAATGGTAAATGTGGTGGCTTTTTTCATTTCTTCTTCCTCTTCTTGGTTTTTTGCATATAGGAAAGCTACTGACTTCTGTGTGTTGATTTTGTATCCAGCTACCTTACTGAGTTGGTTTATTATTTCAAGTAGTTTTTGCATGGATTTTTTGGGTTCTCTACATAGAGAATCATGTCACCTGCATATGATAGCTTTTGTTCCTCTTTTCCTGTTTGTATCCCTTTTATGTCTTTCTCTTGCCTTATTGCCCTAGCTAAAACTTCCAGTACAATGTGAAAAAGTAGTGGTGAGAGTGGGCATCCTTGCCTTGTTCCAGATCTTAATTGAAATGATTTTAGTTTTTCTCCATTTAGGATGATGTTTGCCATAGGTTGTCATAGATTGCTTTTATTATGTTGGGGTATGATCCCTTAATCCCCATTTTTTCAAGAACTTTTGTCATGAATGTTGCTGGGCTTTATTGAATGCTTTCTCTACATCTATTGATATGATCATGTGGTTTTTATTTTTCTCTTTGTTGATGTGGTGTATTAGGTTAATTGATTTCCGGATGTTGAACCACCCTTGCCCCCTGTGATAAGTCCCATTTGGTCATGGTGTATAATGCTTTTTATGCATCATTGGATTCTACTTGCCAGGGTTTTGTTTAAAATTTTTGCATTCATGTTCATTAGGGATATTGGTTTATAGTTTTCTTTCTTGGTGCTGTCCTTATTTGATTTTGATATGAGTGTGATGTTTGCTTCATAGAATGTGTTTGGCAGTTTTCCTTCTTTCTCAATTTTTTGGAAAATCTTTAGTAGTGCGGGTGTTATTTCATCTTTGAATGTCTGGTAGAATTCATTACTAAAGCCATCTGGTCCTGGGCTCTTGTTTTTAGGTAGAGTTTTGATGACTGCTTTTATTTCGCTGCTTATAATTGGATTGTTTAAGTTCTCTATATCTTCTTTGCTCAATTTTGGGTAGTTGTGTCTTTCTAAGAATCTCATCCAGGTTGTTGTATTTATTTCCATATAGTTGTTCATAGTAATCTCTTGTTATCCTTTGGATTTCTTTTGTATCTGTTTTAATTTCTCCTCTCTCATTTGTGATCCTGTTTATTTGAATTTTCTCTCTTCTTTCCTTTGTGAGCTTTGCTAAGGGTTTATCAATTTTATTTATTTTTTGCAAAGAACCAGGTTTTGGTTTTGTTGACCTTCTGGATTGTCCTTTTGGTTTCTAGGTTATTTATTTTTTCTTTTTCTTTTTATTATTTATTGTCTTCTTCTGGGTTTTGGATTTTCTTGTTGCTCTTTTTCTAATTTTTTGATTTGGGAGATACATTATTTCCTTGGTTATTTTATGCTTTTTGATATTGGCCTGTATTGCTATGAACCTTCTTCTTAGGTATGCTTTTGCTGCATCCCAGATAGTTTGGAATGCTGTGTCTTTGCATTTGTTTCAAACTAGGTTTTAATTTCTTCAATTACCCATTCTTCATTTAGTAACATGTTGTTCAGTCTCCAAGTGTTGGATGCTCTTCTTGCTTTCTCTTCATTGTTGATTTCCACTTTGATGCCTTTATGATCTGAGAAGAATGTTGTTATTATTTTAATCTTTGTGTATTTATTCAAGTTTGCCTTGTGGCCTAGTATGTGTCAATTTTAGAGAATGATCCATTTGCATTTGAGAAGAAGGTGTAGTCTTTCCCTTGTGTGTGCAGTGTCCTGTAGATGTCTATTAGATCGATTTTGTCCAGGTCTTCTTTTAAGGCTTTTGTGTCCTTGTGTAGCTTTGGTTTTTTAATCTGTCCTAGGTTGAGAGTGGGGTGTTAAAGTTTCCTACTATATATGTATTTTCATCAATATTTGTTTTCAGTTCTCTTAGTAGCTGTCTTATGAATCTTGGTGCACCCTCATTTGGTGAGTATATGTTGATAATTGTTATGTCTTTTTGGGGTGGGTTGATCCTTGAACTATTAGGTAGTGACCTTCTTTATCCTTTGTCACTTTTTTTATTTTGAAATCTGCTTTGTCTGCTATAAGAATGACTACCCATGCCTTTTTGGGGAGCCCGTTTGCTTATAAAATTGTTTTCCATCCTTTTACCTTCAATCTGTGCTTTTCTTTTGGTATCAAATGTGTTTCTTGGAGGCAGCAAATGTTGGGTTCTGTCTTTTAATCCAGTCTGCAACTCTTTATCTTTTGACTGATGAGGTTAGCCCATTGACATTTAGAGTAATTATTGATGTTTGAGGTTGTAACATTGGGTTCCTGGTGGTCATTTGGGATCTGTTTTAGTTTCTTCTTCTTACTTACTCGTTCTTTTCTGTTCTTCTGTAGGTTTCAGTCTTAGGGCTTCTTGAGTAAGTTCTTGGAGTGGGGATTTGGTGGTAGTAAATTTCTGGAGGCTTTATTTGTCTGAGAATGCTCTAATTTTTCCTTCATAAGGAAAGGACAGTTTTACTGGGTAGAATATTCTTGTCTGGCACTTTTTGTCTTGGAGTGTTTTGAAGATGTGGCCCCATTCTCTCCTTGCTTGGAGTGTTTCTTCTGAGAAATCTGAAGTCAGTCTAATGGGTTTTCCTTTGTAGGTTATCTGTTTCCTTTCTCTTGTTAATCTCATATTTTTTTCTTTATCTTTGGCTCTTGAGAGTTTTACTATGATGTGTCTTTACTATGATGTTTCTTTCATTAAAGTAGCTTGGTGTCCTTTTTTCTTCCTGTATTTCTATTTTCTTTTCTTTCTTCAGATTTGGGAAATTGTCCTCCATTATTTCATAGAAAAGCCTTTCTTATCCTATGTCTTTCTCTTTGCCTTCTGGGATTCCAATTACTCTTATATTTGTTTTCTTTAGGGTATCTGACAGATCTCGGATTTTTTCTTCTGTCTTCTTACTTTGTTTTTTCTCTTTTTCTTTCTTCATCCTCTCTACTCCTGTGTTGTCAAGTGTGCTAATTCACTCTTCTATTTTGTGTAATTTGTTTTCCTGGCTTTTCCCTGCATTTTTGAGCTCTTCTATTGCTCCTCTCAGAAACTGTATCTTGGTCAGCTTATTTAGGGTTTCAATCTCAGTCCTCTGTTCACAAATGATATTGCTCATTTTGCATTGTTGATATTTGTAGTCTTCCTCCTTCCTGTGTTTTCCCTTCGGACTTGTTTTATGTATTGTTTCACTGCTGTTTTAGAATTAGATGGCATGGTGAGGCCGACCAAGTTGTGGTTATTTTTTCCTCTAAGCCTTTTGCTGCTGTGGTGGCTATATCTTGTTTCTGTTGGCTATTTTGGGGGACAAGTTCTTTTTCAGTCAGTGGATGTGGTGCGTATATGTGGTTTCTATTGTATTGTCTATCTTCTTTTTTCGTTCTTTCTTGTCTTTTAGATTGATGGGTTTTAAATGTTTTTTGGTGCACCCGAGCGTGTGTATTTAGTGATATTTCTAGGGTTTGTTGTGTAAACCTTTTGGTTGGGGTGTCTTGACAGACGTGAATAGTCAGTGTTCTTGGTTCCCTCGTAAGTACTGGTGCCGCAAGCTTCCAGGACTCTGAGTTGTGAGCAGCCTTTCCTGTGAGTCCCGACATTAAACTGCAGTCTTTGGTAACCTCTGTCGGGACACCAGACCTCCCTAGCCCACAGGTTGATTACCTGGGCAACCAGAGTTAGCCCTGTGCATGGCTAGGGCTCTCTGAGGTGAGCAGCCTTTCCTGCTGGAATTCCTGGTGTTAAACCCTGTGGTGAGGTTTAAAGAGGATAATTATACTCTCAGAAATTAGTCAGAAGAAAAAAGATAAATATTGGATGGTCTCACTTGCACGTGGTATTTAGATAAATCAAACAAAAAGGCAGGAAACAGTGAAAACTAACAAGTTCACTATAGAAATCAAACTGTTAGCAAAGGGGGGGAGGAAGGAAAGTGGTCACGGTTCATAGGTGCCAGGAAAAATATGGGAATTTCAGCAATGTAAAAAAATAAGTAAGTAAAAATAAAGAGGATAATGCCTGAAAAGCATTTTGGGCAGCATGAAGTCCAGAGCTAATACCCACAACATAATTATGATTGGTGCTGTTACGTATTACTTAATTTCCTGCACTCTGCATAAGTTTTTCCAAATCCGCAATTACAAAACTAGGTGCTGTGCATCTTTTAACTACCTAGTTGGACAGAAGATAAGAAATTTTGTTTTAGTGGACTCATTTGGAAAACACAATCCCTGTATTCAAACATAAAGCAAATAATGTAACAAGCACTCATATGTTAATCATCTAGTGTAAAAAGTAAATAGACATAATTTCAGCCTTTTGGATTCTTCCAAAGTAAATTCCTGATTTCATTGGTTAATATTTAAGAATAAACTTTTAGGAACTATGAATATTTATACAGTATCAAAATTTTGAAAAGAATATTACTATAATATCAGTGGAGTTAAAATTTTAACAATAATTCTATAATGTAAAAGATATTCAATATTCAATTTAATTATCTCACATTTTATGTTTTACAGTTGATTTGCTCAAACCAGGACTTAAAGTTTCCACATTACATTTGATGAATTTTAGTCTATAGAACCCCCTTTAATACTTTTTCAAGTTTATTTGTTAATGAAAAAGTGTTTACTCAAATTTCCTACATTTTGAATTTTTTGTAGCTTGCATTCTTAGGATATCTTTCCCCAAGTATTTCTTATAAACTGGAATTAAATCTACAGGATTATTCAGATTTTAGTATGTTTTTTTTGAAAATATGAAAGATTTCCTTCTTGTTGTTACTTCCTATTGCATTATACTATGAGGCATACATAGGTTGTGTCTCTTATTATCACATCATATAATCTATCATCATGAATTTGGAGTTCTGATGTTGACAACCCAATAACGTTTTATGATAAATACCATAATTTACCCATGAACTTTTCAACTCATGGTTTTAGCGGCCATTGTTGATAATTGCTTTGGTTCATTATTTCCTTAAGTCTTAGAAAAAGGTAGTATTCTAATTTGTTCATTCATTCTATACCTCTAACAAATTATTTTATAATAAAGAACTTTTCTTCATTAAATATCTATATAGTTTGTACAGGAAGAGTAGGGTACACATGACTTTCTCCTTCATTTACTAATTTTCAGAACAATGATTTCTCTAATATCACTAATATTAGTGTTTAAGTATTGATGGACTCCTAGATGACAAAAGTTTTTATATATTTTATACCATTGAAAATATTGTTTGAAAATATTTCTCTAATACTTATTATTTTGATGCTCAAATTATTGCTTGTTTGGTCAGTAGGAACCCCTTCATGGATTCCTGATTTCTTTTAACTCAGCTATTGTGTTGATAGTTTGCTTCCTTCCTGGCATGACAGGATGCTTTAGACACATCCTATAAATATTTTGCAAAGACTTAAATTAAATCTTGGGTTCTTTCAATAAAAAATGATACTTAACTAGCAGTCTTTGTCAATGGGTTCCCAATACTTCTCTACTGGTATCCTCTTTAAAAGAAAATGAACAGATGTAGACCCTATCTAAAAGGAGTTGACATTCAAGGACACTAGTGGTGCCAAAATAAATATTAATGCCATGCTAATTACCATATCATATTATTACCACTTATATTTGGTATCGATACTATATTTTTATTAGTACTATATTAATACTGATACCATAAAGTAATGTTTTCATTCATTTTGCTGCTTTAATATTACTACTTAAAAACTTAAGGGTTCCTTAATATGTACAAGGAAAACTTAAAAATCTTTAGCTTAACCTTAGATACTCTCCTTCACATAAGCCTAACATATATTTTTTTTACCATATTTTCCTAAGAATATACTATATAGACTGTCTCATCAAGGAACACTGATTTATAACTGAAGTATACCTTGTATGCTTTCTCATGTCAGTAATTTTGCTCATGCCACTTTCCTAAATTATATTCTTTCACCTTAAGCAAATCCTCCCCACTTATCAAAGCCAGTTCCAAATCTCCTTCCTATTGCGTTTTCTGGATCATGATTATCAGTATATGCTGACCCTTCTTCCAACTCTCCACCACTATTCCTTCCTTGAGAATTTTTTGTCACCAGAGCCCTACTTAGCAGATGCCTACTTAGCAGATGCCAGAGCATGAAAATCTGAGTGTAGCCCTCAAACAGATGACTGAAATGAGTGGGTATATGAATACCTCAGTCTTTCTCATTCTTTCACTATACTGACTCTGCCCATGTATACTACTTGCCAGATTTGCCCAGTGTAACTATATTCTTTTTTATTTAGGTAGATATTTGATTAACAACCAGCCCTTTATTTTCTGTTTTCCCTTCCTTCCCTGTCTCACTTCCTACCTCCTACTTCCTACTAGATAACCAATTGCACATGAATCATGATCTCAGAATTTGCTTCTGGGCAAACCAGAATTAATACAAAGATTCTCCCCTTTCGATTCATGTTCCCTATTATACAATAGTTCACCTTCTCTGTATAACTTGGTAAAATCTTTAATCATTATTAAATAATTGAATATCTATCATCATTTGTTCTGAATCACACTATATTCTGTTGTGCAGATAAGAATCAGTGTTAATACAAGTCTCTGTCTGGGATTTGGATTGATTGCCCTTAAGTTGAATAATTTGTAGTTCAAATTTCAAACCACTGTTGTCATTCTGCCCATCTATAGCATCATTTTACAAAGTGACTTCTCTCTCACTGTTACCAGCCCTAGGTAATAGGGCGGAATGGAATTTTTGATGCATATTTTAGTTTCAGTTCCTCTTTTTTTCTCCCTTTTTTGGGTACCCTACAAATAAGTATTTGTATAACCCATAAACCTCTTTCTTGAGACACAAGCTTACCAATCAAATCCTGGAAATTTAGTGAAAATCGATTTACTAATTTTTTCCCATTACTGGGTGAAAATTTTATTTTATGGACAATATGTAAATGAAATTTATATAGATAATTTTTCCTAATAATTATACTACCTGGAGCTAAGTCTTATTCCTATCATACATTGTTAAAAAAAATTAACTTTTGCTTTTTTTTCTCTATTGTAATTATTTTAAGTGAGGACAATCTGAGTTTTATAGAATATTTTGAAAAAATATTTTGCTGTTGTTCTTTCACATCTAAAGTCTTAATAAAGTTGGTGGTCGATAAGAAGATATATTGGAGGCTGTGCTTTAACAGTATGCAATTTAAAGGTAAATTCAGTAAAGGTGAAGGTACCTTGAATTCTACATCTGATCCCCTGTAGATATTTTCACATATAACAACAGATAGAGGTAGTTCTAATTTGCATACATCATTCACATATTTTGTATTCTTGAATGCAACCAAGTTTACTCTGTACTTTGGAATAACTGTTCCCTTCTTGTAAAATACAGTTCCCTTAGATTGTTCTGTTGCCATTGAGGCAAGAAAATTGCTCAGATAATTGCTCAAATATTATCTTTTTTAGAGGGCGTTCCAGAGCACCTATTTTATAGTAACTCCCAATTGATATTTTCTAACCTATGGCATTTATGTTTTTGATATTTATTTCTGATATTTATTTCTTGTTTTTCCATATTAGGAAGAAAACGATTACCTGAGAAAGTACTCATTTATCTCACTTAATGCACGTCTCCCAGGATCTGAAATTTTGGGTGGCATATAGAAAAGATTCAGTGATTATTTGTTGTTGAATAAATGGTTGCTATCATATTAAGTAAAAAATATTTTTGTTGTTGCTGTCAGACCTTGGTAATTAAAGCTTCTCAAATAACAATAAGCTGGCATGTATCTGACTTTCCGTGGTTATGTTTATTTGTGTGTTTATGAAATTTAGCCAGAATGATATTTGATTGTTCCCTTCAAGAAGCTCATTTGCCTTCTGAAGTGAAATAGATAAACTATTACATGTTCTACTAGCAAGTGAAGGTAAAGTGAGGAACACATTATGAGCACCTCTACTAGATATAGAGGACAATGTTAGAAAATGTATGGTGGAAACCTATAGTACTTACCTATGTCTTATTTTTGCTCCTTGCAGACATTCTCACAAGATGAAATATTGCAGGCTCCTTACAGCAAAGGTCGGTCTGTGACTAGTTCTACACAATGTACTATGGACAGAGGTGAGGTTCTTCTGGGAAAAAGCAGTTTACAGTTTGTCTTCCAGGTAGTTATTGTTCTGTTATTTGAGAATCTAGATATGGCATATTAAGATGACTAGTTCACAGGCAGAGAGGACTGGCCTTCTCTTCTGGGCGTTGCTGCTATGGAGAGTTGCGGACTTAAAGTAGACTTTGTAGGAGCCATAAATAAATCTTTGTAGCATAAGCCACTGAGATTTCAGGGTTAAGTTGCTATTTTGAGAGAACAAATTTATTTAAGTAATATAAAAATAAAACAGCAAGGAGGCCACCTCTGAACTGAGTTTTGAAGGGTCAATAAATGAAAGCACAATATATGTTTGTCAGGGGTTCTTTCTGTTAGGGTAGAGCCTGATACTTTAGAAGAACAAGAACAAACCTGAAGATAAAAGTAGGTTAGTAGTTTAGTAGTTCAGATTCTAAGGAAATGGTAAAGTCTACTAAGTGTCATGTATGTCAGAAAAAATACGCCATAAAATCTTGATATTCAAGGGCTCTGGTGTGAACAGCGTTCTACCAGCAGTCCCCAACCTGTCTGATTTAAGATTTGTGCTCACTTCACTTTCACAAATACATTTCCTGTTACTGAAAATGACAGCATGTAATAGCTGTTGGCAGAGATGACCAAAATAAACCACTTTATCCTTTGTGATGTGTACGTCTAGCAATGCCTTTATTCTTTAAATGTGCTCATTTATGATTTTTATGGGTACCAAACCACTTTTGTTGAGTTTAATGGTAGTTTCATCTGTATTATGATTTTCAAAAACAATTTTCAGAAATTTTCACTCTTGGACATATATGAAAATGACTGTATTTTTCACAGACATCAATTTAGTTTATGTATTTTATACAGAATTCCCAAACAGCAGTTCTTTCTTATTTACAAATCATTTCTCCACTTTTGCTTATGAACTGTGTTTTATGAAGCAACAACTGTGATGTGAGGAGGAGACTGTCTGATCAGAGGCAGCATTAACATTGCTTGAAAGAGCAGCATTCTTTCTGTGTACTCAAGTTAATTGATGCAGTAATTTAATCATTGAGCCGCTGCTCACATTACTTGTTTAAGTTACTTAGGCTTGATTTTTTTTTTCTTTTTCAGAATATCTAGGCTGATGAGGATTTAAATGGATTTGTAGCATTTAAAAATGTCCTTAAAACTGATTGCAGCATGACATCCGTCAAATTTTGTATTCAGTTTTAGTTTAGTTATTTTGAAGCTATCAGATGAAAAGAAATCTAAATTTAATATTCTGCAACAGGTTTTTCCATCACCATATGAAAACCCAGAGGAGCACAATATATTTTTTTTTAGTTTTAGTCTTTTTATTTTTCCTTAGGATATTTTTGACCCCAGATACTTTTTCCTTTAAATTTGACTGAGCTGTGATCATGGCTCTGACCTCTAGCCTTGAAAGAAGAGGAGTTATGCCTCTCTGGAGTGGTGCCTCAGGCACTTTGCAAGTTGGCTGGCAGGGATTATTTCCCAGGCTGTGAAGGAATGACCTTCTACAGAGAGAGAATGTCTGCAGCACACGTAAATTCCTTCAGCCGTGATGGAGAGCCTTAGGTTTGTTACCTGTTTTATGAAATCGGAGTCCATTCTGTCTCCATGGAGGATGGGTAAATTTAGTGCTATATTTAAAGCCACACATTATGTGCTCAGATGTCAGTTAATTTACTGTTGGAGGTGAATATAATCTGTGTTTGAGCCTTACATAGCATTCATTCAGAAGTAAATCTGGCCTTTTGAAATGAAAAACTGGGATGACTTTCTTGTGATTGGAAAGGCACCTTACCTGTTATTTCTGAACAAAGTGCCTTGACAGTGCTGCCAGCTGTTCCTGACTTGTTTGATTTCAATCTCCCAGAAAAGACTTCTCTGGCCTCCTAAGTTATCATTGCAATAATAATATTATGCTGATTGCTGCAGTAGTCTCTGAATACATTAAAAAGGGAAATGCAATTTAGAATGCTTAATAAATAATTTTGGAATCTGTAGGCAATAGTTTTGTTTTTAGTTTCTAAGTTGAACCTGTCAATTAAATTTCTGGATTTTTGAAAAATGGCAAGAAATTCTGTCTTTCTCTCATATCATTCCGGCAAGTATTTTACATTGTGAAGATGAACTGATTTTCAACATTATATGTGGTGATTTCTAACCTTAATCTTAAAAGTGTTTTATGTATTTCAAATTCTTTGTGGAAAAATTCTTGAGAAGTCACTTTTTGCCGCTATGCTGTCTAGCCAGTTTCAATATAAATCTGACTGACAGAATTTTGGAAAGGTTAGAGTAATTTAAGAGAGGAACTGTGCCACTGAAGGCCATGTGAAATACTTAGAAAGCCAGACTAAGGAACTATTACAGAATGCCACTAGGGATAGCACATATAATATTCCATTTTGTCGTAGTTAAAAAGTTATCTCCTATGGGTGAAAACATTTCCAATTTAAATCATATGGAGCTTTTCTGGCAACAGGACCATGAATGTGAAACTTCTGTAGTTTCTCCTGTAGTTGTTTGATCTGAAATAAAATTTGATGAGTAATTCATTCACTCAGAAATAGATTAAAAGTTCTTAAAGTGTTGGTGGAGAATAGTATGTGAAGGTTCAATTTAATCAAATTATATTTCAAATATTTCCTTCAGAGTTTTAGAATCAATGGAGATCAATCGCACAATATATCTGCTTTTGTTAAGTGCAACTTAACAAACTCCTGTGAATAATGCATAATTTACCTGAGTTATATTTCATTATTCATTCATTTTCATTTTGTTTCTGGTTTTCTTAGCAAAGGCAATATGTAATATATTTTCATGTATGTTTATTTATAAGTCCCTGGTATAAAGACTGATAAAGCAGAGGAAAAACAGAATACTGTATTTTGTTACATTACCAATTTGATGGCATGTGATAATTAGTAAGTTATCTTAGCTTTCTAGCATTATACTGGCCAGTAACTTTTGCCCTCACCTTTGCCTACTCTCTCCTACCATCCCTCTGTTTCCCATCTTTTGTGATCAAGATTTTAGTTTACTTTATATTAGAAAAATTGGAATGGCATAGCTGAGACAGTGATTATATTGCTTTTCAAATATTGGTCTTCCTCATGAATTCAGAATATATTTTATCTTTGAGTTTAATGACTTCAAATAGGATGCTAATAATACATTATAAATTTGTAAGCTGACTGTTTGAAGGCTACATAAGTTATCGTGGAATTGCATAACACCAAAATATATGCATGCTATGAATCCTTCTGATTTATAGTTTTTTATTTTTATTTTTATTTTTTTACATGCAGGCTCTGCCTCCTCCTGGCATTCCTACTGCGCCACCATCATTGTTTAGGGTCTCCTCACTGTCATTGCTACAGTTGCTTCATAATTGCTTTACTTGTTTCAAATCTATCTCATCCTCTAATTTACCTTTTAAAGTACAGCCACCATGATCTTTAAAAATCAAATTGCTCTTCATTTGCTTAAAGTGCTGCATTACTATGTGTCACCCTCAGGATAATATAAAATATAGGGTTCATTCTTTTGCTTTAATTCCAATACCATTATAATGTTCGGAGGACATATACATAACATATATTATATATGTGCGTAGACGTTAAAATGCTAAAATATTATGTATATTATATAGTACATACAAAATAGAATATTGAAAAAAGGAGGTTTTAAAAATAATGATACTACAAGTTCTAATATTTTCTTCTACTCTTGAATTGAACTATGCACTCTTGGACTACACCCACTCTAGAGAACCCTATCACTCCCCTTTGCTATCTACTATAGACCCAAGCTAAGTGGTTGCCAGCACTGTGTCGTGTCAATCCTCCTGTTTCTTGTGTTAGAAATACTAACCTTACACCACTCTATCACCCATTAGCCTCTTCTTGGGTAATTCCAACTTGATTTACAAACTTTAATTTATGTTTGGCCATCTTTTATCCCCAAATTTTACCTGTTTGTGTTCTTCCTGCATGCTCTAAATAATCACTTCTCCTAATATTTTATAATGTAAACTTTTATTTATAGGCACATTTTTTCTATTACTCGAAAAATTGAAGGTTTATAGGGGAGGTACTCTCTTATTTATCATATTATCATTTTTACCTGCTTGAAGGCAGCCATAGTGACCGGAATGTGTTATGCCCTCAGTAGAAGTTAAATAGTTAAATGGATTCTGAAGAGGGAAAGACAGAATTAATAGGTTCATTCAAGTAAAATAATCTGCTATTGGTAGAAAGGGAATTTTAATCCTTGTTTCCATAGTTCCTTGATGGTCTTTTAGTAAATACTCAGAAAAGGTAATTTTGCATTATTCTAGGTTAAAAAACTCTATTATATATCTCTATTATATACCAAATGTAAATATTGCTAGATAAATGTTTTCAATTTTTCTCTGGGTCCTAAATACTGATCTGTTAGCTTTTCCTATTGAAAATTACGTATTTTTCATGTGAAATATTGAAGTACTTAAAGTTCCTTTTGAAATGAGTGTGAGGATAGAGGACATCATAGGAAGCTGGTTATGTATGGATAAATATAATGTATTTTGATGATATTCAAATTCATTCAGCAAAGACCAAGTAAGTAAGAGCAGATTTGCTATTTCATCAGTTGTGCTGCTTCGGCATCCTTATTAGTAAACTGTAACACATTTTACAAAAAAAAAAAAAAAACATCATTTCCCATAGGGCACAGCTCTAGGTTAAGCCTAAAAAGCAACTTTCATTATAGATCATTCATTGAAAGTGGAGTGAAGCAATTATGGTCTCTCCCTGAAGAGGTATATTGGCCAAACATTCTATTTAGAAGTATTCCATTATACTGGATTAGTTATTTTATACTTTGGCCATTACTGAAACTTGGAAATGTGGGTTAATACTATCTTGAGCTTATTGATATTGTTAGAAAAGCAACAGATACATTCTAGGGAAAATATGATCCCAGCTTCTTAAAAGCTAAAATATAGTAATTTCCCATTTTATTCCCACATATTAGAACCAGGAGAAATTGTTGTGAGAATTACAGAAGCTGATATTTATCCATTTGACTTACTGCAGTAGTCATTATTCTGTGACACATTGATATAACCAGATTTTTCTTCTGTGATAACTTGTCTTTGAGAAAATTTACATGTAAAAATAGGGGAGCTCTTTTCTTATAGTTAATCTGCCTGAATTTTCTGACTCAAAAAATTGAAATAGAATGCCTAGGATATGTTGTTTTATAATGTACCAGCCATACAATCCTGCCTCATTTTAGGGAAATTAGTTCTTCTAAGAAGTGAAATAGTCTCCTTGGAAATGGTTGACTCTTTTTTCAAAGTAATCAATTTTTGTTACCTTTCTCTGATTTGGGGACTAGGGTATTTTATTAGTTCTGAATTATTTGAATATGCCAACTTTAAGTTATTTAAATTAAGTTGAATCTTATGATTTTTTTTATTGAAGGTTTTATATACAATTCAAATTTGGAAAATATTTTTTCCAGCTAATGAATAATTTTCAAGTTACAGTTGGAAATTTCTGTTTGAATGACATATCTTCTTAATAAAAGCTAGTTCGTGAAAAATTTTCATTAGCATTCAAATCTCAATCTTGTATATACTTATTTTCATGTGGTTTTGAAGAATTTTTATACACTTATACTGGTCATTTTATGGGTTTTTTTTGGTCACCTTTACACAACTACCAATTAAATGATATGCTAGATATAATATTCTCTATAAAATTTGTTGTGTATTTTTGTGGAGCATGTGCTGTATCAAAGATCTGTTTTAGTTGCTATAGTTGTTACTGATAGTGTTGCAGTTACTATATACATTTCCCTGTTTCTTATTTTAGCCTTTCCAACTTTACCTTTTCCTTACTGAGAATACAATCTAGCTAATAGTTTAAATTTTCTCAGCTCCATTAGTGAAACAAAAATGGGCTTCAGTGTTGATTCATCAGTAACAATGAAAGGAATAAATTGTAACAATGAAAGTAATGGATTTAGATGAACATTTATGTTAGTTGATAAATTCTATGATATTTTTTCCAATATAGAACTTTAATAATTCTAGTGGTTTATTTAAAAGTCATTTTAAATAAATAAATAATAAATAAAAAAAATAATAAAAATAATAAAAATAATATAAAATAATAAAAAATAATAAAAAATAAATAAAAACATATGTTATACTTAACATATGCTAGTGAAATAATAATTTATTATTTTTGACACAAATACATTTTTTTTTCTTTGAGAGGAGTATGCATGTTATTTATTAAAAATTATTTATTTTTTCCTTTTTTATTAAAATGATTTATTTATATATAAATTTCACATCTCTGTGATCTCTGGGGTTCACCTCCCCTCCCTGACTGTTCCCATCCTGTCCCATCACCTCCCCAGGTTGTGTACTTCAATTTGGTTGTTGACTTGTTTTGACTTTTCTTCATGGATTTTTGTTTATCTTTCCCATGTCCCATATAGTAGTGAAACCATTTGGTTCCTGACTTTTTCTTTTTGACTTGTTTCTGCTAATATGCGTTCTTCTAAGTCCATCCATGTTATCATAAAATCATTCAATTTGTCATTTTTAATTGATGAGTAATATTCCACTGTGTATATATACCACATCTTTTTCATCCAGTCATCTGTTTTGGGACATTTCAGTTGCTTCCATGTCCTTGCAATTATAAATAGTGCTGCAGTAAACATCTGAGTACAGGTGTCCCTTTGTACCCACATTGAAGAATCCTTTGGGTAGATTTCTAAGAGAACAATTGCTGGGTCATGTGGTAGTTCCATTTTCATTAATTTGAGGGCCCTCCTTACAGTTTTCCATAGAGGTTGGACCAGCTTACATTCCCACCAGCAGTGTAAGAGTGTCCCCTTCTCTCCACATTCTTGCCAGCACTTGTTGTTGCCCGTTTTATGGATGTGGACCATTCTTACTGGTGTAAGGTGGTATTTCATTGTGGTTTTGATTTGCATTTCCCTTATTGCTAGTGATGTTGAGCAATTTTTCATGTGCTTATTGGCCATTTGTATTTCCTCTTTGGAGAAGGATCTTTTTAGTTCTCCCCATTTTATGACTGAGCTTCTTGTTTTGCTTTTGTTTAAAATTTACACAAGTATATTTTAATTTCTTTCCCAAATTCTTTGGTGCTCCAGTTTTATTCTTCTTATAATGTTTGGTGGAGGCAGAGGTTTAAATATCACCTGCCTGGTTTCAAACTCATTACTTTGATAGTTACAAGTTGTATCTTTGTCCTAGATCCTTAATCTGTGCCTCAGTTGTCTTATATGAATAATGAGTTTGATAATTTATTATTTGAATAATAGTAGCTACCTCATAGAATTCCTACAAATATTACATGAATAAATGCATATAAAACAGCAATATATGACTTTTATACAATTTAAAACACTTTGGGATTATTTCTTAATCTCTTTATTGTTAAAAACATTAAAAATATTTTTGTTCTTGAAATGGAAATGTTTATCAAAAGATAATATATAATAAAAAAGTGAATTATATGAGAAAATTCTCTCATAATGGTGGGATTAGTGAACAAGTATAAAAAGTATCAAAGCAGTTTGAGTTTTTTGTAATTTAAATTTTATATTAAGGTTGATGGAAACTATATGTAAACATATGTTCTGTTTCTTCTCTGTGACTATTTGACCCTTTAACTTAGGAACAGAGTTATAATGTCATTTAGTCCCACCTCTATTCAGCAGGAATATAATCTTCATTTTTCTAAACTTGATTGGTTTAAAAGGGTTGACTGCCTTTCTTGAGGCCACACAGTTAATCTTACTGGCAGAATGTATAAAATTGAGGCTCATGTTTAATCTTACATTCATTTGATATAACTAATTTCACTTGTTAAAACTGTTAATAAATAGGGTATGCTATCTTCACACAAGAAAAGCTTAAGAGCAAAATTTAGTATCTGTATAATTTAAGGCCAGAGGTCTTGATGCTAAAAATAAATAAAATAGGAGGGGTATTAACACTTTCTTTTGGTTTGTACTATTTGAAAGAAAAAGAACCCCGGCATCAAGTAATTTTCCTTACATAGAAAGAAAATATAAAATTTGTTAAGCCCTTTTTCATCTTTTGATCTAATATTTGGTCTTATATCACAGTTTTCAGGAAAGTACAAATGCTAAAATTAGAACATTTTTGAAATGTATTTTAAGAAATATGTCTTTTTGATTAATTTGTTGGCAGTCTCTAGAGATGTGGAGAAAGTAGTAAATCTATTATTTGCTAAGGATTATGTGTAGAGATTCTTAAAATTGTCAGCTGTAGAATAATGTGAAGCTGAAGTAGGTTCTTTGAAATATAAACTTATTAATACTACTTAAGTGAACTTAAAAATTAAATGCTTTCTTTCTTATTCATTGGCTTTGAGATATGCTCCATCTGCTTTTGTAAGCGTGTACCCTTGTACCAATAGATCCAGAATTTCAGTGACTCACAACAATGTAGGTTTAGTTCTTGTCCATGTTGCATTTCTATTGCCAACTGACATGTAACATATCCTCACATTATTGTAACATATTGCTGTTCTTCCATTTGAGAGACTGGAAAGTCTTGATAGAAGTACCATCTTTGGCATTCATGTTCCTGCATAGCAATGGTCAGTTCTTTGGACTTATTTTGGGTTGGACAACACAAGTCACATAATTAGATATGAGACTGTAGCATTGATAACCCCTTGGGTTTTTTAGTTTGCTTGGCCTCTCTTTGGAAAACAACTGTCTCTGACAGTTTTGAGTTCCAGTTCTGAGCTTCCAAAAGAGAAGTACTGATCAGCAGGCTCTGACCAATTAGGGTCATAGAATTGAATCTCTATGAACTCAGAAGTAGAAGGGATACTCCACAGAGAAAATGTTGAACAGACAACCTGAAAAACTATCTATTAGCAAATGTTGTATTTCTTGTTAAAAAATAAGCAACTTAATGTACTTTATTGAAATAAATTTCCTTTATTTTGATACTGATAAAGAAATCCTCATGAATATCATTTAACAGTGTTAAGATTTTTTTTATAGATTGAGAGAGAAATGGAAGCACACAAAAGAGTTTCAATATTAAATAATATAGTAGATTTTAAGAAGTTATAAGAGAAACAATAGCATGTCTACTTTTGTTCTTTTATACACTTTTTTCTTGAATAACTCAAGAGATACTATAGGTCAAGATGCCAACCACACAGCTAGTCATCTCCCATAAGACCAACACTACTGTGAATTGTTTTTCTAGAACAAGGGATAAAATATACCTTTAATATTCTATAAAAACATTTAAAATTCTCACATTTAATAATACAATCTTGGTGATGTTTTAGGATCTGTGATTTTTATCTGCTTCAGTAAAATAGATTAAAAATAAAGAGTATTTCATTTTTTTCTCCAACATTCTAATTAGAAAGTTGGTAAATCTTTAAAAAAGAATAGAAAGGATAAAGACATGGTTTCCCATGTTTTTCAACTGGAATTACCTTTTTTGTCAAATTTGCATATATCTCCACATATATAAGCTTTTATTTTCTTTCATGTATGTGACATGGTTTATTCAATATAAAGGAAATCACTTCTTTCTGGAAGAGCTTTATTACTCTCATTTTTTGGGTTACTGCATTTCCCTGTTACTACTATTGGTTAAATGATTATTTTCTTGTACAAAATACATCTGAATCAAATTTGTATAGCCAAAGAGTTTCAAGGCCTTTTTGGTTACCTATAATCCTTCTCTATTTTATGTAATAAAAGGTTTATTTTAGTATAGCTGTAACTTTTTCTGTTGTCAGAAAGAAAAAACTTTATCTGTGGCTTGTACGCAAAATTGTGTTTAAAATTTGTGTTGATGCTTGTTTTCCAGACTGATTTCTCCATGCCATTCCACGTAGTTTTGTTGTATACTTGGAAAAATGATTAGAAACAACAGCAGGTGGCAGTGTTAGCAAAGGTTGTGACTTTTGGTACACAATCAGCTTGGTAAGAACTGTTAACTTTCAAATCTATAGGAATAATACAATTAGTAAGGCTCTTTCAATGGAAACCTATATTTGTTGCCAGTTAATTTATTTCAGGAATTATTTTAGCTATAGGTTGAGATTTTAAGGAAAATAAATTTAAGAATACTGTTTAGACACACAATTTTGTTTTAATTGTGGGACTTAAAATACTGAGAGGCGCCAGCTTTTTTTTCTTCTTCTTCTTATCACTCCCCTCTTTTTATTTTTATTTTTTTTACATTATAACAAGAAAAATACTGACTACTATAGAATTGGACTCTTATAGTTTGAGTCCTGTTAAAATATGCAGGAAAAATATCATATTAACATTTCAATTGATGAGGAAAAAGTGGTTACTTTAAAATTTGGTGGCAATTTTTAAAGAAAATTTTATAAAGTAAAGCATGCTAGTTAAGTAGGGTAACAAATTTTAGAAAATTTAAATTGCTCTGGGAGTTTGGAAATAAAATATCTTCTTGTTATAATTTGTTTCATGGCATATAGCTTTGTTGCATTTTTCTTTCATTTTAAAGAAAGTGAATCTGGAATTTTGTTTTGTTTTGTTTCCATCAAGGTATTTTGTTTGGTTTTCCACAATTTCTGCCACATTTTCAGAAAAACAATGAAGATTTTTAAGGATTATATATCAAGAGCTTAAATATTTCTTGGATTTTAATATTTTTATATATGTTTTGAATGACTTATATTTTGCTTATTTAAACATTCTATCTGTATGTTATGTTTTGGATATTAGCTAATAGAAGACTAGTTGACTGGTGTGACTAGTAGATTAATTTATTTTTATTAAGAACTCAGATCACTTAAAATTATAATAGATTTGAGAAACAATGTAGTATAAGTGGATCATTTTTCTGATGAAGAAACCGAGGGCCAAGAGAGATTTCATTGAAGAGACTTAATGGTATGAAAATGCTACCCAGGCAGACTCAGAAATGACTCAGATACAAATTATTATTTCTCTTCTTACATTGTCTGGACTTTTGCAAATTTTTTTTGTGTGTGTCTGGGTGTGTGTGTGTCTGTGTGTGTGTGTCTGTGTGTGTGTATGTGAATAGGTTCTATGTTTTATTATAAACTAAATGACTTAAACAATCTATTTCCAAGAAGCACATATTTTAGTCACTTAATTAATTGAATAGTTGATTTTATGCCCCTGTTTGCTTGATATGTAAATGATAGTAGGCAAATCTTTCTGACCTAAGTTTTCATGCTTTTTGAGAAATATCCTATATAGTAGCAGATTTTATTATCTCTACATTTTCAGACCAAAAGTGGTAAAATATTTAAGTTGAATTATAAATCATTGATTCCCCAAGGAGCAACTTTGTACATGAAAACAGAAGCAAACGTTCAATTTTTCTTCCAGGGCTGTATTTGAACTAGGAAATGAGTTGGAAACTGTCTATAAAATATATGTGAGGTAAAGCATTTTGAAATAAACATGTTACTTGTTCTTAATAAAATATAAATGATTTATTGAAGGTATTGCTTAAAGAATTTTTGTGCCTTTTAAATTTAGTTGCAGTTAAGTATTAAGAGTCATTGTTTAAGGTCTAGTAGTCATAGACCAGTGCTTTTAAGTTAGGCAAATCACTGTTTCTTGAATTCTTAGGTCAAGTGCATAGCCAAGTGAAAGTGCCTTAAAAATAGAACTTTATCAAGTTTGGCCTGTGGTAATCTATGTTTTAAATTACAGCACAACTCATTCCAAATCAATATAATGAATTGATTTGTAAATGTTTCAGGCAGGACTGCTTTCTTTGGAGTTTGTCTATTGAATGTGCACTGCAGTTCAAGCTCTTTTTTCCTCCTATATAATTGTCTATGTTCTTAGCCTTTCACTGAATTCAAACTGGGTTTAAAAAGCAAAAATTATGTTGAGTCAAAATTATGCATATCTATTATTCTCATCTTATAAATGTGGAGGCACTTTTTCCCCTTTTGGTGAGAAATACAGAGAAAAGGAAGCTAAACACCCAGAACTTGAGTTCTCATTTCCTAAGATAATTTGTTTCTATGGGGAAAAAATGGAACTTACTACCCACAAATGTCTAAATTGCCTGAATACACGGTAACATTATGTTTATCTTTATAGGTGTGTTTATATTTAAATCACTGAACATGAGAAGGAGTAAAAAGGAATAAGATAGTGGTTTGGATTTCGAGAAATCTAGAAAGATATTGAGTTAGTGTATAAATGGAAAGAGCTTGAAGGAAAGATCAATTTTTGATTCAACTACCATTTACTGAGTGCATAAAACAGTGCCTTCTATGTGCCAGTACTGTGTTTGCTATTGCATATTTACCTTTCAGTTCCATTAACAGTCCTGAAAGGTATTTTTCACATGTAAAGAAACTGGAAAGCTAAGTGACTGAGCTTAAGATTAAAATACAAGTCTTCATATTGTTGTTTTGGACTCCAAAAATATCGAATTTCTTGGCTACTAACTAATTTTCATGTACTGGGTATATAAAAAAAAGGACCATTTAAGAATGTCATATTGTGGTCTAATAGAAGAAATAGTTCAAACACATACTTTATATTACTATGTGGTACATTCTGATATATAATAATGTATGATAATAAGGGAGGGAATTTCTTATGATAGAAGATGCTCACTGTGTATCCACTGAGATGTGAAAAGGTGAAGTTCTGAACAAATGAAAAGTAACATTCTGTGACTTATATTTGTTGTTTTAGGTAGTTGAAAATTCTGTTTGCATCTCTTTCTTTTCATTGATCTCATGTGTATATATATCTGTACCTATAGAATATATATAACTTTTCTCCCACCATATCTATCTATCTATCTATCTATCTATCTATCTATCTATCTATCTATCTATCTATCTATCTATCTATCTATCTATCTATCTATCTATCTATCATCTATCCATCCATCCATAAATCAGTAACTCTGATTTCAAAGCACAACTACTGTTATGGGTACAAAAAAGAATCGACCAGAAGTGTAAGAAAACCCATAACTGGATGATATCTTCAAATATAAAATTTTGAAGATAAAGAAGTATAATTTCACCATGCTGAAATCATGTAGTATATAGGATGATGCTACAAATATTTAAATTCCTATAAATTCCCAAATTAGAAATTATATTTAGAAATAAAAATTTAGGTGGGCCACTTGAAAATATTATCTGTCAGAGTGAGTAGTAGCACTTAAAGATCACCAATGTCCTTAAAGTATCTGAAACTTTTCAGCAAAAATATGAATGTAATATGCTAAGAATTTAGAATTCATGGAATGCTCAAGTTAAATTTCTCTTCAAGTTAAAAATCATGAAATGCGTAGTAGTTACTAGTTACCCTGGAAAGAAAAATATATAACAATTTTCTTCATAAACACACTTTCAACAGTAGTTCCTCTGCCATATGTACAGTTTGGACCATTTTTTCTTTCTTCTCACTTTTTACCACAGAGCGGGTATCATCACTAATGTCAGCTGCATGAATTCAGAAATACAGCTTATCAACTAAAGCTTTTCACATTTTCACTGTTTTCTAAACATGGCACTATACATAATGAAAGTAATAGATATTAAGTCAGGAAGAGTATAAGTAATCTTTCTTTTCAGTACAAGTGTCAAATTAAGTATAATTCAAAAGTAACCAATCATTCATTTTATAAATTCTCCAGATGTAAAGGAATTCAATGTTTCTGAGACAGCATGAGGCAGTGTGTGTGTGTGTGTGTGTGTGTGTGTGTGTGTTGTGTATTTGTGTGGGATTAATTCTGTTCCTGCCGCTTTTTAATGAAGGACAGCCATATTTTGGTGTTTTGTTTATTTGTTTTTGGTGTGTGTGGGGGTATTTGTTAAGGTAATGCATACTTCCATGCATTGTATGAACAGTCCAAATAGATTCAAGTCACTTTCATACATTGTATGAACAGTCCAAACAGATTCATCCTGCCAGTGTTTGGAAGTGAGAACTGTAATACTGAGTGATAGTCTTACTATCAGAATTGAATATAGAATTGAATTATTTTGTGAAAGGAGGTAGAATCTTAAATTCTTACTAACCTGTTAATATGTCAGGCATAAATGGAAAGTATGAAGTGTTTCTTAGTCATTATCCTTGTAGCCCTAACTTTATGTATTTCTATTTTCTAAATATTGTGAATAAGTGTGAGCAATTAATATTTGGGATTATGAGGTCACATATTTAATGGTGTAAAGTGTATAAATGTCATTATTCTAATAAGAGTACAAATATACAAGATGAAACCTTTGACTAGTCTTAAATAAATTGCTCCCAATAAAACAAAACCTAAAATGGCCATAAGAGGGTGCAAAGGCATTGTAGAAATGAACAAAAACAATTCCTATAATAACAAGTGACTGAAGAAAATATGTCGTTGTGACCACAATATATTTAAAATTTCAGAAAGTGAGCATAGTTTACAGAGAATTTTTTTGAACATGATCTTAGTGTATGCGCATCTAAGTATAAACCTGTTTTTCTTGATTTCTTCTGAATGAACAAGTTGTCAATATGTGAATTCTTGAAAAGCTTAAATGGGATAAAATCAGTTAAGCAAGTGATGTATTACAGTAAAACAAGGATGTAATTAAAATTGCTGCTATTGAAACAACTGAAAATCCAATGTTTTTTAGTCATAAATTGCCATTTTAGGGAAATCTAGATCCTAAGTCATATATTTTATATGTAAAAATGGACTTTTGATTGGAAAAACGAGAATAAGAGGCTTTGAAAAGTTTTGAGGAAGACAAATATGCTTTTTAATATAAAACACAAAGTTTCTACCTATTGTTAATTTGCGTCTTAAAAAATTGTTTTCTATTTTAAATGATGTAATTTTGTGAAATATATTTGCTGACTGACTCTATTGGGATATTTGTCCCTCTATAAATTTAAGAAGCAAATTCAGTCCAAATAAAATTAACTTGAAATTAGCTTTAAATGTTAATGAATGATCAGAAGGAATTTGCAAACTTTCTTTTAATAGAGCAACTGTTTTTATTTTGGATATTAGTTGGGCAATTAGGTGAGATCAATTTTTTTAAAGTAATGCTTTGTTTTATGATAACCTTGGCATTGAGAACTGTCTCGTTTATTAATTGTGAAAAGAAATAAAAATGAATGATTGTTAGACATCTAGGTCCTGGTGCTTGCATACTAGATTTTCAAAATAAAACCAACTTTTTCAGTAAAATCTCTGAGATTTTAAATTGTAGGATATCATTTACCAATAGATTCCCCAAAGCACATAGCATTTCTCATTTCTTGTCACCAAGAAATGTCCACAGGTAGTTCCTGAAAATTGTCATCTTCCCTTTCATTTTGATGATCATCCTCCACAAAAGCTGAATTAATGATAGATTTGGTGACATGGTTCTTTACGTTACTGTGCATGTAGCAATCTGATTCTTGGAATTTGTTCATCTGGGTAGATATTAAACCAAAGCCCTAGATTCCTAGTAATAGCTGTATCTACTAATACTTCTGCAATTTTTTTACAGGCAGTTAATATAGGCAATTTTTATTAAGGTAATAAAATGTCAGATATTGAAATTAGAGATGTATGTCTGAATATTTAAAATTATTGAGTGCTGGGTTGAATCTTTGTCATATTACAACCTTTTAGGTGCTAGTAGAGGAAGAAGGTAGTCAGTTTAGAGAAGAAAATGTTCTTGCTGAACTCTCAAGTATATATTGCATCAGTGACTGTTGGCAAGATCTACTAAGATTCACTCCCCATTGGAATTAACAAAAGTTAACCTGAACCTTAGCTGTATAAAGTAAACCCATGGACTTCTCATCACAGATATTTCTATTTTGGGGGGAAAGGAAAAAAAATATATTAACCCAAGTTTCATACCTGTGAAGCACAGTCACTGATCATCTCAAACATTCAAAAGTAGTACTAAAATATTTTCATTTCATTTTATTTTTATTTTAGCTCTACTTCATTTATTCAACATTCAGTTACTATGTACCAATCATTGATCAACATGTTGCTACAGTCAGTTCTTAGTATTCGGTGTTCTGTAGATGTGCACCTATCTTTCCATTAGATTCAATGTCTACTCAGCAGTTATCAGATATCCAAGTACTTTTAATAAACAGACTAGTCAACTTTCAGTAATTTCTGGACACTAAAAACTTGCATGTAAGTGAATTATAAAAAGCAGTTAGTTTTCTAATTTAGTATTGAAGTGTTTTCTGTGGATCACTGTCCTACACTGATATTCTTTACAGTTGTCAGTTTTGTGCTTCAATTGCAAAGAGAGTTGGTGCTACTGTGACATATCAGGGAGACAGTTTCATTTAAAAAGGGAAGATTGTTACATTTGAAATAAAGAAGTATTTGAAAGGAATTGTTTTACACTAATAGTATAGTTAATGTTTTATTTTGTTGTTTTCTTACTTAGAGGCACTAGGGACAGCCAAAGGTTTTTTAATTCATTCCTCAACCTGTGGTAAGGACTTTATGCTATCCTTCAAAAACAGGCTGATATTTATCTTCTTTAAAGGTCTCAAGGGAAGGAAAATCTATAAGCTACCTTGGTGACCCATCTTAGTGTGGAACAGCTCTCATACATTTATACAAGAAAGAATGAAGAAAATTCCAGCTTGACATAAAAACCATCATTTACAACAGGTCACTGTGAGAATGGGGACAACTACTTATTTCTTCTCTTCCCTCATAGAGAAGATGAATGACTCTTACAGCCTTAACTTTACCCTGTATTCTTACTGAAACTATCAGGATACTGCAAATGTTAAGTCAAAGGAGATCAAGAATAGCTGTTAGACAATATATATAATTTTTGAAAAAATGAGAGGTTGAGGGAAATTCTTCACTGTCTTCTTTCACTTTTTTTTTTAAATTCGTAACTTTTTTTTTTCTGAACTTTCCTCTGGTCACATCTATTTCTCCCTGTTCATTCCAAGCTCCTGTCAGTGAACACAGCTTAGGTCATGACAAGTCATGACATTCAGGTGCAGAAGTCTCAGACTATGACAGAAGGGAGAAGATTTTAAAAAAAAACTGACTTTAAGTAACACAAATTTGATGCCCCAAGGTAGGATACACAGGACAGGCAGTGGGTGAGGGAGTGAGTATGTTTTGAAGAAGCATGGAAATTAGACTTCCTCTCCTCTGTGCAACACTAGAGTCCTGGTCTGCTGTGTCTCAAAGATAATCTGTGTTCTCTATCCACTCACAATATAGTTTGAAACTTAAGGAAAAACAGAACAAAGCAAGTAAAAGAGGACTTACATTTTATTAAGATGATAATTTCAGTTACTCTCTCCAGAGATGGTCTGTGCAAAATTTTATATGCATAATGCCATTTTAGTGAAACCAAAAGAAGAAATACATCATATTGATACATAATAAAGTTGATTTAGGTGTTTATATCCTTGTTTAGGAAATTAGCTTTTTTATAGAGGGACAGAAAAGAATGGATAGGATGAACTTAAAAATAGTATAAATAAATCTATTGATGTTGAATTTCCTATGAGAGAAGATGTGTTATTTCAAAATGTTGTTTAATTCAAAGTGGTTTTAAGGTTGCTGTACATCTCAAACACTGTATTGTATATGTAATCTTGTAATTTGGTGTTTGTATCCAAGCTAGAACGGCATAAACTTATTTATGGAATGTAGTCAATTTATGTAATAAAATAATGCAATTCTGATTAAGGTCTAAGGTGTGTTAGATACTTAACATTAGTGTTCATATGTTGAAGCCCCAGCCTTGAATGTGACATATTTGGAGGTAATCCTTTGGAAAGTCATTACATTTAGATGGAGTTATGAGGGTGAGGTTGTTATGATGGGACTTGTGTACTTATGAGAGATTAGCTTGTTCTGTCTTTTCTTTATAAGTCAGTACAAGAGCAACCATATTTTAAGAAATATGCGTTTACTTACCTTAATAAACATGATGCTGTGATGGACCCAAACTGGTGATTTCAGAAATTATCTATTTCTTAAACTTTGTTTTTTGGAATTCTGCCTTTTTGGAAAAAAAGGTTATATATTTCATGTCTTGGTACAGTCCCCTCTCTTTTTACTGCATTCATAGCACCTTTGATTCTTATGTGAATCCTCTAGTGTATTTTGATTTTTATCTTTTTTATTCATGTTTGCTCAGTTCAGTCTACCATCATCTTTCAACTGAATGATTGCAGTTCTAACCGAACCCCTACCTCAATTCTGTGTCTGCATCAATTCATTTTATTCACAGCAATCAGCTGTAGGCTTATTTTAAAATAGCAGTTTTAGATATATAGAAAACTCAAGTGACTAGTACAGAGAATTCTTATATAACCTACCTAAATTCAAACTTTCTCTATTATTAACATCTAGCATCTTTGTGATATACGTTACAATAGATGAAAAATAATTTATATATCATTGTTAATCCACTGATTATATTAGGGTTCACTCACTTTTCTGTAGGCTGTAGGTATGATAAATATATAATGGCATGTCCACTATTAGAGTTTGATACAAAATTGTTTTATTGTCCTAAAAATCCTCTATACTCTCTTGATTCATCCCTTCTGCTACTCTGGGGCAAGTGGATCTCCTGTCTTCCACATTTACTAATCTGGGAATGAAACTCTAACATTTCAATATGTTGCGCCCAATTTATCTGTTTATATGATTAACTTTCAGAATTTGTTATATAATTCCTACAGAAATTTATTTTCTTTTTAAAAGATGAACTCATTTTGAGGATTTAAAGAAAGCAAATCATTTTGAGAATTTAAAGAAAGCAGAAGACATTCTATTATGACTGATATTCATCCTATTATGTCGTTTCATGTAAAACTTCATGGCTTCATAAGTATTCTGAAGTCATGTAAAGAACCTTTATCATAAAAAGAGAACAATTTCTATATAGTTCTTTATACCACATGAGACAAAAGTTCCACTGAATTTCTTTTAATATTAACTAAAATAAATGTGCAGAAACTGAAAGTTTATACCATACTCTTGTCCAGGGAAAACAAAAATAGTAGGAAGAAAGTGCTACTTGTTGTAAGGAAACATAATTCATTTTTAGAACAAGTAGAGGAGCATATTTATTCTCTGGTGTCTGGGGATTTTGCTACCATAGATTTGCATTTTTAAGGTGACCCACACACTCATTATTTGTAAAAGGTAGTTTTTATTCTGCATTAGTTAAAGCCATTAAAAAACATGCCATTTATTTCCATGTTTTCTCCTCGTTGAAATTCCTTTAACCTATTAATTTTTTTAATAAAATATTTCTCTAATTATAGAATTATGATTCTAAAAAGAATGGTATTTACTAATAATGTAATTGAATTCATGGGTGAATAAGACTGTAGACCTAAGAATTTTCTTATGTGATAACATTAATTTCTGTTATTTGTTTCTGTATTCACTGGGATCCTAACAGATTCCACAGCAGATTGATGAGAGGGTCTGCTGCATTTCCCTTCCACAACTATGCATCCCTTTTCAAAGGAGGCCTATAGGCTCCGAGGATTTTTGGGTTTCAGGAAAGTCTCCAGCTCTGGTCTTTCTGATGGGTCTGTCTCTCTAAGATGAACTGAAAGGAAGGATACCCAGATTGCTCAAACTGCTTGTTGGAAAGACAGCCACTCTTCATTCACCTCACAGCTATGTAAGATAACCATCTTCAAAAAAGATCCATATTGGGAACTGTTTGTCACCCCTCAGAAATCATTAGCACAAATCCCATTATATTTCATACTCCTCTTTAGGTCACATCCAGAATCCCAAGACCCTTGGTTCATAGATTATCACCTGAGCTCAAACTCCTTAAGCCCCACATATGTTCCAATAAGACCACATTGTTTGCTTTTTTATGTGCTCTAAACTCTTTCACTTGCTCTTAAAGTTTATCATCAAAACATCAAATCCTCGATATCTTTAACTTGCTCATCATTCCCTTCACCAATTACTGCAACTTTGAGGACATGATTTCCATGCAGTGACTAATAACTATTTTTCCAGGACATAACATATGTAATGAAGTCTGGAGATGAGCTAGGTATCCTTTGCAACATCACATGACCACTGGATCTCCCTTCTCTCTCTAAATGACAAGATTCTCTTGAGTATAGCCCTACATGGTGATCCACAAAAATCCCCTCTCATTAATGAGTGATTTCAGCATTCAAGTCACTTGTCATTCTTGAAGACCTCAGAACTCTATAGACAATCACATCAATAGCTGTGAACTTGACCTTGCTTTTCTTAATGAATTCATATTCCATGTCACATCCTGGATGCTGGTAGTTTCATCACCATCAGAATATTGGCTTCTAGCATTCCACTTTTCAGCTTTCTATATTAGTTTCCTATTGCTGCCCTAATGTTTTAATTACTTAAACAACAAAAGATAATTGTTTTATCTTACAGTTTTAAAGGTAGGAAGTGCAAAATGGATCTCACAAACTGAAAATATTGGCAGAGTATCATTTTGGAGACTATAGAGGAGAATAAGTTTACTCATCTTGTCCATCTTCTAGAGGATACCTACTTTGGTGTCTTTGGCTTTGTTTGTGACTCCTTTATCGCTCTTTAAAAACACAAATGTGGTATCTTTAATCTTATTCTGTATTCATTATCACATGCTCTTACTGTCTGATTCTCCTGCCTTTCTAGTATAGAAACCCTTGAACTTATACAAGGTCCACCTGATAAACCAGAAAAATCTCCCCATTTTGAGAATTTTAATTTAGTCATATCTGCAATGTTCCCTTTTGCCATATAAGGTAGCATAGGCATAGATTCTGTTGATTTGGATGTGGAAATACTCATGGACCATTATTTTCTCCTCTAAATTAACTATGTGTTTCTAGGTCACTTTGATTCCCTGTCTGCAATATTTTTCAATTACATTGGGGTCTAATCCATTTCCTTTAGTAGTTATTCATTGTCTACCAGTATTTTAATGGGTTCACTTTTTTCCCTATCCAATTTATAGTCTAAGAACCTTGGCTCTCATTTTCATAACACTTAGAGAGCTATGTCCTTGGGAAACCCAGCCAACTCTTGGCCTACCTATTTTGCATCTGAGCAACAGAATGCACCTGAAGAAAAATACATATCCAGGAAGAGATTTTTCTTCTCCTCCTCTAATTTATTTCCATGTGGAGGGACTTTAGTAGAATAGTTGATCTTTCTCTAGCCTTTCACTCTGCACTAGAGGAGACTTGACTTTATTTGGGAGATTGAAAGGAGAAATTAGGATCCACTTATGATCTGGCTGTCTGTAGGAATTGTGAATTCCTCCTGCTCTATTCTATGCTGCCACAAGAGCAGTTTGAGCCTGCAGGGAGATCCTGCAGCTTGAGAACTGTTAATACAGGGTTGGCAGGTCTATCTGACTTCAGACTTCAATAACAGGCAGTCCACATGCCCACAGCTCTGATACACAATTTTCCAAAGTTAGTGTTATCAATAAAAAAGGTAATACTTGGGTTCCTGGTTGCCCTTTTATTTCTGAATTGAAACAAAAATTGAGGGTATTATTCATTGATCATAACCAAAACTCTGAGTATCGTATAACCCTCTTTTACTTTCTGTTTCTTTGTCCTTCTTAAATTTTCTTCATAATAACTACCAGTAATTGATATATGAATATATTACTATTCTATCTATCTATCTATCTATCTATCTATCTATCTATCTATCTATCTATCTGTCTGTCTGTCTGTCTGTCTGTCTGTCTGTCTGTCTGTCTGTCTGTCTGTCTGTCTATCTATCTATCTATCTATCTATCTATCTCTATCTATCTATCTATCTATCTATCTATCTATCTATCTATCTATCTATCTATCTATCTATCTATCTATCTATCTATCTATCTATCTATCTGTTGTCTGTCTGTCTGTGTCTGTGCTTCTTGTTCCTCTGCGAAGTGTAAATGCATGAGATTTATTTTAATTATATTCTAATTCTATTAGATCACAATGTATATTTATTAAAAATTGCTCTGAGAATGGGATAATATCTGGGGTCACCTAATTTATTTACTTTCAAGCTTTGTTGATTTTCACTAGTTGACACAGCTATGTTTTTAGCTGTGCTACTTTGGCATGGTCTCTATGGGTGTGCAGACCTCACTCACCTTTCAACAGCTACATTGTCACTGTCCTATCACTTTCCTGCCTCTATCCACCTTTCCTATTCTTTCTGGTTACCAGTATATTTTTCATAAAGCCTAAGAATTATTGTTATTTTGCCAGTTTGTTTTCTCTAGTTATTTTTATTCCCTAAGTGAGACCACTCAGCAACTGGCTTCTACTTTCTGACTTATGTCATTTAGCATAATCATCCCAAATCAATTTTTTTATTTCAAAAGGCTCTATGTCAGAAGATTCAGTTTAGGTGCTTACAATTTTGTCTTGCTTTCTGATAACTATGCCAAATATCAATGATCTGACATAGCTAATATATTTGTTGATTAAACATGGTAAAAGTGATAATGAACAGTTCGTATGCTAAAATATTAAAATGAAAAAAATCTGCTATATGATAAAAACACATCTGTATATCAGAAATAATAATATAATAACTAATATGTATCAAATAAGAATGTTTGATATATATCAATATATATTCACTACTGTCTACTTCACCTTGGGAACATTATTCCCTCTTGTCAATCAGAAAAATAGAATAATATTGTGTGTGCCAGCTTTCAAACAATAAAGCAGTTTTTTCATAGTGAAAAAAGACAATATTTCTTCTTTGTAGTATGTAATAGGGAATCCAAAGAATTTTTGTTTGTAAAAAGTCTTCTTTTATACTCTTTCTGTGCTTAAGTGGGTTGAAAAAGTGAAAACATTATGAAATAACCTCATTTGGAAGTTATAATGAAATTTGACTCCATTTTTAAAGCTTTCCTAGTTTGGTTGTAAGAGTTTTCAGGTCTCAGAATCTTCTTTACTGATAATAGGGCTAGGTTTTTCTTTTAGGAGATTGTCTTCTCTCATTTTCAGTCAATGTTGCTCATTTGAGCTTGGTTTCTCTCCCAGTTTCAGAGATGGTGACATGGATCAGGCTTGACAATCACCAATCTCCATATTGTTGGTCATGGTTACTGATTCAAGATGCCTTAGTGTTAGTGCTAAGACTTCTGTTGGACCTCTTGGAGCAAAGTGTGCCTCTGGGGCCAGGGATGATTGGATAACTAGGGAGAATATAACATTGCAGTTGCCAGTGACCATCTTACTGGAGTAGGTCAACTCACTGAAAATCAGTTTTACAAAAGTTTTCTGAAATTGAGAATCCAAATGAAAGGTTGCTGTTGACAAAGCTACTAAGTCACCAAAATGTTATTTACTAATGTGCAAAGATTAATTTATACTTAGTGAAATGCTTTTAAAAATGTTTGAAGATTCTTAGTTTTTATTTTTTCATATGTAAACATTTTACAGAATGCTGTAGTTGGTGAAGTCTGAGGATCATTAAATAGTTTATTTTCCTTAATATATACTTTTATATTTAGAAAATAATATTTAATCATCAGTAATCAATAGGATTTCATGTAAATTTATTCATTTTCTGTTTACTTCAGTAATATCCTTTGTTGTAACATCAGAATTTTAACATTGTTAAGATTCCTCTGACAATCATCCAGGTGACATTGAACCTTAGTATATTTCTATACTAAGGCAGTAGAAACATTTAATATTTGGCATGATTTTTCTTCTTGTTTTGCAATGAATTATATATTTTACAGATGATTTTTAGAATTTTTAGCCAATTTACAGGCTGCATGTTTTTGTATTTTGTATTTCATGTATGTCAAAAAGTATGCAGTAATCATTCAGTGCATGCCAGTAATAATAGTAATTTTTTACAGTCATCCTAATCTCCTTAACTCTACTTTGAACAATTTTATCATTTTTAGTCATATTTCTTAGCAAATTATTTCAAAGTTAATTTATAGAATGTATTGTGAGAAATCAGAATAACTTCATTTCTTTTGGATGGTTTTTATATAATATTCACACTAATTTTAGACATTTTTATCTTTATTGTACCAATTCCACAGATGGCATATCAGCTTGCTTTATTTCTAGAGACTGCTTATAAAATTGCAGCAAAGAAATTGTCATTAGATGAATTTTTTCATAGAACTAACTTGGGAAAAGAGATTTTTGGTGAAGTAACCTAAATTCCTCTTTTCCCTTGTTAAAAATGAAGAGAATCTTGCTAAAAATGAATTTAGTGCAGAGCTGAGAGAGACAGATTGCTGACAACATCATTTGAATACCTGGATCCTACTGTGCTTAAAGATAGAGGTTGGAAATTGGATTCCAGGGATGCAAACTGTGAATAAAAGATTAGCATATAGGAAGGAAGGATATTGGGATCAATATCTGTGGGAGAAAAGTGATGGAAACTGCAGAGAGAGAATTTGGCTGTTAGGAGATAGTCCCAGAAAGGACTTCAGGCGTTGCAACCTTCTCCTGTAACTTGAATCCTTTCATCTATTTCTACTGTTTTCCAACCATCATAAAATCAGGAAAAATTGAAGACAAACGAAAGCCTTAAGAGAACTTTGCCCTGGTGATTGTTCATGTCTCTTAATTGTGGAGTCTTTCTTCATGGATGAGAGACTAAGTTGGATGTAGAAAATGTAGAATCATAGTGCTAATACTACCTCTGATACACATATGTTTCCATCCATTATTCATTGTTCTTTTTCATAGTGAAATGTAATTTATTTTACTTTCTTGTTCTTCTACAAGGTTCTCTTTAGGTCTTATATGTGTTTTTATTTTTGCATCACTCTTTGACAATCACAATTAACCATTTTATCATAAAGACAGAAGAGCATTGAAGTATTTTGATTGCATATGATTTAGCTATTTCGTGGAGAAACCCACAAATAGGGTTGGTATTTATGTCCCATATAAACTAAGATTTCTTTTTTGCTTCCTTGAAGTCACTACAGATAATGTTATTAGAAAAGACCTTGGGAAAAAAAAGACTTTTATATTGACATTTTGCCTGAAAAACTGAACAATGAGCGAATCACTTAGGTAAAGGTCATGTGGAGGAGAATAAATAAATATGAGATGAATAGGAGATGAAGGCAGAAGGGTAGGTCAGAGTCTAATCACATATGGCCTTCTAGGTAATAATGAGACACTTTTATTCTAATTGCAAAAGTAGTCCAATAGAAATGTTTAGACTCGTATGTGAAAATCATGATAAAACTGATCATTCTGGATTTGGATGACATGAATTTTTTTCAGTCAGCAATAAAAGAGGCAGGGAGATGTTAGTAGAGTAATCCAGGTGAGAAATAATGATGGCTTGAGCTTCAAGAAATACTGGAGAAGATGGTAAGAAGTGATAGAAAGAGATAGTTTTAAGCTGCACCTATATAAGATACTTCAACAATTGAGCTATTTCTAGGGGAGGTAGTAGTGAGGAAAAGAGATCATCAGGACACATTCTTTTTCTTTTTTTAAGTAGCCTGTTCATTAGAGCATTCTTCCTTTGCCTCATCCATGTTTGCCCCTGTCATATTTAGTGATGAGTCCACTCCCAGGTGCGCTGTTCACATACTCTCAGGGAAGAAAAGTCCATCTTTTGCTCTGACTTCTTTAGTTTTGAAGAATAGGTTTACTAGAGTTCAGATGACTGTTTCTGTTTTTTTTTTTTCTTTAAAACATGATATTTACTTGCCTTTGTTCTTAACTGTTAGACCTTGTTATAGAGACTTAATGTTTATCTGCCCAGAACTCAAAATAGTGATTTTTTTACCAAGTGTGATGGTATTTGGAATGAAGACCTTTGGGAGATGATTAACTTAAAGGGTTGCAATACTCTCATGAATGGAATCAGTACCTTTAAAAAATATCATCAGAGAGCTCTGTTCCTTGGACATCTTGTCTGAGAAGCAGGAAGCAGATCTTCACCAGACCCCAGGCATCTGGTATTGAGCTTCCCAGTCTCCAATTTTGTGAGAAGTAAATGTTTATTTTGGAAGACACCTAGTCTATAGCATTTTTGTTAGCGTAGCCTGAGTGATTAGGACATTCCTGGCCTGTGTTGTTTGATCTGTCTTTACAGCTTCTCCAACATTCTCCAACCTGTAGAAAGACATTTTTATCCTTCAAATATTAATTCTCTTCGTTAGCTTTTTCCACTCTCATTAGTGGCACTAAACACTGTGTGTCTCTATATCTTTTCATATATATTAGTAAAATTTTATTATACTATTCACATTTTGTTTTGTTTAAATGCTAGTCTCTCCTCAGACAGAGAATGTGAGCTTTTAAAGGGAAGAAAAAATGTTTTTTTAATCTTTGTATTATTAACATAGAACTTAGAGTATTACAGACAAAGTTATATGTATGGTCAATTAAAAGTACTGAATTACTTCCTATTCAGTTTCTATTTATTCTCCTTGCAACTATTTATTTAAATAATACAAAAGTATTATAAAATACCACCCTAGTCCCATTTCTTACCAATTCCTTACCACAGTTATTTTATGGCTTAGTGTTACTTTTAAAGGGCTATTAAATTTTTTGCATTATGTGTTTCCAGTCTCTTAATTACTTTGCTCTGGCTGGTAGACTCAACAGATGACTTCCAAGCTACTAATAATATCTGCCTAATATGAATGCCTTGGTCTACTCACATCTGTTCTTGAATGCTTTAGAATTGTGATGCTAGGTGAGATTTGTCAATGTTTCATTGTATTGCTGCTATTCCATGAACTCTCTTAAAGGTGTAAGAGTGTGGAAAAGATGGGATTTTTTTTTTCAAGGAATACTTGCTTCTTAAAAGCAGCTGGTCTTTGTTGTCTCAAATTTGAAGGTAGAGTTGCTGAAGGTAAGATCTACATCATGTTATGAAGACCTAGTATTTTAGAATCACATCCATCTCCTAAAGACATGTACTATTATTCCTTATTATTTTATGAAACTTCTTTTCTTGACTCTAAACAAAAGAACTGAAGGAGAGAAACTATTTGATTATTTAAAGGCACTAATGCATATTATATTTGGAAAGGAAGGAAGAGAAGAAAATATACCTTTCGTATTTTCCCAGAGTGGCAGTTCTGTTATCTTTAAGTTGAACTGGAGAATTTAATAGAAGAAAATTAAAAGGAGTAAACTGTGAACAGGGTTGATGAAACATTACTCTATTTAATCATTGGAGACAAGTCAAAACAATATGTTTTGACCAAGAATAGAACTAAGAATTATACCCTATCAGCACCTTGAAGATGTGCCATTTGGAATATGTCTGTGATTTTTAGGCCTCAAGCAGTTTGCCATTGATACTTATTGAAAACAAGATAATATTGATTCATCTTAAAATAAAAATCTACCTCTTAACAAAAATTTTTCTCCAGTGACTTTAGTTCTTTATAACGAAAGAGTTATCTGCAAGTTCAGTTCTCAATTCCACTCTGTATCTTCCTTACAGTCACTCTTCAGGCTGTTGCTGTTCCAGCCAACCAAAATTACTGTTATCAAGGTCAGCAAAGACCCCACTAGCTGGTAAATCCAATTCTCAGTCCTCATCTTACTTGACCTATTAGCAGCATTTATAGAGTCGATAATTCCTTTTTCCTGGGAACTCTTCACTTAACTCCCAGGACATCACACTCTCTTGTATTTCCTTGTACATTACTAGTGAATTTTCTGTGTCTCCTAGTTTTTGGCTTGTCTTATTTTACTTTGACCCCAGGTTCAGACCTTGAACTCTTCTCTCTCTCTCTCTTTACTATGTTGGTGATCTCATCTGCCTTGTGACTAGAATCTCACCCATGAGTTGAACATTTTCAAATTTATATCTTTAGCTGAGACCTAGCCCTTGATTTCAGGATCATATATCCAGATGACTATTTGACAGCTCCACTTATATGTCTAGTAGATTTTTCAAATTTGCATGTCCAAAGATAGGTTCCTACTTTGTCCTCCATAATTGTCTTCACCTAGTCTTCCCCCGATCAGTTAATGTGAATCTATTTAATTGCTTAACCCCTCAATGATGGGGTCATATTTGGCTCCTTTGTTTTGTTACAGGTTATATTCAATGTATAAGAATACACATTGACTCTCTACCTTCAAAATAAATAGAAAATTTTACCATTGTTCACAGTTTAGTTTTGCTACTAATTGGGTCCAACCAATCAAGATTCATCATTGGAATTGCTGCAGTAGTTTAATAGTTTAATAGTTCCTACCTGTGCAGTTCACTCTATTCTCAAAAAAAAAAAAAAAAAAAAAAAAAAAAAAAAAAAAAAAAAAAAAAAAAAAAAAAAAAAAAAAAACAGTCTGAGCAGTCTTGTTAAAATGTAACCCAGATCACATCACTCTTCAACCCAGAACTCCCCAAGGACCTCATATTCTCTTCAGAATCAAAGCAAAAGGACTGACAGTGTATTATGTCTTAGCTCAGTCTACAGCAGCAGAATACCAGAGACAGAATGGTTTAGACTACAGACTTTATTTATTTCTAACAGTTTTAGAATCTGAGAAGTCCAAGATGAAGGCACTGTAGTTTCAGTTCTTGATGAAGGCCTTCATCCTAACTTGCAGATACTGCGTTATTGCCATAGCATCATATGGTGGGCAGAAGTAGCTCTGCTGTTTTTTGTGTGGGTCCTAATTCAATCATGAGTAGCTCCATGCTTATGACTTCATCTAATCATCCTCCAGTTCACATCAGGGACAAGACAACCTTTTAATCTGTAGCAGTGTATACAAAGATACTGTCTTCCTTTAATTTTTAGCTTCACCTGCAAATGCTGATTTAATTATGACCAACTTTACCTTTCCTTGAGCTTGACACACACTGTTACACATCAAAACCTTTAAATTGACTCTTTAAATTGATTCCTTCCTTAGAAACATGCATGGACCTACCCATATGTCTCTTCAAGACTTTCCACAGTTGTCATCTACATTGAGTAAGTTGTTTCAATTTGTGACCCCTTTCCCAGAACTCAAAATGCTCCCTATTTTTGTTCTTTTTGTTTTTCCATTACAGTTTTTACATTCTAAATATATGTTATGGAGATGGTGGTCTGCACTTATTAAGTAAACTGTTATGCTATGTCTTTTGGATCTCTTGCATTATGTTGAGTGATGTATGTGTGTGTGTGTGTGTGTGTGTATGTGTTTGTGCATTTGTGTGCTAATAAAATATGTGGATGTACCACTTTCATGTGGTAGTGGTTAAGAATAGGTAGTCCTTCATCATGATTTACTTCATTTACTTATGTGTGTATGCAGGTAGTCAAAAGAGATTATTAGACATTTTCAAGAAAAACTTGTCTAACCACAACACAAAAGGATATCCATAAGCTATCCTATTGAAATGTGCTATAAAGAGGAAGAAATTTTGTGTTCCAAATTTATTTCCACTGTCCATATTGATTGTTTAGTATCCATACTATTTTAGAATATTTTGAATATCATCATTGGGAACATAAATGGATCGTTGCACTCACTTGAAATTGAGGGGGCTAGGTGATAATAATTAATGAAAGAAAATAGCAAACAAAATACTATAACTATCACAGACATCATCAGTTTCAATAGTTTCTATATATGAATTAAAGATCATAAGCATTCAAATCACTAAGAGTTGCCTTTAAGCATGTTTATATGAAAGTTTTTGTATTAACTTGCAAATTTGAGAAAATCTAAAGATGTTTATTTTTTTTTAATTTTATAGATGCTTGTAAGCAAGCATTCTAAACACTTATTCTTGACAACACTAATTTATAATAACAATTATGTACTTTATTTTCCTCACCATGGCAAATTGTATAGCCATGATTTATACTTGTGTCACTTGTATCCTAAAATTTGTGAAAATCGAAGCTTAGTTTTGAGTAGAAATGCATCAAATAGTATTTGGTGTGGGTAGTGAAAGGTAGGTCTCTAAATTCCTGAACAGCTGTAGTCGTAGAAATTAGGGAGAGGCACAAAGTGGAATTTCAGGCAGGGCAGAAGTCTTAGTGACATGGACAAGAGAAGGGTTTCTGGAAAGAAACCAAGACCTAACTTGATGTCTGAATCCACGGTAAGAACAGACTATTGCATTTGACATTTAAGAAACCCACTAGATATTCAAGTAAAAAGAACAGAATATAGGTGCTACTATGAAAACACTAATATGTTTACTTCATGACCAAATTTGAGACTATTAGTTTATGATACTAGTAGCTCTTGCAGCTGACATATGACTGAACTTAGAGTTAAAAATTTAATGCCCCAAATATTCAAATTTTGAGATGCTGGGCAGGAAAAGAGCAAATATTTTTACCACTGCTACCAGTGAGTACTTTGTTAATAAAATAAATTAAATGATGAATAAAGTAAAATAAATGGATAAATAGGGAGAAAGATTTAATATAGGGATTTAAAAGATAATTCAATAAGCTAATTATTAACTAGCTAAATGTGTTAAAATATATTTGGTAATATATTGCTGGTAATATGAATGTGATTTAAATTTACCATTAAGTTTATGAAGGCAAGTTTTTTTTTGTTTTTAAGTGTAATATAACATATTCTTTATTTTTTAAATTAATTTTTAATTGAGGCAATATTAAGATAGCCTTTATTATCTTTGGGTACATTCCTTCCCTACCCATTTTATTGAGAATTTTTATCATAAGATATTTTCTACCTTCATTGAGATGATATATTCTTGCAACCTTTTATTATTTGATTTGATGACTTACATTTTGGATTTGTATATGTCGAAACATTCTTAAAATCCTTGAAAGTATTATTTGGTCATGTAGTTTGATCTTTTTCATGTATTTGCTGAGATTTTGTTGAGGATTTTTTGCTTTATATTCATCAGAGAAATTGATGTATAATTTTTATTTTTATATAGTCTTTATTAATTTTTGTTAACATGCTGATCTAAAATTAAAAAGTTATAAGGTATTCCCTTCTTTTTAAATTTTTGGAAGAGTTGAGAAAGATGAGTATTATGTTCTCTGAATATTTGATAAACTTCACCAGTGAAGTCATCTGGTACTGAATATTTGTTGTTTGGGAGGTTTTGATTACTGTTTCAAGTTCTTGCAACAAATTTTCAGCTTTTCAGTTTCTTCAGTTGTGGGACATTGCACAATTTATCCATTTCCTCTAAGTTTTACACTTTTTTGTCATAAAGATGTACACAGAGTGTCTTATCTTGCATGTTTGTGATACCCATTGTAATGTCTCCCTTTCCATTTTTGACTTTATGATTTTTTTCTTAATAGGCATCCTACAATTTGTGAATTTTGTTAATTTTTTTCAAAACAACAACTGTTGGTTTCATTTTTTTTTGTTATTGCTTTTTTTTTTATTTCATTTACTTCTGCTCTGATTTTTAGTATTTCTCATCTGCAGATTTGGGGCTTCATTTGCTGTTATTATTTTATTATTATTATTATTATTATTATTATTATTATTATTTCCTTAGATATAAAATTTTGCTTTCTGGAAAGCTCTTGATCGCCCCTTCAAATCTTAATGATCATCTAATTGAGTATAGAATTCTTTTTTAAAAGCTGTTTTTGTCTTCTAGTTCCTGAAGAATGTTATGACACTCTCTCCCACAAGCTATCTGTTGTGAAGTCTGTTGAATATCTTATGGGGCTTTCCTTGATCTCACTGTGCTGTTCTCTTGTTGCTTTAAAGATGTTTTCTTTGTATTTAATTTTTAAATTTTAATTATGATGTGTCTTGATATAGGTCTCTTTGGGTCCATTTTATTTGGAATTCAATTTTTGTACATGATGCATGCCTTCTTCTCCAGATTAAGGAAATTTTCAGTGATTATTTCCTCAAAAAAACCTTTCTAACCGTCTTCCTCTCTTCTTGTCTTGCAGTATTCCAATAATGCTGTTCCTCTTGATGCTATCCCAGAGGTTAGTATATCTTCATTTTTCAAGATTCTATTTTTTGTTTTGCTGTTTCATCTGGGTGATTTCTATCCTTGTGTCTTTCAACTCATTTATTTTTTCTTTTCTTTTACCTAGCATACTGTTGGACTCCTCTACTGTATACTTACATCTTTCCATTATTGTATTTTTCATCTCCATGATTTCTTTTTTGAAGTGTTTTTAATTTTTCTAGTCCATTCATTCTCATGAGATCACTGAGCAGCCCTATAACCATTCATTTGAATTCTTCTTAAGTACTTAGTCTTTGGGCTCTCTTTCCCCCCATTTTTATTTTAATCTATTTGGAGCATGCTCTTATGTTTCCCCATTTTGGCTGGTTATTTGCTTTTAGTTTTTTGTTTTAGACAATGTTATCACACGTTTTAGCACCGAGGGTCTAGTGTTATGTTGATTATGTTGCACTGTATCCCAAAGGACTGTCTTCTAAGATCCCCACATTAGTAGCGTAAGGGTGCAGATAAGCTGCACCCACTTATCTGTTATGTCAGGCAAGCCATACAGATTGGACTGGCATTATTGCCAAGCAGTTTGGTTGAATTTGGCTGAGCCCTGAACTAAGTTGTGCTCAGTGGGTGGTGTTGTGGGTTGAGCCTTATAGGACATGGGCTGTTATACTTTAGTGGCTAACTGCTAAAGGCATGGTCCCTCCAATTTAGCTAGGATTCAGGAAGTGAGCTATGGTAGCTGATCTACTAGAAGTTATATCTGCAGTATGTGCTTATGTGGGATAGAAAAGTATTCCTTGAAGGTGCAGCTGGCGTTGATGAATATGATTTGGGACTCTCAATTAGGAGCCTCACTGTAGACCTTGTGAGATGGCAGAACTTGTGAGCACAACAGGCCTGCAGGCTTGTGGACCAGAGGCTGCTGCTGTGCTCTAGTCTCTGGTGAGGTTAAACTAAGGCCGTAGAAAACTATGTCCTCTTTGCTTCAATGTGGGAGCCTAGCAGAATAAGGAGTAGAACTTATATGAAGTCCAGCAGGGAGTGAGATCTGATAACCTTTGTGCTGTCAGGGAATCTCACTTGGTAATTATGTCTGCTGGCTCACTGTCTATATTTTGGGATCTCATGCCTGCTGGCTGGATTGCTTGCTAGCAGGAAGATGATAGAAAGCAGGGGCCTGGCCTACTTGTGTCACAGTGATGGACCCTCTTGTGTCACAGTGATGGACCCTCTTGCTCTCCTGTCCCTTAAAAAGCTTGACTACTAGGATTTGGATAGAATTTTCTTCAGGCATTCACCCTGATAGCATGAAGGGTAGTTCCCAAGATGGTGCGCCTGCCTATGCCATTATTGGCAAAGTGCTTGGATTGCCAAGATGGTTCCTACTGATGACTCCAACTATGTGTTATTCCAACTATTAAAGAATAGTTGGACATATTTTTGTGCTTCCAGGTCAGTGCTCCAAGGATGGTATCTAGGGGTTTCTTTACCTATGCTTTGGGTGCTGAATCCTAGGGCAAGTGAATTTTCATAAGCCTGTTAGGGGCTGGTTCTTACTCTCTACTTTTTCCTTGATTTTCCCATGTTCACTTCTCTCTGAGCCTCAATGTTGGTATTCTAGGAGCTTGTCTCTGCTATGCTGGATTGTATGGTTGGCGTGCCAGGTTTTAGGCATGATCCTCCCAATGTTCCCCACTTTGAAATGTCTTCCTATTTGTTTCTCATTTCTCAGTAATGGAGTTTTGTCCATAGTGAAAGTGTCTGTCTTGTTTGGGTATTACCTTTTTATCTTTCATTGCAGAAGTTCTACTCATCTGGGTTCCAGGTTTGCTTCTATGTAGATCAATCCACATTTAGTTGTTAATTTGTTGTGATCATGGGAGGAAGAAAGCACAAGTTTTCCCAATTTCACCATCTTGAGCCCTGCTTCCTTTCTCTGACTAAAGTGGGATTCTTCAAACTGGGAAGAAGACAGAGGGTAATGCATCCTAAAAGCAATACGATCTTGTCCTCTGCTTCCTGACTGAGGACTAATACTGGTACCACACCAGGGTTGTCAAGTGACATATAGCTTAGGGGCCAATTCTAATTATCTGACTGTTCCTGTTTTATAGAGCTTTTTCCCCCCACATTAGTTTTAGGTTCAAAACAATATTGGACAAAGTGTACAGAGATTTCCCAAATACCTCCTGCCCCACAAATGCATTGTCTTTGATGATTAGCATTCTCTACCAGAGTGGTACACTTCTTCTTATCACTGAACCTAAATTGACACATCATTAGCACCTAGAGTCTGTAAGTTTATATTAGGGCTATTTTCAGTATATTCTATGGATTTTGTTAAGTATGTTTTGGTACTCAGTCACTATTGTTTAAATGGTGTTTTTACCCCTTCTGTCCCGTTCTTCGCCTATTCATCCTTACACTCTCCTACCACTCCAGCAATCACTGATGTTTTACTGTCTCTATAACTTCACCTTTTGCAATATATATATATATATATATATATATAACTGGAATAAAACAGTTTTATCCTTTCATATTGATTTATTTCACTGAATAATATGCATTTGAGGACCTTCCACATCTTTTCATGGTTAACTAACTCATTCCTTTTTTAGTACCATATAGTGTTCTGTTTTCTGATATGTACCACAGTTTATTTTAGCATTCTCATACTGAAAGACATTTTGGTTGCTTTCAACTTTGAGCAATTATAAAGAAAGTTGCTATAAACACCCATGCATAGGTTTTCATGTGTACAATAATTTTAAACTTTTTGAGTAATACTAAGGAGTATGATTGCTGGATCATCTGGTAAGAGTATGTTTAATTTTATAAAAAATGGCTCAACTGTCTTCCAAATTGGTTGTACCAATTTACACTCCCAGCACCAATGAATGAGAGTGTCTGTTCCGGTTGTTCACCATCTTCACTAGCATTTTGTATTGTCAGTGTTCTGGATATTGGAAATTCTAAGATTGTTTTTTTTATTAGTGAATTTTACTAGAATATAATCACACCCAGTTTATGTATTGTTTTATCAATAATTCTACATTATAATGGCAGAGTTTAGTAATTGTGACAGAGACTTTATGTCTAGCAAAATCTACAATATTTACTATCTGGGCCTTCACAAGAAAAATATTTGCAAACTTTGCACTACATAGTTGCTGTCATCATGTTTCATTTAGGCATGGCTATTTTTCATATCACACTGCTTTCAGAAAATTTTCATTTTCTTTGGCTCTATTAAAACTCTTGCAGTATCTTAAGCATTATGGATCAAGCTAATTTTTAAACAGATTCCTATGATTTAATGTCATTTTAAAAATATAATATTTTCTTTGAATTTCTAGGCACGTATCTTTCCTAGAAGCCAATTTTTATTTTCAAAATTATCTCCTTAAATACATAAATTCAAGAGTTTTATTTTGGAAATATATATATTTGACATATAACATCTTTTAGCATTCTCTGTTGCATTTCTCTTCTTTTCTAACAAGCAACTATTCCCCCTTTCCCTCCCTTGACCCTAGTTTCACTGATTCACCTCCCTTGTAGCATTTTAAAATAGTGCCAAGGAAAGTTGCTTGTTCCTGTCTTGAATCTGTCAAGCTGTTAACTAGTTTCTTCTCAGGTGTCTGCTGAAGATGAAGCAGATTTTCAACAAATATGTTTCAGGGACTATTTGACTGTTTTTTTTTTTTTTTTTTTTTTTTTTTTTTTTTTTTTTTTTTTTTTTTTTTTTTTTTTTTTATCATTGTTTTCAACCACAAGAGGGTCCTGACCAAGAGGAGTTTATAATTTTGCTCTTTGTGCTCTAAATATTAATTTGCTCAATTGCCATCATTGTGTATACTAGTTAACTTCACATTTATTTGGCACAGGCAACAGAACCCACAGAATAATTTATGATCTAAATGTGGCTCATAATAGCAGATTTGCTGCTGGTGCTTAGAAATTAATTCAGAAATCACTGTCTGTAGCATAATGATTTACCATTGTTTTTAAACCCATGTTATGGAACCTCAGAGTATTAATTAAGAATAATGGCACAAGGCCAAATAGAATCTGGAGATGTTTCATATTGCGGTAACATAGCCAATTATATTTTGAACTTTATAAACATTTTATATTTTTCAGATTAAGTTGTACATGATCCCAGTTAATATCCTCTGATGTGTTGAATCATACTAACACCGCATCTATTAGATAGTCTAATAGTTGTTTATATCCTGTCTACCTTTCCTGAATTAAAAATTAATAAGAACCATTTAGGAGCAATTTAATGTATTTAAATTTAATGGAGGATTTAAAGGGGAGACCTATAGAAATCCTATAAAAAATTGTGACTTTCTATTCATTTATTTATAGACAAGCAATAAACATCCATTTGTTTTTATAGCTATGACTGAAAAAATGTTCATCTAATAGTGACAATGGAAACCTAAGTAAACAAAGGGTGGATCTGGTTAGAGTCAGAGCCAAAATCTATTCCAAGGAGATGGTGCCTAAATTACACTACAGACCAAGTGGCCCATGTGGAAGACTGTGATGAGCCCATTTTTCAGTTTTTCCTTTTCTGTCTAGCAACAGCCAGTCCTCAAGTGCTTCAAACTGCGATGAAATCCAGGATTTTCTCAGAAACACTTGATGGATCAAGAGTGTCTCCTCCACACACTGAAAACTCTTTGTTGGACTTCATCTCATTTTTTAAACAAATCCACTTTACTTATCATGAGTGGTAATTTTTAAAAGTTGGATTGAATTAATAATAGTGCATATTATTGAAGGCTGAATTCAGAAACTTTTTCTCAGACATAGGAAGCACTGGGCTGGGGACTGATCTGACAAGATCAAAGCTTAGGAGAATAACAGTAACAGTGAAGCACAGAGAGATGGAAGGATGTTGGATTTGATTGATGATGCCTGGTAAGAAGACAAGTTGCCTTATGAGAATGTCATAATACCACTGAATTAGCTTACTGAGCATGAGCAGTACAGTGGTTGCAGACAGAACCTGTAAAAGAACAGGAAATGAAGTGGACAGACATAACATTACTATGAAAACAGTCTCCCAGATGTAACTGGTACCTGGCTCTTTTTTCATGATGGCAGTTCTTTCTTTTTGTCACTTAATAACATAGATACAAATGTTTTTTTCTCTCTCCTAATGCATATCTTTTAGTGAATAATCACCAAAATATGTACACCTACTTAGCTTGTGACAACAAAGTATAATGTGGCAATCCTAGAATGAGAAAATAATTGTATTTCTTAGAAAAGCAGAGAATTTGCCTATTAATCTAAAATTCTTCATTTACTAGCTTGTATTTGTACAAGATTGGTTAAACATTTGCCCTTAACTCTAATTTTTCTTACATACCAGAATTTATCATACTACTTATCTATTTCTGCTGACATAGTTGATTGAAGATAAAAGAGGAAAAGGCAAAGATAGAAGAAGCCAGCAAGAGAATTATTCACTCCTCATGAACACCACTCTGAGAAACAGTCTGAGTAGATATACATATGCAGAAATGTGTAGAGATAATAGACAGATAAACAATTCTCTGACTACTGGGTTCCTATTTTTCCTCAATATATTTCAAACTTTGCATATATTTCTATATTAAAAAGTTGTCTGATACGTACATCCACTGTCCTTATAACTTGCTATGGTACACCTGAAAAAGATTTTTGTTTAGATGGAATAGTTGCTTTTATTGAATGACAGGATTTCTTATTTTCTCAATGTTCCTGAAGATATAACTGAAATACTATGAATTCAATAGTTAAACATTTTCAAAATAATTGGTATTAGGCAAAATGCATGCATGGGCATTTTGGTTACACACTATATTTCTTGTCTTCTACCTGTACACTGCAGGAAGAGCCTCTGGCCTATACTTCTATTTCACTCATAGAAAAACTGAATACACTGAATTATTGAAATATCTCTCCTTAAAACAAAAACAAAAGCAAAATATCATAATTTTCTCTTCAAGTGGTTACTTGAGAATACCTGCTGGAAGTAATGATGCTGATGAGAACTGTCATTAACATTTTATAGCACTTTCTACTCTATGATGCCCGTTCTCTATGATCTCATTTCTCATTTACTTTTCACAATTTCTCTACAAGGTATTGTCATTTCCTGAGCTCCTTCATTTATAATTTCTTATACTTCTACCAACAGCTCTTTATCAGGGATATCTGTCCAATGCAGTTAGGGTTCTAATTCTGGAAGCAGATCTATAATTAGGCCCATTTCCTTTTCTAATTTTCCTGATTTTTAACATGTACCATCAGGATCAAATTGTGTGAAACATTTTATATGCTGCACTACTTGTATCCGTGTCCAAGTCTGGTTTCTCTAGTTAGGAAGCAATTATAATTAAAAGCTAATCTAAATAAAGTATATCTATTACAATGAGTCTTAGAAATTAAAACTTGACATTAAAATTTTCAAAAACTCCTATTTGTTTAGATTTTAATTTAATTAATTTGACAGTTCTTTAAAACATGCTATATTTTATTTATTTATTTTTTTGGATAAATTACTATTTATTTATTTATTTTGGTTTCCAGATTTTTTTTTATTAAATGTATGTATGTATGTATGTATGTATGTATTTATTTATTTATTTATAAATTTCACATCACTACAATACCAGGGATTTAAATGTTGCAAAGTTTTTCCAAACTGAGTAAAACATGATTGATGTCCTTAAGGAGCTGGCAATGTGGGATTTAAGATAAACCAAAGTAGAAAATATTTTTTAAAGGAAATTCTCATTTAACTGAGAATTATTAGAACCACCACAAATGAAGACTGCATTATAATATGCCTGATACTCAAAACCCACTGTATGAGGTACAGTGTTCTTAGCATGTCTATTGAAGAAGAGCTTGCTTTCTCCTCCTGCGTTAAAAGCTAGGAGCATCTGTCCTGTGGGAGAGAGTCAACATGGTAACCATGAGTAAATAAAATGGCATCCAAAGTACAGATTGAAATGAAGAGATGACTCGAGGCAAGATCTAGTAACTAATCGTGGTTGGAAAATTAGAAAAACAAGATGATAGAAATGTAAGGAAACTGGGGACTCATTCTGGAGATTGCCCAGGATTTTGTGTGCTTGCAGAAAATGTTTTCAAGCAGCATTCTAAGTACATACAGGAGACTGCTAATAGATGAGCAATTTAGCAGTAACCACAAAAATATTGGATCTTATGGCTAGTGAAAACATAATGAATATCAAGTTAACTTTTTTTATATAGGGTGTTGGTCAGGCAGACATGGCAAGGCAGGGGAGCAGGAGGCAAGCAGGCAACCCATCTCCTAACCCCCACGGATCTTCATTTTCTTTTTCTGGGCTCTCTCTGAAAGTTCTCTTCCCAAAGTGACCCCACCCTTTTACCACTGCCTCCTAGGTCCAGGTGTGTACCATCATGGGTGCAACACCACAGGTGCTGGTCCTGGAAGCTACTGGCAGAAGGATAAAAACCATGATGACATATTTACCCTACAAGGGAAATTCCTGAAGTGAAAACTACAGTACTTAGAGTCAAAATTATCTTGTAGTAATCAATTCAGAAGGGGTTTGTACTTTACAGCCCTGCATCACACTGAATCACATGAAATTATTTACTTTCACCATCTAACGATAGGTTGGCATGCAATTATTTTTCTCTAAGAAATCTCAGTTTTGCTAAAACATTTATTGTTGGGCATTATTCTTTCCACCTTCCATTTTAGAGGCTGCATGTATTCCATTTTAGAGGCTGCATGTATTTTAGACATTAACAGAAAATCATATTTGGTATTAAATTTCTGAATAAATTGCCTCCTTTACTTTCACTTATGATGTGAGGTGGATTGGACCAAAGATGATACCTTATTAGACTTGTGTTCTTTTTAGGCAAATACATTTTGTGGAATCGTATCTTGATGAAGAATGTATAGATAGGCAATGTGATTTTGAAAGTATTTAGCCTTTTTTTCATGTATTATTCTTTCTGTTAATAACTAGCAATTAACTTATTTATTAATAATTAGTAAGAGTTAATTAAATATTGCTTTTTTTATAGACCAGATAAAGTTGTTAGTAGTATAGTGGCGAACTTACCAGGCCAAATTTCCAACTTAAACATGCCAATGATTATATTAATAAGATAATAATAATTGCTAAACTAAAATACCAAGTGATGGAATGAAATTTGAGATGGGTCAGAGTCAGGTGGTCAGCAACACTTCATATCAAGTGAAGTGTTGTGAAGATCCTCTGGGGCATGTGAAGAAGCTCTGGGGATCTGGATATCCTAAGCATAGAGGACTAAACCTTAGTAAACCAGCTGTTGGACAGAAGGGGCAGGCAGTATGGGGTAAGAAAATTGTTGGCCATTCACAGTGTTGACTGTGTGAGTGTTTAGACAAGGTTCGCGAATTTTTAAATACATTTCTTACTTGAGATTTGTGATCCTTAGCTCTGAAAAATAGACATTTTCAACTGTATAAATAATGTATAAATAATGTCTTTACATTTATATCTTTTATTTGCTAAGAGAAAATATATAGATTGCAAGTGAGGGCACTGATTCTAAAAAAAAAATTAAAATCTGTTCTACATAATACCTCCAGGAAGGAATAAAGACCCCTGCTTTTCAGAAATTGTCCTCAGAATTAAGACTTTTGCTAGCAGTCATTAATTGCAAGTTTTCTTTTACATCATTTGGAATTTAGTTGAGCAGCAGAAATATCATTTTCTTGTATACAGATTTTAAGCAAACTTTTATAGATGATAAGCCTTAAGGTACTAAACTTCAGATTTAAGTTTCATACCTTATATAGGTGACATGGGAAGCACTGAATATTAGTTAATAATTTAATTGCAATATAGAAATGCTTATTAATCCAGTCATCAATAATTATAATTTCTTAATTAAAAATAAGCTTACATTATAAGATACATTGCCATATTACATACTATATGTATTTTTAATAGACATCATTTCACATGCAGTTTTTAATTTGGTCCTTTCCACCTTGTATGATAGCATTACCCCAACTTGATAGATAAGAATACTAAAGCTCAAACATCTTCTTTAATTTAATTTTTTATTGATTATATATCTTTTTCTCATACTGTTGTATATCTCAAAGTTCTCCCACCACCATGTCACCTGTGAATCATCATCATGACACCCTGTGCTTATTTCTTCCCTGATTTTGCTCTCCCTACCTCCCCTTCCCTTGCTATATTCTTTAGTTCATTTATCAGTTTTAGTTTTACCTATATCCCACATATAGGTGAGATCACATAAAGGTGAGGTCACCTGGTATTTATCTTTTTCTTTCTGGCTTATTTCAACTAGCATAATTCCTTCTAGTTCTAGCTATGGTGTCATACATGATATAGTTGTCTTTTTGATTGCTGAATAATATTCTATTGTGTAACTATATTACACCTTTTGATCCAGTCATCTGTTTTAAGGCTTTTGTGTTATTTCCATATCCTGGTTATTGTAAATAGTGCTGTGATAAACATAGGAGTTCAGGTGTCCTTTTGAATTAGTGATTTTTTTATCCTTTGGATAGATTCCCAGGAATGGAATCACTGGATCAAATGGTAGCTTCATTTTAGTAGTTTAGTATTTTGTAAAGCTCAAACATCTTAAGTGACATGATATGTTTATAATGCAAAACTAGGATTTGAATGTGGCTATTTTTGTTTCTAAAGCCCCATACTTTTTCACTCTTCCATGCTGAATTTGGAAATTCTGATAAAAATGGAGACTTTATTTTTTTATTGTTTCTAACCAGGTTAAAAAAATATAAATAGGTTACTAGAAGAGAAGTATAATTTTACCCTATTTATATAACTAGCAATTCTAGAACTCTGGGATATTTACTCACATATAACTGACACCCAAAGAACAAAGACCTTTCCTTGGTACATAAATACATGTTTTATGTTACTGTAGAAAATGACCAAATAGTTATGGAAATGTTTTGTTACTCTTGTATAATTACTGTGGCGTTTAAATTTAATATTTTTGAGAACCTATACTATTTGAGAGCACTCTGTGAAATTCTTGGTAACAATTAACCTCCTTTAATCCTCCATTTTATAGACTAGGAACATGAGGCACAGAAGACTTAGGTAAACTTGGTAGCATGAAAATTACCACTTCAGTGTAATAAACCAAACAATGTGATCTTTCATTCTTTCCGAAAGGAGCTGCTTTTTGTTTGGTCTAAGCAGTGATTTTAGGGATATGATAAAATCTAAATTCTTCATTTATATTTGTAAACTTTGATAAAACTTACATGTTTTTCAGCTCTTACATAAGAAATTTTGGAACATTTAAGATCATTTCTATTTAGCTCAAACTTACTTTGTAGAAGTCTTAACTGTTAAATACCTTTTGTATATTTTATCATCCAACATATTGTTTTATTGGAGTTCGTATTAGCAGTTGGAAAATAGGAGCACTGATTGTTTGACAAAGACAAATTTCTGTAGAAAATTTGTAGTTCATGATGAACTTCATTCCTAGTTTTGATTGATTCATAATGTGGATGGACTCCTATTTACAATATTCACAGATCTTTTTGGTTGGGAAGGTAGTAGCTGTAGTTTTAAAACTTTGTGGCATGATTCATCGCTGTGATATAAACTTTCAGATTTATTAATTTCAATTTCTATAATGGAAATATTTAACTTTCATTAAGGACTTTCAGATTCCAGCTGGCCTTAAAATTAATTAATTTTTAAATGTATTTTTTATATTATTATAGTACTCATATTACTCCCACCACTGTATTACCAATGACCCATTACCATTTTTCCTCATATTTTAAAGTTAACAAATTGATTATAGAAATGAAACACCCAGCAAAGGAGGAAGATGAAGGGAGGTGTCAGCTGGCCTCTTAACCGTAGGTTTGTTAATCAGTATACTTGGACCTTGACTTTAAATTGTGGTCATCATTGCAACTTTTATCTCAGGACTAGAGAAGCAGTCATTGAAACCTGGTCACTAAGTGTGACTGTGTGGTATAGCGTATTCCATAAGTACAACTGTGTGTATTCCAATAACATGTCACAACAATGGCAGGTCAGCATATTACTCTCTGATACATGTAGCATGTTAAAAAGGAATTTACTTATAAGTCACAAAATCAATTTTTTTATGGGGAAATTTTTGGAAAATGAAAGAAAACCATCGAAATCAATCCTGGCTTTATATTTAAGCAAAATGGATGCCCTGTTCTATAGAAGTATTTTCTCCTTGCTGAAGAGATAAATGAGAAATGTATTTCACCGTCAAGATGTATCTTGCACATTTGATGAAAAATTACTGAAGAGAAGCAGTCACATTTCAGTGTCTCAAACCTGTTAGAAAGTGAGAGCAGTTTTTCTTCATGGAATTGTTATTGTGAAAAAAGCAGGCTAGCTTGTAACACTGGGGTGCTTGATTTCAAGTCCTGGTTTATCTTGGGCCTTCAACGAGGTGTGGAACGCTAATAGGATGTGGTGATGTGGTGGTTTGATATAAGATAGTTTATAAGTCTGGTCCTTAAAAGCCATGACATTTTACTGAGAATTCTCTCTTCTGATGTTTCTCAGGTAAAAAATGTATGGGTCATTGTTAGACATTCCAAGTTGTTAAATAAATATGAAACAATTACTGCAGAAGGGCCTTGTTTCTGAGCATCTCTGTTATTGTATACCTTTGGCTTTATCTTTGGCATGTTTAAATTGTTGGTAAAAAATAAAAAAAAGGTATCACATATATGTTGATCACCATGATAACTTTGGGGCAACATAAAACACATCTATTTACCTTAGAGTATAGTTGCCTACTGATACCTACTTTCAGAAGTGAGATAACAATAAAACCAATTATAATAAGAAGAACCAAGGCTCCTAGGATTTTCTTTTTTGATGGGTAACATTTTAGGGGCATCTCAATTAATCTGATTTAATGGCATCAAGAAAGAGTTCTAATTTATTTCTAGTTCAAATACAGTTTTACTTGTTGCTTCAAAAATTCTCATTGTTTCACACTCTTTAATTACTGCCTCTTGACAGGTAGTTGAAAATGACTACAGCATGTATCTCAAGTATGCTTGCTTTGGTGGACTTCAGTTCTTAATCTATTTGATTCTAATTCCAACGCATCTATTTGAACACATCACATTTAATTGACTTTCAACGTAAAATTTTAAGGTTGTTTTATAATAATTTTTTTTCATATTCATGTATGAGTTCAGTAGGACTAGGACTAACATACCTTACTGGCACATTATTTAAATATATGTATCTTTTTTTGGATTCAATGATATATATTTTTTCAGACCACAGTGAAGCTGATACATCTTAGGTTATGTGTTTGCAACACGAAATGTAGAAAATGTGCCTGATTGTACAAAGCTGTTCTAAACAATTGTGGTTCTGTATGGAGGTCTAACACTATTATTTGCAAAGGTAGTTTCATGATTTTTATGGCAAAGTTGATAGGTGTTTGTTTCCATTTTTTGTAAGAAGCAATGTTGAACTGCATGGGTTTCTGGAGACAAAATACTGTCACCTTGAGGAGAGTGTAACTGACAAAATCAGTGTTGTAAATCCCAGGTGAATTTGCTACTTAATATGGAACAAGTGTTCCTTATGTAGCAGTGTTTCAATCTAATGAGTAAACTGAATATTGGTTAATTGCACATATGCCTGTGTATTTATATGTATAGTTGTACATATTTTTACATGTATTCCCAATCTTTTAAAGATGACCATATTATGTGTATTTATAAACAGGAAATAGAAAGTGCCCTCTCCCTGTACCCACACTGTAGGCACTGCAGATTAAATAAAGAAAGAAAGGGTTGAACCTTGTGGATCAAAGATGAGGCAGGAGATATAAAACGGATTAAAGTTAAAATGAAGATAAATTCCTGAAAGCAAACAAAGGCATGAGAAAATGCAAAAAGCTTTCAAGGTTAAATAGAGTGATAATCTCAAAAGCCAAGCCAAATGAATTTAAAGTTCTATTCAGTTTTATCACAACCTTTCACAAATAAGACCTTAAATAGACACCTGGATAAATATGATGAGCTGCTGCAATAATTCACCACAGGAAAACCATATCAATGATCCAGTTGTCCTTTCTGCTACTTTTTGCCTCTGTAATACATCCATTTTAATAAATTACTGCTGTTTAGGTCATTTCAATACAGAATATATTTTTATTTTAAAAATTAAATAATTTGACTCAGTTAAATGTAGGTACCATACATGAATTAGAGAATGAATATTTACGTTATCCGAAAGTGACCAACATCCCAGTATAGCGTTCTCCATATGATTGCATTTGTGTTAATATCCATATAGAACAACAAGTAGTCATACTATGACATCAGTTGAAGGCTTATTTCCTTCTTCCCCTATATACTTGCTGAGGGCTTTTGGTTTACTTGTGACCTTGTGACTCAAGGACTTTTACCAGTCAGCAGTTGGTCAGCTTATGTTCTTTGTTTTGAATTCTAGATGATCTGGGGGGAAAGGGGGTCATTACGTAAGTGCTGAACTGTATAAGAAATAGCGATAAGAAATAGCGATAACTTAAATCATGGTGAGCTAAAAGCCTATAAAGTGGTTGAAAGGTAATTTGGTCATATATAATGTTTAGGAAAGATCAGGGCAGAAGTTTGCTTGTGTGAAAAATGGCTACTGGTATACTACAACTGACCCCATCTGATGACTTAGATTTAAATTAATGCTATGTAAATCTTGCTTTCAACAATGACACATTTGATTGAAAAAGACTTACAATAACAATAATATAGAATACTGTATTACTTTATAAGGCAACATAGTTCTTCGTGTAGTTTCAAAAGAAAATATGTATTGTGCTGTCACTGTTTGACTATTTCAGAAAATATTTGACAGATATAGAACATGTGTTATGTGGGATATTCATAGCTTACGGATATTGCAAATAAGAAAAATATTATAATTAGAATTTGTGGAATCTAGCATGAAAAATTTGGTTATTCTAGAGCTAAAAACATGAACTTTGTTTCCTAGTGAAATGTAATTTTTAACATGGAAAATGAAGGACAATTGTTCATGTGAAAATGATGAAGTTCAGTAGAGCAGAAACTCAAGGGATGCAGGCTTACATTATTTGTAAGAATTATTTATTGTAAGAATATAAATATCTTACATTATTTGTAAGAATTATCAAATCTGGACAGTAGACCAGTGAAGTGAAAAACTAAGTGTAGGAGGAATATGAGTAAGGACAATGTTTGCTAATTCTTTCTTGATGGAGCGATTGAAGCAGAAAAATCACTTAGTAATGGGAGGTGGGAAGAAATGTCCAGACACCTGATTAATCCTGTTCTGAGAAAAACACAGTAGAGTATGATTTTGGTAGGGGGCAGAAGGAAGCTCAGATAAAATTGAAAGTGAAAATAGTGATCCTGAATTCTTATTCTGAAGGAATTAGAAGTGTTAGGGTTTACGCTTATGAAATTCTGGTTAAAATAGTGTTTCTTAGACTATTACTTGGATTCCAAGGAGAATTTATAAGGTAGTTGGGCATAACATTAAGAAGTGCTGAGCCACATATAAAGACATCCTCTTAACTGTTTTTTTTTTGTTTGTTTGTTTGTTTTTTTTTGCTTCTAATTAGAATAAGGTGGGGGGAATCTCAACATGGTGCTAAAATATCTTTAATAGCTTGCTAGCACTTGCTGATCTCCCTATTTAGTAATTGGAGAGCAGTTCTTGGCAGGCCATGGCATCTTGCTAAATGTTTATGACTTTTTTTTTTTTTACTCATGTTATTGATTTTTGACTTATAATAATGCTGGGGGAAGTTTTTCAAGGTGTATTTAAGTAAAAGATAAAGATTCCATTTCAAATAAAATATTAAGTGTAAAGTATGCATTATAGAGATAAGATACACGTCATGACAGCAGTGTGCAAATGGGAGCATTTGAATAATGTGGACATAAAAAAGATATTTTAAGCCTTCTTTTCTTTGCAAGAGAGTCTAGAGAAATTAGTCAAACAGCATATGCCAACCTCTTCTACATATTTCTACATTTCTGTGGTCAGGACTCTGTTCAGTGGAAAAAGATACAAACAACTTTTGTCCAATACTAAGGAAAACAACCTAAGAGTTAAAGTAGAATCTTAGGTAAGCCACTCCTGTGATCAAAACAAATATTCATATTTTAATTCTTAGAGACTCCAACTCTGTATGAATAGAAATTAATGTACAGAAGTGGTTAAAAAATAAAATGGAAGAAAACAATGGCTTTTTCTATTGTTTTTAAAAAAGTTAATTACACTGTGTAGGTATTTAAAAATAAAATTTTAAGTATCAAATACTTATTTGATAACAGTAAGTATAAGAAAAAGATAGCTAAGATTGGGAGTCTTAAAAATCATACATATACAAACACATTCCCTGATCTTCAATAAATCAAAGCATAAGCATTTGTAAACAAAATTGCATTGAGGAAGCAGTGATCTTTGAATAGTTTGCAATTGTATCTAGGAATACAGAAGTGGCGTGCATTTGCTAATAGTTAGTTTCCTTATTTTGAGTCTCCTCTGCACTTTTCTTACCAGAGCAGCTAAGAAATTAATACTCAGCAGATTGATTTCCAGTAGTAACTAGCGCATAAATTTAAAGGTTGCTACTTAAGTGGAAAGTGAATGTAAATGGATTCTTTTATGGATATTTTGGAGCTTCTAATAATTTTCTATAAAGATTCTTTGACATATTGAGAGCTTTTTTGCACTGCTAATTTAGTTACTGCATATACTCTCTGTTCCTTGGACCTTAAGAGAAAGCCTTGAGTGCTAACTAAATTTAGAAATGACTACTGAGTATGGTATAGTAAAAAAAAATCTGAACTGAATGACAAGTATCTAAAAATATCAGAAAGAAATATCCCTATATTCATTGGGCTCTTCTGGAAACAGATTGGCTCAAAGCATATCTTGATAATATATAAGATGTAGGCCATTTTCATGTCAACTCCTAGGCCTAATTGCTTTATCACTGTACCTTTTGCTTTTCTTTTCCCTAAACACTCATTACCTGTTTTGTTCTCTGTTATAGTTAGTGATGTATTCACTTGGTATTTTTGATAGGTTGTTAAGCTCTGTATCTTATATATCTTGTTCATCTCCCATGACACCATTTTACAGATAGAGACTTTCAGTCAGTGCTTTTTGAATTAAATATTGAGGGCTGCTTAGGCTGCTTCAGAAAATGAGCAGACTGCATGGAGCCTACAAATAGCCATTCCAATTGCTGCCTGAGTGGCCTTTGAAAAGTTATTCTATTTAAGTCCTGACTTCTCCACCTGTAAAATGGAGTAACATCTGTCCCTTTGGTAACTGAGCAGACTGAAATTCATTGTCAAGACTTAAGGCAAGCTTATGGAGAAAAAAGAACTCCATATACATTGTGGGTGAGAATATAGTTAAAAAGTTCTATGACTATTGTTTGTGCAATTGGAAGAACAATTTAAAGTACAAGTTAATATGCTAACCTTTTGAGAGACATGACATAATTAATATATGGTATATTATGCATGAATGAAAGTTGAAAAATGTTTTATCGAAATAATTATAAGCATTCTAAATGAAAGTCAGATACATATTTATTTCATAAAATTTAATATTTTTAACTGACTTGCAAAATTATTAGCTCAATAGATGGTTTATCAGGCTGATAAACCAGAAATCAGTGCAACTGAATAAAATGACATACAGATTTAATGGATGTGTCATTTTCCCAGATAACATTTAGGTAATGATTTTATAACTTCTTTGGATTCATATGTTCCTCTCTGTATGAATACTGAATACTTAAATTGTTCTACTGTATTTTCTCTTTATAACAGTTTCCAAAACTTTTGATATTTAATTATTGATAACTGGAAAGTGGAAATGACCCATTGTCCTGGGTTGTCCATAAAACCCTAAATTAGAAGAAATTACCCTGGTTCTGATTCACATCACATGAATTTTTAAATTTTATCTTTGCTTGAAATGCCCACTAACTATAGCCCTCTTCTTTCTCCTCTACTGAGTTTTGAAATGTTAACATTTTGTGTTATCTCTCATTCCTAGGGCTCCATTTATCCTTCAATCCATTGCAATCTTATCTCTCTCCTGCCACTTCACTGAGACTGTTTTGGTGAAGGATGCCTTCAAAATTGTTAAATCCAAAAGATTTCTTTAATCCCATTTTTGCACTACTACTTTAAGATAGTAATGCTACATTCTACTTTGCTAAACTTTAAACAAGTATGCTTCCTTTGCTTAGTGCTATTTGTGCTCTATTTTCATTTCTCTTTGATTGGTCCTTATTTTATACTTTAATCTTTTGAATCTTAATTTTATATTTTTTTTCACAGGCTCAAACTCAGAAAATATTGCAACCCCTATTTGCAAAAGGTTCTCAGAATCCTCTCTTTTCTAATCACTGCTCTATAAACTACCACAATTCTCTCATGAATTAATGGTATAACCTCCTAAAAGTAAGTTTCTGCTTTGCCCTTGCCCTACATAGTAGAAACTGCAGACAGTGGTCAGATTAGGTCCATAAAGTCTACCAACAACAAAATCTATATAAAGACCATCAAGGTGCTACTTCATTATTATCTCAAATATCACTTTTGGTCACTCTTTTTCATCCATAATATTCTTTTTCTGTAACAGTTACTAGTTCCTGAAAAACCCAAGTATGCTCTTACCTCAGACCCTTTATATTGTTGTTTATTCATTCTGGAAAGCTTGAGATATTCACCTATTCACTGCCAATTTTTGTTAAAAAAATCACATTAAACAAAGGACTTCCTGACCATCTCGATAAACCTACAAATTCTCCTTTATTATCTCACTTGAGTTTTCTCCACAGTGCTTATTTTTATCTCAGTATATTCAGCTATCAGATATTTAGTCTTGACTTTTCTCTAAGCTTCCCACTAAATATCTAAAATTATTTGTCCCATGGGTACCTTGAACACACATACCCAAACTCAAACACAGTTTATGTCCTGGTAATATCAACTGCCTGTAACTGGAACAGAATCATTGACCTCTTTTCTACAATTACATTTATCATTCTTTCTCGTTTAATACTATAACAACCTTCTTTACCCAGTAATTCCTATTCCACTGTAATATCAGATTTCATTTCTTGTAGATTTCATTTCATTTTTTTTGACAGAACCACCTTTAGAGAGGTTAAATGTTCCTCCTTTTTTTGTTTCTATAAAACCTTTAGCTTATCTTTAACCACTGTATTTATTGAATTATAGCAATATGATCCCTTTAATCATATCATGCTCCCCTAATATACTATAGTCTTCTTAGAGACTGTGTCCTACATATTTTTCTTTTCATATCACCTTAGTATTGCTAGCATAGAATCCACTCAAAGAATGTTTGTTAAGCTGATAAAAGTCAATGATCCCTAGGAAATGACAGGATATTAGGTTGCCTACTGGCTAAAGAGAGCGAAAGAGGAGAAATGGGAATAAAGGAATTTTGTGACCAAGGTTAATCTTTCTATAAATTCAAAGATTTGAGAGTTTGGAGACTTGGAGCAAGAATAAGATTGACACAAGAAAAAATTGGCATGGAAGTCATACAAAGATGCATTGAAAGAGAGAAAAAGATAGAAGTGGTAGGACAACAGAGCTTTACTCGTTTACCAACTCTTTTAGCACAGTGGCTTGTCCAACTTTACAAGTTTTATTGGGTGAGGACAGAGGAAAAACTTGCACATTAGTGAATACTTAAGAGAACTAAAGGCATCTTGGTACCAAAAGGAAGCTAGAGGATGTTATGTTCTAGTGAAATCCTATAAATAAACAGTAAAAATAACAAGCATTAACATAGTTCCAATTTACAGATAATTGGAAAATAGATTTCTTTTGATATGTGGTTGTGTCTATATCCCTCTCCGATTAATGGCAAATAAAAGGAGGTTGAATTGAATTTAGAGTAGATAATTCAGTGGTTGATATTTCCCTAGCTTGTAATTACAGACTCAAACCAGAAAATTACTCTGATTCCAAACACTTGCTTCTTATTTCATCTCTTGCTTCTTCAAAAAAAAAAAAAAAAAATGAGTTCTAAGACATACATTCAAGTGCTGGCTGCCTTCTTTCCTACCAGTCACTAACTTTTCTTGGATTAGTTTCCAAATTTTTGACATAAGTGTTAAAACATTTGTTCCCCCCAGCTCCAAGACTTGTTATGAGACTCAAATGAAAACCACAAAATTCTTGACAGACCTACTCTTTTAAAAATCACCATAATAACAGGACACCATCTTATTGGTATATATTGTGAACTTCATTTAAACATTATACTGTTTTGGTGTTCAGTATATTAAAATGACAAACAATATTTAATTTACCTGTTAATATTTTACTATTGTTGCTTCCGGTACAACTAATGTGTTCGATAAACTGATTATCACTAAATTGAAGCCTTTTTCTAAGACACTAGTGTCAGGGTTCACAGTGAAACCCAATTATAGATGAGAACATGTCCTCATTTTCTGATGGATATTCAGAATCCTGAATGGATTCTAGGAAGGAATCATATTATTTTGATCTCCTTTTTGTTGCAAGTTGTTATATAGTCATCTTGAGATGTAGTATTATGGAATAATAATGTTTAGAGGAAACATATATATATATATCTTTATAAAATGTACTTTGCAGAAGTTTTAGAGGAAATATTTTAAATTCAATGAATACTTCATATGAAAACTCATTCTGTAGATATATATTGGATGTCTATTTTGGCTAATGTTCCACATATTTAGAAATACAAGTGAACAAAAATATATAGTGATTCCAGCTCTTAAGCAGATTTCTTCAATAGGGGAAGACAGGTGTTAAATGATAGATACAATGAATGTGCATATTAGATCGTATGCCAGAGGTAAAAATTTCCATGGGACGCTATATAAAGCAGAGGACCTCGCATATAGAGGTTGAGTTTACAGTTTCATTCAGCTAATGAATGTATTTATTAAGTACAAATACAAAGTGTTACCTAATTAATCTGCATTAGCAGTACATGAAGAAAGTAAAAATTTAGCTTGAAAAATTTGTAAAAGTGGCAACAGGATGGGGAAATGGGGCCTGCTAACAGACTGTTACTGGGTCTATGAATTATTCCAACTTTTAGATAAAGTATATAAGCTGATATTATGAAATTTAAAACACACAGATATTTCACCCACATCTGTGTAAACATCATATTAAAGGGACATATCAGTGTATAAGAGTGTATGAGATTGTTTATTTTAGTACTGCTTTTTGTTGCAAAGGAATATGGAAAGCAGATTGGTTCAGGAGAAGCCTCAGACCATAGCTAAACTAGAAGATGAGTGCATACTGAACATTTAATGATTACTACATCCATGAAGTTTTACAAATAAAGAATGTGATATTTTCAGAAACTATAATTGATATCCATAAAGTAATAAAAGAAACTTATACAACCATGAAACAATAGCAGCCTGCTAAAGAAAGCAGTCAGCATTAAATAATAAAAACAAAAGCTCAATAAACTGATAGTAGAATATTCATTGATGAAATTTTAATTATTGACTAAAAAGACAGAACAAAGAAATTCACTAGAAATAGGGACAAAAGAAATATGAGAAAAGTATAAAAGAAATAATCCTTGTATGTTCAGAATTGTCTTTTCCACCTTAAAGATTTCCAGATTTTCATTCTATGATAGTACTTTTTTTCTATATACTGTTTAACATTGATTATTTTAAATCAAATATTTTTTGCAAACCCAATAGGCTAAACATTATGTAAGGTATTTAAGGTGCATTTATATCACAGCTAGTGATGTTGAATATCCTTTTAAAGATGGAGATAAATGCATGCATAACGTGTTTGTATTTCTTTACCTATTCAGGGCATTGACTTTTTCTATTAATTATTATTTTATCTTTTGATAGTCAAACCTTATTTCTTTAAGATATTTTGATGCACCCTAATTTGATGAATATATTTTAACAAGAAATTCTATGGGCCTCCTTTCAAAGTTAAAAAGTTTTTTGGCTACTATATCTTTAAATAAATTTTTACATATTTCTATTATTTCTTTCTCGCCTCCTGTGGTATACATATATATTTTTTCTCTTGAAATAGTACATAGATCTCTTACTAAATGTGCAATTTGTATTCCTATTTTATATTTTCTTTGGAATTCATTTGTTGAAGAATCTAGATCATTTGACCTATGAAGTGTACTTTGGTAATTCCACATTTATTGTTCTACACTATTCAACTCATTCCTTTGCATTATGATTTCTTATAAATTGGAATTTATGCAAAGTCTTACTGGATTTGATCCCTTTTGAAAAACCTATTGGTGATGATTTTCACCAGTAGTCACATCTGTTTTTTTGCTTAATAAATCTCTCTTTTTCTTTCTTTTGTAAATGTTAAGAGCCACTGATGTTAATACCTTAACTACTTAATTAATTAGTTACTGAATCTGTTAGCACTTGGGAAATATATTCTACTTTTGATTTTTATTCATCAACTGCAATAGTTTTATGAATATATGCTCTAATTTGTTTTACATTGTTATGTATAGTCCCTGTTTTACTCCCACCAACATATCTGTGGCCCATCACCACTTTCCCTTGTGTTTGTCTCTCCCCTGTTTCATCCCACTCCTTTTCCATCCTTTGCTAGGTATTTTATCTGTATAGTCATCTTGTTAGATTTTACTATTTCTTGTTCTTTTGCTTGACTTATCTATATTCCACATATAAGTAAGACAATTCGGTATTTGTCCTGATTAATTTTAACCAGTATAATTCCTTCCAGATTCACTCATGTTGCTGCAAGTGGAGACTGGATAGCAATGTGCAAAATATAAAACTAGATTATTAATATTATTATTATTATCTCATACTATTAAAAAATCAACTAAAATTGATAAAGATTTCAATTTAAAAAATTTCAAGCTGGATATTAGGAATATTTACTTATCTGTCACTGGTTGTTATTTCTAGGCATTTTATTATTTTTACTTTTTTATATTAAGGTTACATTGGTTCACAGTACTGTATATGATTTAGGAGAACAAGTGGGCACTTTTTTCAGTTGTAAGCTATCTCACTACACCTACCACCAAGACCCATGGATCACCATAGATCACTGAATTTTTAAATAAAATTAAATATATAACTTGAACTACTAAGGAGATCTCCACTATATATATATATATATATATATATATATATATATATATCTTTAAATGTACACATATCTAAAGATAATGTATTTATATTGATATTCTCAATTAGATCTGAATACTACTTAACCTTTACTTAATCTTTCCTTAGGGAAAATAGATAATGATAGAACTAAAATGATTATTTTATTTAGAATTAGCCATAAAATAGTTTTGGAATGAGAACACTGATATATTAAGTGTCAATAAGATTTCAGAGCACAGCTACAAGTAAGTTTCACCTAGGCTATCTTATCCATTGCTTATTTTTTTGTGGGTGAACTATCTGATTCAGGCATCTACCAATTATGTTTTTTTTCTTTTAATTTTCATCATTTTAGTTCTAAATGTAATTATAGACATAATGCTCAACATCAGAGTGCTTATGTCATTCCTCTAGCAATTTTGGTCTCAAATTCTTTCCCCAAAAGACTCTTCAGTAAGTGGTCATGAGAGCACTTCTAAAAAATTGAGTGTTGATAATGGTTTGTCTTTTGCCCTTTATATTTAAAAGTCAGTTTTAGTAGATATGAATCCTTGATGAACATATCTTGTCACTGACATTCTCAAATATATTGCTCCATTATTTGTGACATAAAACATTGTTGTCAAGCTCTGATGATAATCTAATATTCTTTTCTATGAAAGTGCTTTTTTAAAAAAATGCTGTAGATTTTTTCCTTTTGAAACTGGGTGCCCCTCCCCCCACCCTTGGGTTGTGGTAATTGGCCCCTCTCTTACCCCTCCCCTTTGGGAGTGTGACAGTTAAATTGCCAGAGAAAGCAGTTGGAACAGGAAGTTGGACCAGAAGCAGGGGGATAAAAAGGCAAGGAACAGAGACTATAAGAACAGACAGATTTTCATGAAGAGGAGAAAGGGAACTTTTGGAGAGCGGAGAGAAGAGAATGGCAGGATATTTATATAAATCAAAATTTACCCACTTTATTGTATAGTCCTATGGGTTTTGGGAAAGGCATAAAGTCTAGCTACTATTACCAAAATCAAGATATTAACACTCTAACTGCTCCACTTTCTTGGTTCCTCTGTACTTCTTTGTAGTTGAGGATTTCCCTAACTGAGTCTCTGGAGACCTCTGACATCTATTTCTATATTCATTTGCATTTACAAGAATGTAATGTAAATGGAATCTTATGGCATGGATTCTGTTTAATCTGAAATTTTTAATTAGTGGAAATGTTTTAAGATATACACACATCATGTATTTATCATAGTTTATTCTTCTTTTACTATTAACAGTTCAATCTATGTGTTTAGACAAAGTTTGCATCACTGAGAAAAATTTAGGCTGTTTTAAGTTGTAGGGTAATTATGAATAAGCTTACCATAATTTGTGTGTGAGATTTGTATGTGAACATGTTTTATTTTACTTTAATAAAAATGTAGCAGAACTGCTGCTGGATGATAATAGTGAGGGTGGGTGGAGAAAGGCATGTGCAATTAGAAAGTATAAAGTATATGTGAAGAGACACAAAGTGAGTGAAAGTTTTTGTCTCAGGTTTTTTTATTTTTAACATCCAGCTACTACTTTTCCCCAATAACTTGTACAATTACACCATAGATTTCATAAAATAAATTAGTGTCCTTTGGATAATTCATTGTTCTCCCTCTAGGCAATTCTAAATAGATTTCTGACACATGCAACCAAAATAAGACTTATAATAAAACAACCTTTCACTGAGTCTTTGGAGGGAGCTAGCCTCTGTGCTAAAACCCTAACATGCAGTTTATAATTTAGGCACTGGGATAATCCAACCTTGTACATTAGCTGCAATGAAAATTTAACTCACTCTGATGAAAAAGAGAGAGGAAGAAAAATGAAAATAAATAATGTTATATGGAACTGATGTGTTTGCTAAAGGGTTATAAACATGCTGTCAAGCATTGCCAATGCATTTCTTGTTGTGGAGAAATATGCTTTTCATTACAAATGACTTTATTGTTTAGAACAGACATTTTAATGTTGACAAGAAAAGTACAAGTCTACTTCATACAAAAGAACAAGCACATTGCTATGAATTTATACATGCATATGTAGATCACTTCTTTGGTGTATATATTAATAAATAAAATATTCATGAACTGAATCCTTAAAACGAGGGATTTAACACCATGTTGACTAAAGCACTTTGCTATTTACATTAGTTCTTAAAATATGCACCTTTCTTATTTATTTTAAACATATTTTTAAAAATTATAAATGATATAAAAGACCCCTACATGTGGCCATGACCTTTATTGAATAATTTAAGATACATTCATATTCCTTTAACTCTGAAAGAATGCTCTTTTTTTCTTGTATCACATAGACCATTATATTTATATTTATTTCATATTATGGGTACTATCTGAATGGTCTGGAATCTATGTGCTGCTGAAATTAAGAAGAAAAGGTCAGTTGCTGGATTGGAAACTTATAGGAACTTCTCTTGAAGAAGTGGGAAATGGAAAGGGACCTAACCAGTTATTTGCATCCAGAGGTTATTGAGACCAATAATACCTTTATTAAAATAATATGTACACAATATGCTAGTCTGAGAGTCAGGTAAAAGAGCCATATTTTAAAAGTAATTGCATTTGTTTTTCACAATATATTGAACATACCATTTTTAAATAAGTAAGTCTATATGGCTGGATTATTCACTAGTATTAAAATAAATTATACCCTTTTTGATTCTCTCTCATCTTTGTGATTAGAGGTTAAAAAAATCCTTAAAAAATTATATTACCAAATTCATGATGGAATATTTTTAGTATGTTTGGTTAAAATTCTCTGCTGTATCTTTATTTGTTGCTGATTAACCTGCATTCCATAGGAGAGGTTTTTTTTTTTTTTATTTTCACAAACTCCTGCAAAAAGAACAGGTCATTAAAAGTAGGCATTATTTATTGTCTAGAGATCAGAATAGTTACTGTGTCATTCAGTTAAATCTTGTTTAAACATAAATGACTCAAATGTCTTTTTAAATTATAAAATAATTTTGAATGCTTTAAGATACACCTCAAAACCATATCCTATTTGTAATTGGCTGTAACAGGAAATCTGGCAATGCTGTGTACTGAGAAGCTTGTTTATGCTGGCATTGATAAGTAGATAATTGTTGCTAATTATTATGAAACATTTAACTCATAACCATTCATACATACATAAACTTTGAATTTGTCTCTTGAAGATGATACATTAATGGGTCACAGGATATTCCCAGATTCTGGTTATGCTAGCCTCTTCATTTAAATAAGCATAAAATATAAATTCCAGTTTTTAAATATGCCATTAAAAGATAAAGTTTGGTAAAACCTAAAGCATCTTTAATTATGCAACAATTATGTGAAAGTTTTGGATCTAGGTATTAAAAATGATTTAAGAGAGGGTCATCACCAAGATGGCTATAAAGGAGATAACTTGCTTCACTTTAGAGAGCAACATCTAATAACCAAAGGGCCATTTCCCAAAGACTTCTGTCGCTTGCTGTGAAATTGAAACATACATTAGGTGTCAAAGGACACCACACACTGCGGAAGAGGTATAGAGAAGAGTCACACTTTACTGTGGATGAATACCTACTGTTGGTGGGTAAATAGGAACACGTGGTGACTATAATCTGGGTCAGGAAACAAAGATAACAGTGCTGCCAACTCAATCAGGGGACCTAGAGATGGGAGAACTGGTATGGCAAGGAGGCACACACTCTGGAAATAGAGGAGCTGTGTTGCTCCACAAAGACCTGGTCTCTATTGAGGGAAGTAGAGAATGTACTCTTCACTGAACTCCCACTGCTTCATCCCTCAATAATACTACTGATCTTGTGAAGACCACTGATGGTGTATAGATTTCAGAGTCTGAGACTAGGAATGCAACAAAAAAAGGATATTGATAGTACCGCTAATAACAAAGTAGCCCTCCTGCACAATCAGCATATTTGTAACAGGACCAGACCCTCCAGGAACCTGTCTCCACCCTGCTGACTCAGCAACTCCATAAACAAGTCTCAGTACCTATGAAAGTCAATAGAGGCAAATATATTTAATATAGCGGTCATAGTATCACCTGCAGGTTCAACTCTCTGGGTTACTAATGCAGATGATATACTAACACGTGTGAGTTATGAAGGGAACATGACATGAGGAGAGAAGAACTCTCCAGAACCCAAACACAATGAAATGGAAGATTATAATTCCCTATATAATAGTTTAAAATTGCTGTCTAAAAAATAATAGGGTTAGGAGAAAATAGAATGGTATGTTAGAATGAATACAAGGTAACTAAAAAATAAAGAAATGCAACAAAATTCACAAAGATGAATGACATGAAATAAAAATCAATGAAAATAAAATCAAAGAAATCGAAGTTTTAAATTAGAAAATAATATATTTCAAGACAGAATATTGAAGGGAACTAGTGATGAAAAGTTGGTATTTGATGGAGATTAGTCAGACTTTCATCAGATTTTTAGTAGAAATTCTGTAGGTAAGGAGAAAATGGAATGGCATATTCAAAGTAGTCAAAGATAAAAACTGCTAGTCAAAACTACTATATCTTCTAGGACTCTCTTTTAGGTATAAGGGAGAAATAAGTGTCTTGCCAGACAAAAGAAGCTGAAGGAATTTCTAGGCTCTATCTCTTCTACTAAGAGTGTTGAAAGAGATCTACCTAAATTAAAGAGAAGGTTATTTATTATATTAAAGGTTTATATTAAAGGTTATTTGCAAAAACCCAGTTTTCTCTCTTTTCCAGAAGACCCATCTGAACTCTATAGATAAATATAATTTCAAGGTTAAAAAAAAAACAACCTACAAGCAAATCTGTTCTAAAAACAACACAAAAGGCAATATTTATATCAGATGTAATAGATTGGTAGCAAAACAAAACAAACACAAAGCTTAAGAAGAGAAAAAAGTGGACATTTGGTAGTAGCTACAGGATCATTACATCAGAAGTCTGTGCTACTTATAAATGATATATACCACAAATGAGAGCACATCAAAATATATAAAGCAACTATTAATAACCTAAAGATAGACATTGACAGCATAATAAAAGTAGGTATGGGCTTTAACACCTCACATAACTTAATGGAAAAAATCAATCAGTAATATAATCAACAAATTACTAGCAATTTTAAAGGAGAACTTAGACTATGTGGGCTTAATGAACATTTATAAAACACAGCAACTCAATTATTTTAATATCATTTTCTTAAATGCATTGGAATATTCTCAATGATAGACCACATGTTAGGTCTAAAATAGTATCAATAAATTCATGATGATTGAATTCATATCAAGTACTTCATTGTTAAATATCATATAAAGTGGAAAATCAACCACAAAGAGAAAATGGGAAAGGCCTCAGATATTTGGAAACTGAACAACACAATACTAAGTAACTACTGAGTCAGTGAAGAAATCAAAGGTAAGATTAGTACTTGGAGGAAAATGAAAATGAGATACAGAATCTATGAAATGCAGCAAAAGCAATAAGAAGAGGAGAATGTATAGCAATACAGCAAGAAACCAGACGATCTCAACTAAACAATCTAGCATTATATCAAAAGGAATTAGGGGGAAAAAGATAAAATGAAACAGATACACTAGAAGAAAGGAAGTAAAAAACAAGTACAAAGGAAATAAGCAAAAGAGAAAATAAGAAGATAAGACCCAACATTAAAGAAAGTAAGAGCTGATTCTTTGAAAAGATAAAATAGACAAAACTTTAGCTAGGTTCAAAAAGAAAGTAAAACAAAAACTCTAATATGTATAATAAAAAATAAAAGAGCATATGTCACAGGAATATAGAGGATCATTAGGGATTGCTAGGAATATCTTTGTGACTATAAATTGGATAACCTATATGAAACATATAATATTTTGGTTGCATTCACAATTCCAAGAGTGAAATAAGGAAAAAGGAAAACAAACAAACCAACAAAAAACCCAAAAACCAACCAAACAACAACAACAACAACAAAAAAAA
>PVHY01000041.1:318497-394890 GCA_004024945.1 Uropsilus gracilis
TTTTTTTTTTTTTTTTTTTTTTGCGAGACTAGGTCTCGCTATTTTTGCCCGTGAACCATAGGCTCCCGTTGCCCGGGGTACCACAGACTCAAGCAATTCCCATCCTCAGCTTCCCAAGTAGCTGGTATTACAGGCGCACGCCACCACGCCCAGCTATTTTTTGGGACTAGGTCTCGCTATGTTGTCCCAAGCAGGACTCAAACTGCAATCCCTAGCCTACTTCATAGGCAGAAGCTTACAGGCATGAGCCTCCATGCCCAGCTAGAATTCTACCAAATCGTTAATGTTGAACTAATACCTGTACTTTCTCAAAGTTTGGCAAAATTTAAGAAAAAGAAGAGATGCTTCTCAAAACATTTTATGAGGTCAACATTATTTTCATTTCAAAATCAGGCAAAGATATACAGGAAAGAAAACAATAGATGGATTTCCCTGGACATAGCTGCAAATATTCTCAACAAAATCTTAACAAACCATATTCAATAGTACATTAAAAGAATCATATATCATGATCAAGTGAGTTTTCTTCCAGTGATGCAAGGGTGGTTCAGCATCCACAAATCAATTAAAGTATTTGGTCGAAAAGAGAAAAGGTAAAAAAATGATCATAAGATGCAAAGAAAGTATTTGGCAAGATCAGTATTCAATGATAACACTAAATAAAATTGTCTATATGAGAAATCATAGTTAATATCATAATCAATGGTAAAAAAAAACATACTTTTCCTCCAAGATGAGATGCCACACAAAGATACTCACTTTCTCCCCACTTTTCAGTACAGTATTGAAAGTCCTATCTTGATAACTAGTCAAGAGAAAGTTATAAGAGGAATCTGAATTAAAAAAAAAAAAAAAAAAGCAAAGCTACCAGTATTTGCAGATGATGTAATAATGTACATAGAAGTCTCTAAAGATGCCACTGGCAAACCAATTGAAATAATCAGAATGACTATTGTCATTCTGTGAAGTGACAGGGTACAAAATTAATGGAAAAATTCTTGCATTCATTTATGCAAACAGTAAACTCAAAAGAAATCAAGACAATGATCACATTTACGATGTCATCAAAAGGTAACAAATAGGAATAAAATTGACAAGCAGTAATTATAAGGCTGTTTTAAAAGGAAGATGGCACAAAAAAGAAAGGAGCTAGTCCTTATTCTGGATTGGAGAATTAATATTCTTAAAATGACCTTCTTCCTCAAAGTAACAAATATGTGGATAAATATAGGAAGCCTAACACAGCTAGGTGACCTTTCCCCAAGGTTCAGACAAGAGATGCAACATTTTCTGTCCTTTTAGTTCTGTATAAGTTCAGTGGTTTTTACAAACTCCATTTTTTTGGACTTTTAATACTTCTGTGGGAAAGGAGAGAGCCAAATACAACAGTTTTTACAGTTGCAGGTAGCAATTTACCAAACTTTTCCTCCTAAACATGCACCTATAAAGGAAGTTTCCAGGCAACAGAATTTACATGAGTATTACCATATCTCCAATCCAGTAGTTTATAACCTAACTGATATTTTTCAAAATTTTTTAAACCCTTTGCAGAAATGAATTTTCTGCAAATGCATTTTCAGCCGGGCACGGTGTTGTGTGCCTGTGAGTGACAACTTATGGAGTCGTGGCTGGGACTGGGGATTGGGGTTCGAGACCTGCCCGAGGCAACATAGAAAGACCTAGTCCCAGAAAAATAGCTGGGCATGGTGGTGTGTGCCTGTAATCCCAGCTACCTGGAAAGCAGAGGCTGGGGATTGCTTGAGTCCGTGGTACCACAGCAAAAATAGCGAGACCCAGTCTCAAAAAAAAAAAGGAAAGAAAGAAATGCATTTTCACATTAACCTCAGAAACCACTCACCTAACTTTAGTTGAAGTGTATTTTATTCTATTTCATAAAAAAAAAAATACTAAACTGGGTCTAGGAAATTTATTTCACAAGGTACTTGTGGGCTCGGTCCAGTTTGAAAAACAATGTGATAAACCTGTCCTCTGAGTCCCTCCTTGCTCCTAGTAAGTCAGAATTTTGTCCTTCTAGTAGATATTTTCCTTTTTCAGATTGACTGTTTTAAAATGGAAAGAACTTTGACCTTCAGACCAATATCTAAGCAATAAACTTAAAAATGCATTTGAATTTTTATTTTTTGGTCTGTATTCCACTCTCCATCTTTGACAATGATTATCTCTTGGTATTTGGGCAGAAAACAGAAAGAAAAATGAAAGAAACCTTTTACAGATTTTTATCTTGCCACATACAAATCATGACAGAACCACAGAATTTTAAAACTCCGCAGCAACTTAAAGAAATTAATTTTCCAACCAGAAGTTCTGAAAGAATATTAGTATTCAATGGGATTATCTGATTTGTCCAAGGCCATGGGGTTGTTAGTGTCAAAACTTAAACATGACTCTTAGTTGTCACTGTACTTAACCACTTAACACTATTCAGCTGCTTTCTAAATTTAGAACATTGGTCAAATGAAAGTTTCATTAAAGCACAACATGGAGTGAAGACTGATTTACATGATGTACTTAATCATATTAACTCTTTTTTCCCATTCTGACTTAAGGGTTAGATGTTGAAGTATTCATTAGTTCTGATGTGATTCCTAATTTTAAATATTTTTCTCCCTCTTTTTTTCACTCTAAGATGCTGAAAGAAGACTGGAGAATACTGCCTATGCTTTTGTGAGAGTCGCTTTTAAGCCTTAGTATTAGGGAATCCGATAACTTTTGTGCTAATGAGGATTAGACTGTTGATCACTTTGCTTATTGGATGATTTACTCAGTAATACAGAATTATCCTCCACTTCAGCGCTTAGAGAAAATATGCTTCATACACTGACATGGAGATGTCTGGACAGTCCTGATGACCTACATCAAGGGTCAGCTAAAAATGCTTTATTTATAAAGATGTATCTAAAAATGTATATGAAAAGTGCTTTTAAAAAGTTTTTATCAGTGTCAAAGACCTTTACAATATATACAATGTTTATCTTAGAGTTATGTCTACTAATAAGATACTATGTTGTGTACAACTTTATTATCAGCAGAAGATAATTAAGTAGACTATGTACTTGTGTGAAATAAGTTATTTTGCAACCCTAAAATATGATATTGTCATTTTCTGACATTGGGTGAAGCTTGTATTTTACAAGGTTTTATAAAGGACATTTAAAATTTCATCCTCAGTATGAGACTAAGAAAAAACAATTATATAGTATAAGATTAGAAGAAAATAGAGGAAGATAAAATGATTATCTTTGGGAGACAGAGTTAACTCAGGCTATACTTTTTCTTATCTACTGAATCTTAATTTTTTTCAATTATCATGCATTACACATGACCAGAAACATAAAATGAATAATTTAAAAGAAGTATTTTCCAAATGTGTAATATTGGTTGAACATGTTGGAAGGAGGAAAATGTCATAAAAAAGCTTTTATAGTTTTTGGGTGATGTTTGATTATACTGTTCAAATAAACTTTCTAAGTTGAATCATTTACGCTGTTCTTTTGGAGAGAGTATTCTGCAATGTAACATCTGTGAATCACAGTCACTGTTAGTAATGTGAAATATTAAAAAGATGTGGAGTGAAAAGAATATCAATCTTTAAATAACAGATGGAGTTATTATTTAGCATTTTGAGTGGAACAGGGATTTTGTTTATTCTCTGCTGCTATTTATAATTTAGGACTGTTATTATTTGGTCCAGAATGAAGGCTCAAGTTGAAAAGAGAAGAAATGAATAGGTCCTCTACTTCCTCTCTTACAAAGTCACCTGCAATCAATTCTGCCTAGAACAAGCAGCAGTTATAAATCGCTCTCTTTCTTGAATTCACTGACTGAACCCAGGGCTGCTCTCCCAGTCCATAACTGCAGTCATGGAAGAAATCTCCCTTTCAAGATATTGATTTCCTATAGAATTGTCATTAGAAATGATGGATCTCTGGTTGGGTTGGTACCTAGTGGAAAGATTGTTGTGTTTGTGTTGCAAGCATGAATCTTGACAGGCTTTGTCCTCCACAACAAAGGACAAAGGGAAAGGAAGAAATTGCTGGAGTTGGAAAAAAGATAAAGGAAAATACTTTAATTATCTTCCATTCAATATCTATAAATATTGTAATGTTAAGAGTTCATCATTTCACAGCAGTTTTTCTTTTTCTTTTTTTTTTTTTTTTGATTGTCCCTAAAAGCAAAGTAAGATATTTGGTTATTTACTTCTCAATAAAAATGTGGAAAGTTTTATTTTACTGGCCAGAGTATATTCATTGGTAATATTTTTTTTTACTTTTTATAAGTGGTCTGAAGATTGAGTTTTGGCTCATCATGAGATCTGTCTTCATGGGTCATGTTTCCCATAATTCTGCTACCTCTAATTAAGAAGGGCCTGACTCATAATTGTTTTGTTCCATCCTAAGATTTTGGCCCTTATTTCTTTCTCTCAGTCTTCCTTCTGTTATTTTCTTTTATGTAAAAAAATCTTATGGATTTTTTCCTGTAATATAGCAGTTTTTATTCTGCCATACTTTGAGGCACGTTATCCCATCCTTTATTGTCTTATCTTGTCATTAGTTTTTCTTTTATGCTTGATTTTCTTTCTCATAAATAAATCAACCTCATTGACTTGGGCTTGTTTGCTTGTTATTTGCTTGACATGATTCTCTTCTGTATTATTCTGAGTACCCAAAGATATGTGAATATAATTTTGTCTACTTAGATTTTATAGAATATCCTTGATGTAAGTATGAGATTGTAGATAATTACGTATTAAAGTGCATAATATACAAAATCATGAACTTTATACAACAACAAATGCTTTTAACCAATGAAAGCTCAAATTATTATATATTTTATGAAATTAAAATTTGGCTTTATTGCCAGATAACTCTTTTGAATCATTTTTTACAGAAAATATTCTCAAATTAACCATTTTTCTATTTTAAGTGTAATTCACCAACTTAAAAATCACTTGTATGTGATGGAATACCATCAGTGCAGATTGTATAATAGTTGTTCTTAGGAGTGTTTGAGGCATTATATCCTTTAAGTAAAAAAATTGGGATTCTTTGTTATATTATTTAATATTAACAGTGAAATTTTTGAATTGCTATATATACATATATATATTCTTTAGTCAACTGACTGTGACTTTGTTGTATATGCATTATCCCTCACCCCTATTCTTTATTTTTCTGTATTTAATCTACCATGCATTAGATAAAACCCATGTAAATTTAGTAGAATTCTCTTTGAGTTGCAGTAAGTAGTCACTGGGTAAGATCTAAAACCTTAATGTTTGTAATGGAAGATTGCTAGATTTAGTATATGTCTTTTGACCTTTGTGTTTAGTCCTTGAACTTACTGAAAAAAAAATATTTTCTGATTCTTAGTAGGATTTCAGAGATCTAAGTTGTTGGGTAAATGTGATTGAAATATTTGACAATTTAGGGGCAAAAACCATATTAATAAAATGATAAACTCAAAAATGTAAGATTAAATTTATTCTATATACAAACACTTGGTACATGATACATCATGTGTGCATGTGTGTGTGTCTGTGTGTGTGTGTGTGTGTGAGAGAGAGAGAGAGAGAGAGAGAGAGAGAGAGAGAGAGAGAGAGAATATGGAAAATATGGGAGTGGAGGAGATTAAGACTAACCATTTCCCCTGGAAAGAACAGACCAAAAAATATAGTTTCAAACTTGCTTGGCACCCATTTCTAGCATATTTTACTAATCTGAATCATAATTTTCAATGCCACTATCAGGAAAACAGCAATCTTAGCTTTGTTATGCTTAAGAAATATCCCCTACCTATTATTTAGTGGTTTATATTTATCTTGGAGGATGCACTATCATGTATGTCTGTGAATGAATGTGAAGGTAAAATGGAGAATAAAAATACAACAATCAAAGATGTGATTCTTTCCTTGGGTTCCAGTATTCAGCCAAACTTCTAGAAAATTAATGCAAGGAGAATCACCTGGCAGGTGCTTGCTGATGATAAACTGTTACTAGTGCATCATCTTAAGCATTGTTTTCACTTTATACAGTACTTTTTAAATTTTATACTTTAATTTTTTATAGATATTTTTAAATTTATACTTATTTTCTTACATCATTACTAATTTTTTTGACAGCATTTGATTTCTCCCCTTAGGGGTGGTCCCTGTAGTTCTCTGCCCACCATGGCACCTGTGATCCATTGCCATATTCCCTTGTGCTCCTCCCTCCTCTGTTTTTACCCCTTCCCTTCCCCTCCTGTGCTGTATGTTTCAGATCTGTAGTCAGCTAGCAAATGTTGTCTTTGTTCTAACCCTTTGGTCAGTTTCTTTCACATATAAATGAAACTGATCAGTATTTATCTTTTTCCTTCTGACTTATTTCACTCAGTATAATCCCTTCTAGCTCCATCCATGATAATGCAAGTGGCATGAACTTTTTATCCTTTTTGATCCATGAGGGGTCTTCCATTATGTATATATACCATAGCTTCTTGATCCAGTCATCTGTTTGGGACATTTAGGTTTCCATATCTTGACTGTTGTGAATAGTGCTGCTGTTAACACAGGAGTACAAACTGCTTTTCATCAGTGTTTTTCTATACTTTGGTTAAATCTCTAGAAGTGGAATAATGATATTATCTGGTCGATTCATTCTCAGTGTTTTGAGGAAACGCCACATGGTTTTTTCTATAGTGACTGGACCAGTTTGGTCTCCCACCATAGTGTAAGAGTGTTCTTTTTCACCACATCCTCTTGAGCACTTTTTTGCTTGTTTTTAATATGGGTCTTTCTCACAGAGGTGAGGTGGTATCCCATTGTGATTTTGACTTGCATTTTTCTGATAATAAGTGATGAACTTTTGTTTCATATGCTTTCAATACAGTGTCATTAAAAATTAAATTCACAATTTCAAACTTGGCTAATCCTTTCAATTGGGACATAAATGTACACTAGGATTCAACCAACCAAAACTTCATTCAATAAGACATAATTATTCAGAAATAACTTATTAGGAACATAAGTGAATTAGACTTAAAATAATCACTACTGTATAGAATGAAACAATCTAATATTTTAAAAAGATTTATCAATAATAAAATATCAGAATCTAAAAGATAATTTCAAGAATTTCAGTTCACCAGCAATTGTCTTTTCATTCCTGGTGGGACAATGCCATTAAATTTTTATTGTAATGGTATTTTAAGAGTAGAAATCTTTCTACATTCAGGAAGTAGTCCTCAATTCTTCTAATTACTACATATCAAATTTTGACTAGACACACTTATAGAAATGTGTCTGATACACATTTTCTTAATAAAGAATTTTATGTATCTTTTTCATGATTGTGCATTATTAGTGGGAAATCAGTGTCATTTGAAAGACAATTTCACTTATGTCATTACTTTTACTTTGAGGACATATATTCTATTTGATGTTTGACAAAACATGCTAAGATACATTGCTGAGCACTTATGGTAAATATGTGCTATTTTTCATTCATCTTTATTTAGACAAACATGCATTTCTTATATTTATATTATTTACCAGTGACTACTGTTTGTATTTAATGGGTAGTACTATTTTCTATTTAACTTTGGTATGATCACCGAAGCAGTATAATTTTGAGCTCAACTACCTATTTGTATATTTTGATGTGGCAAATGAAACCCTTTTAGAGAATTAAAGGGAGAGAGTTGATAGTATGAATGAGACACTTGGCAATATTAATCCTAAAACAGACTAAAGTTATATATTTTTTTAAACTATTGGGCTGTATAAAATTGAGATGCTGGTGAGGATGAATGGAGTAGCATGATCATTATTGATTAACAGTTGGACCTGAGCCCTTAGCTTATAAATATTGAAAATGAGTTAACATGTATTGATCTTTGGTCATGAAACTCAAAGACAGTGAGCTATATACAGAAGTCACTGAATACATAATAAATGAAGATTCCACAACTCTGCTAGTACATTGATGATGCATTTTTATATAGAATTTATTTTTTCATGGGCAATATTTTTAGAAAGCAACTATGAACTCTTATGGAGCAGATATTTGCCAAACTTCAGCAGTTTACTGAAAATCTCATGGTGAGGTTTTCCGTGAGCATGGTATACTAAGGAATCTAGAGATGAAAGTTTAGTCTAACTACCTGTACACTACATATGTTCTGTGTTTTTTCCCCCAACTTAACACCAGGAATTAATTTCAGACAGTAATTTCAATAGTGAATGTCATTTCAGTGAGTAATGTAAGCCCAGTGAAACTCCCTTCCCATCAACTGTTTTGTTGTGTATATTGCAATGAAAGATGTGTGAGAAGAGTAATTTACTTTGATAAGATAAAATATTTGAAGTGGTAGTTTCTGGTATAAAATGCAGAGAACTCCCCCCCCTCCCAAATTAGGAGTAAACTGAAAGTACAAAGGAGCTAGAATTTTTCTAATAAATAAATTTTAATAAATATTTTTATTTATTAATTTTTTATATTTTTCTAATAATTTTTGAAATTATTTATTTGTGAAAATAAATAAGAATATACTTTCCAGTGAAAAACTTAGATGTATTTCTCACACCTTTTTATTAAAGGTGAGCTAAATGAAATGCTATTATATCAAGCTTTTGGTTGTAGAATGAATGTTTTAACCAGGGTTTTGTCTTTCTATGATTGAAAAAAATTCCTCTGACTATGAGTCGCTAACAATATGAGTAATCAGAAATTTTGAAAAGAAAAGAAAAGGCTAGTTTTACAGGATGTCAGAAAAGGGCATGAGCAAGCATTAGACAAAAAGAACACATACACAAAGCCTCTTAATGGGATGAATACCCAGCTTGTCACAAAAATGCTTAATGATGGAGTAAAGATAAATTTGTCAGTTTTTCACATGTTGAATATTCATCATATAGTGTATGCAGCTGTGTCTTAGAATACTATTTTCCCCTCCCCTTCTTTAAAACATAAAGCAGATTACTTTACTGACTTATTTTTAGGAAAGACATCCTGCACCTTACATGCTTAAGTGTCATATTGTAAGGTAGCACATGGGAAAGATATTTTATCATTTTCAATATTTTTTTCTAGATCAGATTTACAGTGCATAGTTCACTTATTTATTTCATTTTATTTTTTGGAAATAGGTAAATAGATGAAAATGGGCATTTCTCATGTGGATAATCAAGGTGTTCTGATTTATACCTGTTCAATTAATTTTGAATAAAGTGATAAATTTAAAGCGTATATTCACCTATATTTTTAGGTCTAAACATTGTCCCTGGTAATTTTTTAGCAAAAAAAGTGATCTAATTTATTTCTCAAGTCAGTTTCATAGGTTAATGCAAAGTCCCACCTTATTCTTTGAGACTCAACAGCACTCTTAATATTTTGCAGTTGTACCTTAGAAGTATTAGTTTTATTATCTTATTGGAGTTTATATCTTATATTTTAAAATAATTTAAATGAAAACTTAAAAATGTAGAGCAGTTTTAAAGGTATATAGCATAGATATGCATATATGATATATATATATATGTATATCTACATGTAGTGTATATAGATATATAGGATATCTCTACCCACATTTGTGCATATATATATATCTTTCCATACCTATATGTGCATATGAATATGCATATATATGGATATCATTTTATTAAGGTTCTTATTGACCACATATCTGTGTACTATAGAAACTAAATTAGAGAGTGGTGTTCAAAATTTTCAGAAAAAACAGTTGCCCTAAAATCTATGTAAAGCATTAGGATCTCAGTTTCATTGCTTAGTGAACCTTCCCCTGAGTAGATCAAAATGAAATTACCATAGTGCTTTGCCAAAGAACAACCTAAAACTTTGGGTATATGAATATTCAGAGATAACCCCAAGAAGTGGTGATTCACTGTGGTGTGACACTGTGTCATGGGTGCTGAAGATATGTTCCTGGGAACATAAGTCTTTAAAAGTTTATATCCTAGAACTTTATGAGATTTTAGAACTATCTGAGTTTTTTGATGTTCAGATTGGTAGGTACTGGAAATTCAGAATTAATGAGTGAGGAAAAATTACTAGAATATTGGACTACTATAAATGTGACCTTGTGTCAGTCAAGGTCAATCAAAAGACACTCATGTTTTGAATAGGGGGGATTTAATATAACTGATTTTTAGATAGTTAAAAGGTAGTGAAAGTGGTAAAGGCACATTGAAGGTCTCACAGAAGTAGCAATCCCTTTCCTCTTCAAGAACAGTGTACATACTTATTGATTGGCTTATTTAATTACCTAGATTAGATGCCACTTCTTACAAAAATGTCTTTCCTAATCATGACACTTAAATTCCATATAGACTAAGTCATTGTCTCCTCTGGGCATATTGCACATGATTTGATTCCTGCAGTTGCACATTTTATGTACTCTGTCCTATTTAAAGATTTTCTTACATAACACTGATATTCCTAGTGCCTAACCCAGTGCTTTGCATACATTTCGTGCTTAATGGACTGTTCAATGAGTCAAGGCAAAACTGTTCTTCAAATATTATTAAAAATAGAAAGTAGACACTTCTTTTATTCTGTACCCATTATCTGTTTTAGCTCTTATTTCCCTTCTCAGCTATTCAAACCTTGGTTTTCTCTTCTCAGGAGGCAACTCTATTCTAGAGCTATTTTTTTCCCTCCTTCCATTACCCACTCATTCCAAAGTTAATTATTTGGTGTCCTAATCCATAGAGCCTTGCTAAGTGAATGAATCTTATCTGATATACACATTTATGTGTTATATTAATGGATAGAAATGGCTAAAATAGTCTTTCACTACTATTTCAATGTTATCAAACTATGAAATTTCACTATAAATTAAGTCTTTGAACTGAAAGACCTAGCTCTATTATTGAGGGATTTTAGTCCCTGTGGTCAACTTGAAGATCAGATTTTTGATGTGGGGTCATCTTCCCAAATGTACCTTCTAACTTCCTATACAGCAGTTCTTTCCAAACTGCCTCCAAATAAGTAAGTTGCTTTGGGCTGTAAGGGCACCCCAAGATGACTAATGACTCCCTGAGGAAAGGGTCAGATGCTCCCTGTTTTATGTCCCAACTCATTCAGCTACTCCCAGTCTACTCATAGGAGCCCTTACATTTATTAGGAAATGCCACCAAACAGGAAATGATCAATGGGTGCTGGAAAAGCCAGTTCAAAGCCATCATGGATAAAGATCTGTTCTTTCTGTTCTCTTTTGTTTTGCTTTATGTAAAGTCACAAAAAAAAAAAAAATCAAACTAAAGTGGAGAAAGAATCTTACCAGATTAACCTGAGTTGAAACTGGCTGATTTTGTGTAGAGTTCAGTTTTGTGCACTTAAATAATTGGTCCAGGAAAACTTGCGGCCAAAGCACAATTGCACCCCATTTATCAACAGGATAGTTAACTGACATTAGTGTTGTTGTTTTTAGTCCTAACTTTTATTAATTAAATTTTGATTAAATTTGACGGACAGACCAGACAAAAAACGATGTCTCAACACATGTGTCATGTGAATGGGAGAGAATTTAGAGAGGATCAAATGAGCAGGGGATGAAAATGACCTCCCCAATTTGTGGACATGTTAGGGAACCCGTGTGTGGGAAAGAAGAATTAGATGGAAGAGAAGGATAACAATCTGTGGGGCCAACCCACAAACAGGTGACTACAGAGCATGTTCTGGTCTGGTTTGATTCAATGAAATTATGAAGACCATTATATATCCTGGCAAAGAATGATCATGAGATAATGAGGTAGGAGCAACCTGATTCACAGAGCATGCGTGACATATAACAGGGATATGGGTGATAACAAGAGAATTTACCAGTGTCATTATCCATTGGTCATATGTCTCTTGGGACATTCCAAAGAGATTAGGAAGCAGTGTCACAGGTGAGGGACATGCTGTTGCCCACCCTCTAGTGTGCCAGAGGGGTGAGGTATATAAAAAGTGTGTCTTTGATCTAAGGCATATCTCCCAACCTGCATCATCCATGCCCCACTGACATCCCTCCATGCAGACCCCCAGCCAGGGTCCCTACACCTATGTCTGTGCATAGCTCCAACAAGGCCAGACAGCCTTCCACATCCTGTTCTGCTAGTGATCTGGCTATCAGACTTCTTTTCTCTTTTCTTGCTTCACTTTTATGGCCAGCTTCCTTTTGTGTAGAGTTCAGTTTTGTGCATTTTTTCAAAAATTTATTTTTTAGACATTTGTTTTTATTTCCCCATGGGATTTCGCCCGTCAGATGTGGTCACCATGTTTACCAACACCAAAACACCCATAGTCCTCCATCAGCGTCCATCATGCTCTCCACCCTCCCTGTTTTCTACTCTGCCCTCCTTCCCAGCTTCCTGAACATTTCAGATTACTTTTTGCTTCCAGGGATCAGTCTTATAGTTTGTCTTTCTTTGATCTTTTATTTGGTTTCTCTAGGTTAAGAAAACCCCCATAGTTCCGTCTTTGAAGAACTTTTTGAAGAATTTAATGTATTGTTTCTGTTTTAATGATGTACTCACTTTTTCCTCTTAGAAATGCCTGATCCAAACTTTTCTCCTTGCACATGAAGCCAATTGCAGAAGTTAAAAGATTTTTTGTTTACATAGGTTGTTAAGGACAGAGATGGGCCTTGACAGAGACAGACTAGAGTCAGACTCTTGTCTACTTCTCATTCATTCAATCTTCCTTGTATTTTTCTGGCTGAAGTTCATAGTAACTACTTACCTTTGCATTTGAGAGCTCAAAAATAACTGAGGTGTTCTCTGAAGTACTTAGAAGTACTGCCTTGGCAAAGGGAGAAATGAAGTCATGCCTAATTGCTTATAAGTATTTATTAAATAGATCCTTGCTTATGGGAATTGGAAAACATAAACTAATAATGAATATGCAACATGGCACATTTTATATATTTATTTTTTTAAAGGTAATGAAATTCTTTACAAAGAGCAAAATGTTACCTGCAATTCGAACTGATGTTAACATTTGAAAGTTTTATAAAACTTTTCAACAGATATTAAACAGGTCTGTAAAAGTGTCACACACTCTGTTAAGTGCCTAGCATGCAATGATAACAGTATTAAAATAATAGATTGGACTCAATTGGGCCAGAGGTACTCTGCATCCAGTCTCTCTTAAGTGGACCAGTGTAATAACATAACAAGTTGAGGGGGCGGTGGAATAGCACTGTAATAGGGGTGACAGCTGCTTCGGGGTGGGCTCTGCTGGGGCATGCCTCTGCTGGGGCATGCCTCTGAAATATGATGAGTAGGTAAAGCATGACAAGATAGAAGTATACTGAAGCACAGTAACCTAAGGAATAGAGCCTAGGAGGTCTAGATAAACAACTAATGGTTGACTGACTCAGTTTACTGGTATGCAGCCCAGTTTCTCCTTGAATCTTCCACATTCTATCTTTGCCATGTCAGATCATGTACTACCACCAATGACAGTCCACCCAGAACACCAGTACATGTAAAATATATATAAATCCTTAACTTTCTAGTAGGGATATTCAGTGTTTGGGTATGAATCTGCTGAGTCAGTCCCCACACTAATAAACCTGCTTCTTTCACTCTGTTATTCTTGTTCCCTGATTGCTTGCTTTTATCTCCACTGCTGTTGCTGGAGCTGAATCAATGGGTCACAATTCTCCTTCCTAAGGTCTTGCACCAGGGTCCAAGGAGAATGGGGTGTGGGGCTGCAATCCCGGTGGAGCTACTTGCCAGGGGTGGCATGGCAAGAGGGGAACCACTGGCAACTGTTGCCACTGCCAGCATATGCAAGCTTCCTGACCTCAGGTGGACCACTGACACTGGATGTGGGATAGTAAATTGCCCCCTATACAACTGCCTGCTACAGGCACTAACTGTCAGTGAGGTCTGGGTCCTGCTTGCAAGCAGCATGATCAGGCTCTAAGCAGGGAAACTCCCCTGGGGGGAGGACCAAGCAGATGCTGCTGGAGTTCTTGAGGACTTTCAGTTCAAACCTGGCTAGTTCCAGGAGAGGAGCTGTCCACAGTTGACTGGGAACCCCCAGCACTCCACAACTTCTAGACCTGTGAATGCCAGCTGTTACACCAAGCAGCAGGGTGGGAAACTGCAATGAGCCCTCTGTCTGCAGGCATTGCTGCTTTGGTGACAGGCACTTGCAAAGTGGTCTTGCCTGGCAGAGCTCAGCTTTGGTGATCCACTTTCAAAATGGACATGCCTGTTGCTTTCAATAAGTTTCCTACAGGTGGATAAATAAGATAGAGTATAAGAATTAGCATCACAGATGTGTGAGCACTTAACAAGGGCACCATGCAGACATGGGCAGTCTGGAAAGTTTTGCCAGCAGAAGTGGCATAGAGGCTAGAAGCCAAGGAAAAAGAGAAGTTAAAAATCAACTGAGTGAAATTTAACATCAAGTGGTTAAATTGTAGCAGGCAAGTGTTGCAGTTAGAGAAAGCAAATAGTGGACATTTTCCAAATTAAAAATACATAGTCATTATAACCAGGAAAAAATTGATTTAATTTTCAATAAATACAATAAATATTGTCATTACAGAATACTTGGCCTTACTCTTTAGATCAAACCACCTTACTTATACTTTATTATAATGCCATGAAAATAAAACTGTTATATATCATCAATGTGCTGAGAATGTACTTTATAACTTCAGTGCAGCCTATGAAAGACATCCTAAAATTGTATGTGAACAACTCAACTGCACAAATGGATCAGAAAGTTATGGTATATTTACACAATGGAATATTACTTTGCAATCAAAAAAGACAAACTCATGTCATCAGTGGCCAGATGAATGGATGTGAAATCGGAACATATCGGGAAAATCCTCCAACCAACAAGCCAAAGGGTAAAAAAGTGGCACTTTTAAAATGCAGCTTCTTTCACCCAGATTATTTTAGGTTCTTACCTGCATGTAACAGTTGCCAGTCAAATGTAATTTAAACAACAGGGTTTTATTTACAAGGAAGATTAACTGAGAAAACAAAAGGTCCTTACCTACACAAATGGACAGTTTTCTTACCCCAGCCAACCAATTTCAGCCTCAAAAGTCCTGAAGACACATGTCCATGAGGTGCCCCTTTGCCCTTCCAAACCTGAGGCAGGTACTCTGTAAAATCCAATCTTTGTCCAGCATCTTCTGTTTGCTTCTTCTCTCTCCAGCATTCCAAGTTGCTCTACTTCCCCAAGATTCTTTAGATTTTTTCAACAAATGCTGATGTGAAAATCAACTTTCCAAACCTCTGGTTCTCTCCATGTACCAGCTTTATATATCATCTTGCTGCAGCACCATGCTCTCCACACTGGCTACTCTTCTGCTGGCCACTCTCCCACCATGGCTCCTTCCCACCACCAGCTCACTCTTTAAGGGGGCTTCTACTGAGCCTGATCATTTGGGCTACTCTTTACCAGCCCACTGTTCTCATGTCTCTCATCTCTGTTCCTTTCTTTTTATCTTGTTTTTTCCCTCCCCTCAACAAATCCAGAGACTTCAATTTCCCTTCACACACCCTCTTAGTGATTTATTTTCTCTTCCCTACTGGGGTTTGCAACAAAGTAAAGGAAAGAAGTGCCCTTATCCTTTTAGGTCATCTTTCACGTCTGTGTTTTTCAGACACAGCTAGTGGCAGCAATGCCTAAAGTTCAAAACTGCCCATGTTGGGGTCAAGTTTCAGATGAATGGAGCTAGAAGGACTCATGATAGTGGAAACAAAGTTGAAAGGAAAAGATAAATGCCAGGTAGTCTCACTTATATGTGAGATATAGGGAAAACAGAAAAAAGACAAGATAAAGTTAAAACAAATAGATAACAGAACCAAAACAAAGAGGAAGAGAGGGGAAAGGAGGGAGGGCAAAATCAGGGGAGGGGTAAACACAAGAGATCAGGAAGGTGGTTCATCATGGGAGATATGGTGGTAGAAGAACTTTAGGGTAAATATGTATTATCTATCTATCTATCTATCTATCTATCTATCTATCTATCTATCTGTCTGTCTGTCTGTCTGTCTGTCTGTCTGTCTGTCTGTCTGTCTGTCTGTCTGTCTGTCTGTCTGTCTGTCTGTCTGTCTCTCTATCTCTCTCTATCTATCTATCTATCTATCTATCTATCTATCTATCTATCTATCTATCTATCTATCTATCTATCTATCTATCTATCTAGTCTGTCTCTATTCTGTTTATCTTATATATTTGTAAAATGAAAAAGAAAAAGGAAAGCACCCTTCCTACCACATGCACAAAAGTCTTTTAACAAAATAACTGTAAATTGAATCCAGTGACATATGAAAAATAAATCATTTTTGAGTAACTGAGAGATGTTCTAGATTTCTGAAATAAGTCTTCGACAAACTGTCTGTGGTTATTGCAAGAGTAAACATGTAAGGTTATTTTTACTCCAGGTACACATTGTTTAGCAAATGAATACTTTTTTTTACCTTGACCTCTAGGGAACAAATTTGGTTACCCTTTATTTTCTGAAGAAGGAGCAGAATACTAATCTCTAAACAAATTGGTTATTTATCTTCTGCTTCCAACCTATGTGGGGACTCTGTGTGGGAGTGTTTTCAGAGAAGACACCAATCTTTTCCATAATTTGAAACCTGTGAATCATGAAAAATGAATACCTACTGCAACCTTCATGGTGACTATTGTCGCCTGTAACCCAGAATGCAGGGATCAAGATGATGATTCACAGGTGACATGGTAGTGGGGAAACTTCAGAATATACAATGATGTAATATAGGAGTGTGTGTATTATCAATATAAAGAAAACACTTTGTGTGTTACCAAATCACTTAATTTACCATATATGTGAGTTACCATATATAACTGTTAATGTGTTTTCAACTCCTGGGTCTCCTAAATTTTATTTTATATATTTTATACCTTTCGTATTTGTGTGCAGCACCTCAAAAATTCTTCATTCATGCTTGGAAATGTCTGAGAATTCTACAAAAGCAGAAAATTATACTTGACAACTGAGGGGAACCAAAGACTTGTGGGTAATGATGATAACTAACTCCCGGGGTTTCAAGGCAAACCAGTGGTGAAAAAACATCCTGTTTGAATTTCCATTTGGAAATATCTTGCTCTGTTCTCCAATAGTTGATGCTTATGTTACATTACTCAATGTTAAAATGATTATGAAGATCCTTAGTGCACAACTATGTACTAATCACATGTAACAATTTTCAACAAATTATTCTGTCAGTACTTATGATATTTATAGCTAACATTTCTGCCATCTTGCTATATATCAATTACTATGCCAAGTGTTCATATTTCACTACATCTTCAGAATATTCTTAAGAAGCAGAAATTATCATCTCTGTTTTCTAATTGAGGCAGAGGGGTTATGTTATGTATGTTGAACCCAAATCATGAAACTGTATGTTGAGGAGAGATTTGAATCTCAGCTTTCTGAGTATAAAGCCTCATGCCAAACAGTTAGGTTTGCCTGCAGGGTGTGATGGCAGGGAAGTTTGCAAAAAGTGTAAATCAGCAGCATGCTCCCCAAAGCAGAAGAATATAACATTAATTTAAGCATCTCTGGCATGATGGGCTATCTTCTTTTGGGTATTTTCAGGGTATTTCCAAGGTTAAAATTAACTTGCAATTCTCTTGTGGATGCTAATTTGCTGCCCGTTTACCTTTAAGCTGAACTTTCCAAACGGTATTGTACCTTTATAATCTTGACATTTATTAGGGTTTGAAAAGTGCCTTTCACTCCATTCCAAAAGTAAATGACTCCTAGTTAGAGTGCATTGAAAACAAAATCACTGCCAGAGGTAAAGTGTTTGTGAGATTTTTTTTTTAATGGCATGCCAAACATTTTTGTATTATTTTATTCTTTTAGTTCTACAGACAGATAGGGTGAGTGTTAATGCCTCCTTTTCACTTGTAGGAAAACGGGTTCTCAGTGAGTGAAGGATAAACTGAAACTAGAACTTGGACCTCTGTGATCTTTTCTGTATGCTACTTTTCTGTATAGAATTCAGCAGAAAATTAAGTGGAGAAAATTTTACAAAGACTAAGATACAGGGAATTAAAGTCAGTTCCTTATAGAATAAATCAGAATGTGACAATGGCTTTTGAGTTCTTAACATTAACAAATGGATCTTGACTGATAGCTTGCTGTAGACAAAAGCATTTCTGATTATTAGATTCTTAAAACTGGCACAGAGCTTTATTTGGTCCCTACTTTTATGTCAGGAAAAAGAGGAGGCTTCTTGGATTTCAGTTCTGCCTTTTACTGTGTATCTACCGCAGAGGGAGGATAGATATCTCTAGAGAATAGCTTTTTATGTTCAGAAAACATGGGAAATGACTTTTTTAATAGAGGAAGTCCATTAAATATATTTGTTATTTTTAAAAATTTGTTATGTTAGTAAATAAGGCTAAGGTAAATTTTCTTTTTAAGAATCTATTGTAATTAGGAGAAAACCCTGTGCCACCAACTTATAGACATACTCAAATTCTTGCTAACATCTATCTAAAGAATTTATGCTGTATTTTAAACAATTTAGCTCTTGGCCAGCATTTTTACTTATAGAAATAAGAGTGAGGAAAGTGGCAGAACAATTGAGTTGAAAGTGCAGATTTTGGTAAATAATGACCAAGAACTAGAAGCAAACACATTTGAAGGAGTAATAGCACCGGGGCACAAACAATGTAGTCTAATGTAAATCTCCGAGGTGGCCAAAGTATATAGGGGCATTAGAGCAAATGGTGTCAAATTAAAAAGATAAAAATTAATGTACATTAGCCAATGAGATGCCAATTCTATAATGTGCTTTTGATTCAAATGCTATAAGCAGTAATTTTACAATGACCATATACTATGGGAACTTAGAGATCTTCACATGTGAAGATTTCTTCATTAGAAGAAATATTTTAATGATAGGATATAACTTGTAAGCAGAATCCTGGCAAGCAGTTACCTGTTGTATTGGCCAAACAGCTAGCTTGATAGAGAACAGGAAGTCTCCATGCCCTTAACAATTTGAAGAAAGTAAAATGACACAGGGAGCAATAGATTGATTTAAAGCTCCTTTAGAAGGAGAGATTGAGGTCCTGTCAGGGCAGAGACTTCATGGGTCTGGTGAGGAGGTCCAGTCTCTCTGCCTCAGAGACTTGGGTTTTAATCAAATCTGTTATAACTGGGTTTAACTCCTCTAGTTTGTGCAGTTGCCCTTAGCCGTATCTATCATGGGTCTGCCACAGAATAGCTCTGTAACGGTGGCCTAATGCTTAACTTCTGGTTTTGTTTTGTTTTATAGCACAGTCAATATACTTCTGTTCTTTTTCAGTCTACCAAGGATGCCTGTGAACAAATAGCATAGTAACTGAGAAGTTTTGAGTTTTTCAGAGAAAATATTGGAAATTATTAAGACTGGAAAGTAGTAAGTTATTGCTAGCGAATAATGCTTATTATTATTAACAGTGCATTAAGCTAAACAACACAGCCAGACTAGAGTTGGGTAACTCTTGATGGAAATTAAGGTTCATTTTAAATGTTGTGAAGATTCCACTAGAATAGACACAATGCTCAGGTCCAATAATTCTTTATCTGGGAAGATCACTGAATCATAGCTTGATTTTTGAACTGCAAAAATATTTTCTGGATTATTTTTGAAATCAGATTTGGAAGGTGTCCAAGTACCACATGTAATTAGATGAGATTTACAAAATTCACTGAGAGCTACTGACTGGCTACATTTTTTATTCTGCTTGGCCTATATGCCCTCTTTCCTTCTCATCAACTCCACATACACATATGGCATCTAAAGCAATGTGTGGAACAGCTTCAATTCAGAAACATACAAATATATTGTGCTTAATTTCACCTAATATCTTGTCAGCATTATTTTCTGTTCCATTACCCACTTTTAAGGTTGGGAGTAAGCAGAAAAGTTTGATCTATAGAGTAGGAACATCTTGATACATTCAGACAATTTTTTTTTACCTCCCATGAAATATTTATTATAGTCAATATCCATTCTCATTGGAGAGACATTGACCTACCTTCTCTTTACCTATGCTTGCTGAAGCCTGAGATACAGATTAGGAACTGCACCCAAGTGAATATACCAGTAGGCATAGTTTTTGTGAGGTATTTGGGGGCACTTAAATGAAGAAAGGTTTCCTCTTCTCCATTTAATACTGACTGTCTGGTAATGTTTGCTACAGCTGACCTCTAAATGTTGCCCTCCTGCTTTGTACTTGAAATGAGTATTGCACTTGAAAGGGGCTTCTCTTTTCAACCCCCTGACTTCAGAATTCCTATGGAAACAGAATCGCCTTTTTTTCCTCAGAAGTCTATATATGGCTGATGTGTGTAATCTCAGCAATGACCACCTCGACTTCCCAGCGAGTACTTCTGCCACCAGCTCTAAGTTCTGATAAAGCCTAAGAGCTTCTACCCTGGCAGCTCAGCTGGGGGTGACATGGAGGAGAGCAATCTTTTTGCCTTATTTCCAGTTGTTTGCATGTGCTGCTGTGAATATCTGCCTGTCCATCAAGGAGACAGGGATGGAGGGAAGAATGGTGCTTTCTAAGTACTCTCATTTTCTCTCCAAGGATGACCCAGCTTTCTTCCAATTAAGCTATTGATTGATTATGGCAAAGTTTGGTTTCATTGAATGTTCCTACTGCTGAGTCATCAGATAGCTTTAACTCAATGCCATCACTAAATGATCGTTAAGTGAAGACGAGTCTTTTAGGAACAGTTTTTGAAAGTTGATTGTGCTTTTGGATAAGCAAAATAGCACCTAGACATTTTATGATAAATATCTTTCCTACTAGTAAAAATACTTAGAGAAAAAGGTCTAAGCTAATCAATTCCAATTTACACTCATGTATGTGCCTAGGTGTCTGTGTGTCCCTTTTAAAGTGAGAAATATGAACGTTGTTTTCCCTTTTTCACCACTGTGAAACTGATTTTCAGAGAAATTGTCACACACCTAATAAAAGGTCGAGATATTCATGCAAAGATTTTATTCTACTTAGTTTTAAATTTTTTATGCTAGAGAAAACTACATGTTCTCTTCACTTCCATTCGTTGTTCAGCACATGAAGCCTCTTCCTAAACATGGTCATTGCCTTTACCTCATGAATTTTGAAAGGGGTCTTGCCAACTGCCAATTATAGGAAGTAAACATATTACATACCTTCTTTACTGAATTGCAGCTAGACTAAGGACTGACCTAGTACTCTCAGCTTAAAGTGTACTCACTCCAGTAATGGGAGAATGTAACAGGAGAATATCTCCTGTTTTTACAGACAGTTGCATTGGTTAGTCACTGTGGGTTCAACTGCCAGAGCAGTGCTGTTGTCACCTCTGCCTAGTGTCCAGGACTGGTGACGCCTGTCATGCAAGATGCAGAATTAAGTACCTGAGACAGCAGTTGTGATATTCTGTTCCCTCAGATCACTGGTTTTATTGGAGCATTATTCTTGGCTTCTGTTTTCCCAACTTGTCCAATGAGTCTAACCTCTGTCTAATATATTTTTAATAAATTCCTTTCTGTTTAAATCAGCCAAGTTGGTTTCATTTTCTTGCAGGTTCCAATCGACAGCCTGTTCAATCATGTTAAGCCTGTTTTCTTCTCTGCTTGATTTGTTTTCTGGGTTTCTATTCTAAAAAGTTCATCAGAGAGCTACAAAGCTTTAAAAACAGAGATGTCTTGCCAAGTATTCTCCACTGTTTCCTTATAAACCGTGATTTTTAGAATTAAAAAATGATGATTGCTGCAGTATACCTGCCAGTATGCGAGAAAATAAATGGTTTTCCCTGTCACTTAACAGGTGCAGACTTTGGAAATTATGAAAAGAAAACCAGAATTGACATTTCAAGTGATTAATTTTATTAAATGATGACCTTCAGCTGCCATCTGCCTAGAAACACTTGCTCAGTTCAAAGTTTATCTCACAGAAAGTCTTTATATTTGTTGGAACTTCTGCCCATCTGGGTGCCATCCTATTTCGTTGCCATGTGTGGGTCCTCAGCTAAAAGCTTGCCTGTTTCTCAGTGGTGGCAGATGAGAAAGCAAGTCACGAAACTTGTATGTGGGGAGCAGGAACAAGTCTTTACTTTGAAACTGCAGGAGGCACACAGGTAGCAACAGTAGCAGCGTTCAGCAGGGCAGCCCCCATGGGCTGCAGCCACACAAGTGACCCCTTGAGTGACCTTGAGAGGCCACCTAGTGGCTTGTCAGTGGTTATGAGAGACCATGAGAGTCCACAAGAACTCCTACATCCCCTCCTAAGAAGACCTATTAGTTATTATGATTATAGACAAAACTGGCCCTGAGCCTTGTGGAGGCCTAGTTTACAAAGTCTATTTTATATATACAAACTATATGTCCAGGTTACATTATAATTTACTGCTTTCCACACATGCAGACTGCATCTCAAGTCTATGTGTTAGCTACTAGGCTACCTGTGCTGGAAGGTCATGATGAAAAACAGTCTGAAAAGCTCTGAGAAAATTCTGTTTCCCCACGTGGCCCTATGGTACTCTACTCCCTTTCAAGTCTCTCCTTCAACTTTAATTTTACCATTCTTCTTTACCACTCTTTTTCCCCCCTCCACCTTATTAAACATCTCCGAAACTTGAGTACACATGAATTAGATTCAATGACTCCTTTAGTTCAGATTCTGTGTGTCATTTACATTATATTCTTCAAGAATCAGCCCAATCTGGCTCAGAACAGTTAATCAGTGAATATTTCTTTGAAGAAAATAATGGGTAGTGTGCAATCTGGAATGGTTCATTTCCTTCAAATTTCACCTGTCTTCAATTCAAATTTTCAAGAGATTTTTCTCTATCTCATTTATGTGATGCTTAGTTGTGCTTTCACTACTCCCTTGTCTTCTTCCTAAACCAAATGTTCCTTCTAAATGCCATCCTTTCCACATTTGCTCCTACTACCTGCCTTCTCCAGGTAAACTCACACATAGCCCCTGTGCTCTATACAAGATAATCCAGGAATTATAGATAAAAAGTCCTCTGAAAAAACTTTTATATTAATTTTAATACCTCATATTTTCACATTCTCAGGCCCCATTCCATGATATTTACTTCAGTTCATTTAGACTTAGGAGAAGGTCTTTGATGGTTTCATGACAAATGGTTTGCATTGTTGATTATGTTGAACATTTTAAAAACAATTTGGGAAGGGAGACGTTTAGATTGGCTTTTGATATGCCTTTAATTTTCTATGTCTAGCACATCCCTTCCAAAGTTCTGAGGTACAGTTATTATCCTTGTCTATAGCGTGAAACTCTATTTGTGTTATCTGACTCTGAATTCTGAATTTCCTGCTGTGAAATATGGGGGTTCCATTTTGTAACACTCCCTTTCTAGAACCTAGTCTTTATTTTCAAAGAGAACAAGGATTAGAGTGGAAGAAAAGAATGAGGATAATAATGGCTCCATTTTTGCAAGCACCCTGTCAGGTTTTTGTGATGCAACCTCTGTCAATTTAAGTAAAGGCAGGTGAGAAAGACCCAGGGGCACCAACCACACAAGGCTGCCCTACATGTCCCTACTGTGCCTTCTAACCCTAACTCTCTTCTAGTTTTTTTAAAAAAGGAGAAAAGTAAAGGACATGAATCATTCCTGTCTGTTGTACTGCAGACTGTGGGTAGAATATATCAAAAGGAAATTACATGTCTGGGGTTTGAAAAACATTCATTAAAACTATCATGCAACCAATCGACAGGGACTTGTGCAGTGTGCTTGTCTTACAGTAGATCTAAACATATAAAACAAAGAAAAGGAAGAGCAACAGTAGCTCCTTAATTTTCAGTCAACTTCTCTAAATATCCTTCTAAGATTTCTACTTCATTTTGTGCTTGAAAGTGATAACTGAGATCTTTCTTTAAAAGGAAACTGTATTAAGCGTAACATAAAAAGACACCTGCATATATTTACTGTTTAGTGGGGGAGGAGGTATGAAAGAAATATAATCAATTATAATACAAGATTTAGTAACAATGATCTTATCGTAATCACCCTGCTCCTTAAATTGAACTGTTGTACTGATAGAATCTCATTTAATTTTTCCAACAATGTTAGTATCTATGTGATATAAAGAATCTTTGACACAGAAAGTTAGGTAATTTGCCCAAGACATAGTCAGTGAGTGGGGGAACAGAATTCAAATCCAGAGAGTTTAAGTGCAGAGCATGTCACTACCTGACCCTACTAATTTGGACAACAGTAACTGATGACATTGAGCTTTACCTATTAGTGATTATATGACAAAATTTTGGCTTGGACTAAATGTCATTTTTAAGGCCCACATTCTGCTTTCCCTGCATATTATTGAGAATATTTTTGTCTACTTAAAACTTTTTTTATTTTGTTTTTTGAAACTAGGTCTTGCTATTTTTGCCTGTGGAACCGCATGCTCATGTTGCCCAGGGTACCACAGACTCAAGCAATCCCCATCTTCAGCTTCCCAGGTAGCTGGGATTACAGGCATGTGCCACCACACCCAGCTACATTTTTTTGGAACTAGGAAATGCTACGTGGCCCCGGCGGTACTCGAACCATGATACCTGGTCCCAGTCACGGCTTCTTAGGCTGCTGCTTACAGGCATTTGCCACCCGGCCCGGCCCTACTTAAACCATTTTTTAATTAGTTGCTACTACTTGAAAGCTAAGGGATCTTATATAAACAGACACACTGGGCTTCCCTGGTAAGTCTAAGGATTTGGGTATTCGCTGCTCATGCTCTTTTGAAGAAACATTGTCCACAGGTGACTAGGTGCTATTCATTCAGGAAGTGACATTACTTTTCAGTTTACCACACGCCCCACAACTCCTTCTCATATTCTACAGGAATGATGTGTGCTGGCTACCATTTATCATTCATCCTGCTTCCATATATTGTAATGTGGTATTCTTAGGAGAAAAATTACTTTTTCTCATCATTTTTATGTTAAGTGTGACGGAAAAATAGTTATACAAAGATCCAACAAGATTATCTCATTATTTATTCTTTCACCTACCATGTTTATGATTTTGCAAACACTTTCCAAACCATATAGGCTGTAAATATAGCATAAAACTCATTTAGATAGAAAAACTCTTCTAAAAAGTACTTTCTTTGGGTTTTAAAGAATGGATAGGATTTTTTTTTTTTTGTACCTAGAGCAACATATGTTAAGGAAGGTAGTTAATTTAAAGGGGTAAAAACCAAACTGTAATTTGTATAAGGGGTAGATTCAATAGCAAAATAAGCATCGCTACTTTTGACTGGAGCAATTTGTGATGGTTTTGGTGGCTTCTGAGGTTGAAATGAATAGAATGCATAAATAAATTTAAGAATGTTTTAATGAAAGGACCAATCATATCTTCTCTTTCACTCTGCCCCTTATTTCTAAGCCAGCCATACACACACACACACACACACACACACACACACACATACCCAGATACACATTTACATAAACATGCAAATATGTACACACATACATGCACACATGTAAGTATACATATGAATTTTTGCTTCAAATTGTTCAATAGCTTTGGGCAATAGGATGAAACATGTCAAGGAGACTGCCACAGTAAATGGAATTCTAGATTTTAACAGTAGCAAAAAATTCAGTTAAAAGCATTAGAAATATTATTTTCTTTCTGGCAGGCACCTATGGCATCCACAGGACCATAGAGTCAGTGAGAACTTACTGCTAAATTCCATGGATATCTTACAGATGGAATTGACAGGTAACCATGGCCATTGCCTGAGAGTCAATTTGACTTTCCAAATTCCCTGGCAAGGTCTTCTGTTGTCATTATATCTCTCTTGGCCTTGAGTTCAGTCTCTTCCAACCCTTATTACAAGTTGAAAAAATAAAGTATTAAGAAACGTAGTTTTAATTAGGTCATTCCCTGACATTTTCCAGAATAATAAAGTGACCTCAGAACTGTGCTTGAGTGTATCTGATAGGCAAATCCTTATGCACAACGAATCACTGAGCATCAATTGCTACACTTCACTGTACTAGAGATAGCTCACAATGCAAGAGTCCATTCCAATTTATCTTATGCCAAGAAAATAAGTATTTCCTAAACTCCTGAGGCACAGTTTCCTTTCTCATGTATTCTGCCTTGAAAGAAAATGTCACTTTCAGACAAGAAAGCAAATATTTAAATTTCTCCCTTACTATTTTTCATCCCTATTTTTAAAAGATTAGATATCAGGACAAAATAATATGTGGTGATACACCTTACATTTTTAAGATGTAGCCTGGTTTAGCAACTTCAGTTCAATACATAAAATATTTCTTAATAAACTGCTTGAGGCAAAATAGGGATTTCACAGGTGTTAAGTCTATTTTTCTCTCTTCAGATTTAACTGCTGATTTCAAGCATGTAGATTTGGGACCCATGAATGATAAAATTACTGTCCTGCAGGTGCATTATAATAAATAAACATGAAGCATATGCCAGGGATGTGCAAAACCAAGTCCTGGAGAGGATTTAGAATTGAAAAGTGTCACAGCATTTGCTCTAGATGTGAGGACATAGATATTTTCATTTTTTTGTCCTATAAGTCACTAATTTCAATCTGTAACGATTTCCCTTCCTTCCTTTCCTTCCTCTAATACTTTCCTTCCCACTACTCCCTTCCTTTTCCCATCTATGGCTTCCTTTCTTTATAAATTGAATACCTACTCTGTACCAGTACAGGTGCGGGGACACAAACTCTCTGCATTAGGCTTCTAATGCTGCCAGAGCAAAATACCAGAATGAGAGGTTTGAACGACAGAAATGTGTTTTCTCACAATTGTGGAGATTAGATGTACAGATTGACTCCTCTTCTTGTCTTGCAGGTGGCTGTCCTGTGTGCTCACAAGGCTTTTCCTCTGTGCCTACGTATCCCTGCTCGTATCCCTGCTTTCTCTTTCTCTTCTTAGAAGGACACTAGTAATAATACATTTAAGGTTCTGATTTTAGGACTTCATTTACTCTTAACTACTTCTTAAAGATTCTATCTCCAAATACAATCACATTCTAAGGTACTTGGGATTAGCACTTCAATGCATTTGAGGAGGGAGCACAATTTAGTCAATTTCATACCCTCACACAAGATCTCTGTTCTGGAGAGCTTTATGAAGTGACACAGAGAGATAGAGAGGAAAGCAGAAGTATGACTTATTGACCAAAAATATGTCACTTCGCCTCTCAATTTCTTCGTTTTTTTTTCCTACAAATGGTGGTTTGGGTAAATAATATCTAGAGTTTCTTATAGTTCTGATAGTCTGTGATTCTGTCTTTTTCTAAATTATGTTTTAGGATTTATACCTGAAACATAGGGGAAATAAATATGAAGACAAGCAACGGAATGGTTACTGTTTTATTGCCTAGGGCCACTGATAGAACTGCTATTGGTCCCCTTCAGTTATTTTAGTAGTAGTTATCATTCTTTAAGCCTTCTCAGGGAGTTGATAATTTTTATTAATCATCTCTTTTGTTAACCAACTCTTTATTATGAAAGAATGAAATAAAAATTCTAGAAAGTACAACCAAAACAAAACAAAAAACTCTCCTTGGAGTTTTGGCAGACATTTTGTTGCCTGAATTTAGAGACTGATTCCCTGAGAGAACCCCAAAAACAAATATTACTAAACAATGATGTAACCCAATTTCTACCATAATGGCAAATAAATGCAAAGGAAATCCTCAACATTGCATACCCAGTTACAGACATAGAAAGCTTGTTTTCAGAAATTGTTATTCTATTCTGAAAATGAATTTCCCTTTTTCTTTTTACCTTTTCTCCCATGTGAAGTAATTTAAAAATCCATTAACATATATTGCCATGTTAATTGGGTGATATTCTTCAAGGTCAAGAAACTATCAATAGATATTGAATAGTGACTATAAATAAACTCATCAGAGTAATTAGATTTGTCAATTAAAGCAGCAAATGGCTAACTCTTCATGATTGGATTATAGGTGGATCACTTTGGGAAAATAATTTTGCTTCATATAATAGAAATTGGAAGGTGATCTCATATATAAATTTGACCTATGAATGAAAAGGCTTCTAATTTCTTTTCTACCAACACATTTAGGAATCTCTGTAAATATGATGTTGCTGCATTTCTCTGAAAATAGGGAAAAACTGAAAACTGTAGCATAATGTGGACCAGGAGAAGATTCTGGTTCTTAAATACTCTAATAATAAGATCAAACTTTCATTAAGAACTTGATCTATGCCAGTCTTTGTACTAGAATTTTAATTCATTGTCTTTTTCACTTCTCCAGAAGGCAGTGTGAGGCATATAATTATTATCCTTATTTATTTTTGCAGGTGAACACTTCCAAGGTTATTCAGACTACTAATAAGCATCAGGACTAGATTAAAATTTAGGACCATCTAACTCCAAGCCCAACACACTTGTCACCTCTCTGCATTGTGCATGACTAGATAAATATTTTAATTAGTTTCACCTTGTTCATTAGTCTTTCTAAGTGAGAAGGTTTCTGGTGAATAATATTGCATTTTCAGTTTTACTGAAAACCCTTATTTTCAGTTTTTACTTGAAAACATTATTCTGAAGACTAGATCCCTTAATTTATACATAGATCTTTCAGATTTTTAAGTCTGAAAATTATACAGTTTATAAAATTTTGCGGCCTTTATTTGCATTAGATTTTGTTAGGGATATACAATTATTTATTCTCCCATAGCTTCTCAATGTGGAATACTAGATGCATAGCAACTTTAGCATCAGGCAGCTGGTAGAGGATAGCAGTGTCTGGTGCATGGACTGGAGGTGTGGCCATCAATTCTTTATGCTGCCACTCTGATATATATACTCAAAAAAAATCATTAAGTACCAATCATATGCTAAGCACCTGGTCTAGGTGCTAGTAATACCACAGTGAATTCAAAAGAAAACCATTACTGAATTCAAAGAATTCTGGGGGTAAAAGGCCAAATCAACCTGCAATCTCAGATCTCTGATCTAACGTGCACTTTACCAAGTTAGTCTTAGTCTGCATTTTCACAGCTGCTGAGTCAATTTCTTAAAACTTAATAAACATACTCAATATATGAAAAACCTATCACTAAGATCATTCTCGTAAGTGAAAAACTAAGAGCTTTTACTTTAAGATCTGGAACAAGGCAAGACATTAACTCTCACCACTACTATTCAACATGAAGTCTTAGCTGAGACAGGCAAATGAGAGATAAAGGAATTCAAATTGGGAAAGAAAAAAATTCAAAGGATGAAACTTCACTTATATAATTGATTGCTTATCTACCACTTAACAGTACAGGTTACCTGTTCATACCAGCCCTGTCCTGACCTCCAGTATTCAGTCCTTGATGTCAGAACCAGAAATATTGGAGAAGCAATGAATCAGGCTAGATTTATACTCACTAACTGTCATGTCACCATACCAGGTCAAGCAGGTTCACAATGATTCAGGCAAATGAAAGGAGATTCTCACAGCCTTTATTTTATATCCAGTGTGCCTTTATTCTTAGACAGAGTTCGCCATGTCCACAGGCAGGGAGACAGAAAGAGAGAGGCTCAGAGAGAGGCTGAATAGCAACTACTCTCCTAGCCCTGTACCTGTAAGCACACAACAGGTACACTGTTACAAATGCAAGGCCCATCTGCTGTTTGCTCCCAGTTATGGGCTATCCAGTGAGTGAAGGGCAAACACAAGCCTAATTTTAAATCCGTTTTCTTTATGAAGCCGACACACAAACATGGGCACTGTTAAAACTTAGGCATTGCCATTAGCTGTGTCTGGAAAACATGGAGGCCTAAACAGGACAAGGGTACTTCCTTCTTTCACTCTGTTGCAAATCTTGAGCAGCCCTGGTGAATAAGGGAAACTAGCATCCAGGAGCTTTTGTTTTAAAGCTCTTGGTGGGAAAGAGAAAATGAATCACAAGGAGGGTGTGTGTGGGGAAAATTAGAGCCACTGGTTTTGAGGAGGGGGAGGAAAAAAAAGGATATATAAAGAAAAGGAGGGGGGAGACTTTTGGGAAGAAGGAGAGACACAAGAATAGTGGGCGGTAAAGAGGGGCCCATGTGGCTGAGCAGAACCACCGTGGAAGAATGGGCTGGTACCTGGAGATAGCCAGGAATTTGGAAAGCTGATTTTGCATTAGCATTTGTTTGAAAAAGTTTAAAAAGGCTTGGAGAAGCTGAACACTGGAGAGAGAAGAAACAAAGATAAGGGGAAAAAGAAAGATTAGGTTTTGCTAAGTGCCTGCTTCAGTTTTGGAGGGGCAAAGGGGCACCATCATGGACATGTATCTTTGGGATCTTTGGAACTGAAACTGGGTGCCCCTCTACCTACCTCCTTGGGGGTTGGCAGTTAAAAACTGCCAGAGGAAGCAGAGAGAGAAGGAGGAGTGGGACTAAGTGAAGCTGATAGCTCAGAGATTTTGGCACCTGGAGAAGGACGTGGGGCACCTTCTGGAGAGGAGGGAAGAGAGTGGCAGGTGGGTAAAGAGTAGCCCAAGTGACCAGGTTGGGCAGAAGCCCCCTGGAAGAGTGAGCTAGAGGTGGCGAGAAGTCATGGTGGCCAGCGGAAGAGTGGCCAGTGTGGAGAGTGTGACGCCGCAGCAAGGTGGCCTGGAAAGCTGGTACCTCGTGGTGGCCAGGAATTTGAAAACTGATTTGTGCATCAGCAATTTAGGAAGAAGTTTGAAGCACCTTGAGAAGGGGAGCAGCTTGGGATACTGGAGAGAGAAGAAGAAAAAAGACACCAGAGAAAGACTGGACTTTTGCCAACCTCTGAGGTTTGGAGGGACAAAGGGGCACCATCTTGGATTGTGTCTTTGGGACCTTTGGGACTGAGAATGGTGACTGGGGTAAGATAACTGCCACTGGTGGCTTTAAGGACTTTTCGTTTTCCTGTTGAACTCCCTTGTTGATACAATCCCTTGTTAAACTGCGTTTTTGAGTGACAACTGCTACATGCAGGTGATATGGACCTGGGGCTTGTAACTTAGAGGCTTTTACCTCCTTTTCAACCCAATTTCAGTACTAAAAATGGTGGCTGGGGCAAGAGAACTGGCCACCTTTAGCATTAAGGACTTTATGTTTATATTTGACTTTCTGTTTCCCTGGTTAATTTTTCTTGTTAATAAGACCCTGTTGTTACATTGCATTTTACTGGCAACTGCTACATGGGAGTGGTAAGAATCTGAGAGAATCTGGGTGTCAGAAGGCACAGTTTAAAAGTGCCACTATTTTTTCCTTTGGCTTGTTGGTTGAAAGCTTGTGCTCTTTTTGCACCCTATTTCACTTACACTAATATACTTCATAGCCTCTGGAATATTATAGAACTTAGGAAAAATAGTAATATTTCATAAATATCAGAAAATTGAATTCATGTTTGGAAGACATGGATTTATATGTGTGAATCAATTAAGTGCCTTACTTTAGAAGATTTGGCAGTTCTTACTCAAAGTAAAATGTAGTTTTTAGAATATTGCCCTTTTTATTAGTGGGCATATATTGGGTTTCTAAGCTTGGAATGGCAACATTAACATGTGAGGCCAGCTGAGCTGGCAGGCCATGTGATGCGTTGGCCATACCTTTGTCTAGTGTAAATACCTGTCTGTTTCTGATATACTTTTTATTTTGATATCAGTATCAGGAATGCATTTTACTATAAGTAGTAGTTTAAACCTATCAGGGTTTGTAGATTTTATAAAACAAAAAAATTAGGAGTGAGAATTCCAAAGCTGGTAAGCAGTTTGAGGAGACCCTTGGTCCCCGATGTCCATCCTGTTCCACATTTAGCATGTAGACCTTTGTCCTCACAATTATTTTTGACTCAGAATTGCTGCTGAACTATCGGGAAGAAGCATGAGGCAAATGAGCAGAAGAATTGATCTCCTAGTAGATTTTATAGTGAAAATCTCTAAGAACTTTTGCTTACTTATGATGACTTGAACCCTAACACAGCCACACTTTGCTTTGAAGAAAATGGGAAATGGAATGCTTTTGTTTTCTAACTGTGAATGTAAGGAGCCAGAACCAGAAGCATCTGAGAACACAGAAAAATGTAGAAGAAATTTTGTTGAAGAAGTTTGTTTTATTCTTTTTTTTTCAACTATTGTTACAGAAGTATACCAAGCTTGATAAAGAATATTTGATGAAAAACAACAAAATAAATCTGTAATTTTAACTTTCCATATAACCACTAGAAATATTTTAGCTTCATCTTCTAGTCACTTCAGAAAATAAAATCTGGGTGCTTAGTGTCATAAATGATATTGGGGGGTGGCTGCGATTGGGCCTTACAAACAGATGGGTAGGTAATATGCATACTTACATGTACACACAAGACACACATCCAAGCATAAAACCTTACACACATACATACATATAGTAGGAATCAGCTCACATGGATTTATTTGTGCCTCATGATAGAGTTCATTCTAGTTTTATTTTCTACCTATTTAGTCTTTACAGTGAGAAACTGGACTCCCAATTATTCTTGACACATTACTTGTTTAATCTCTCAGAAATCAGCTTCTATCTTACCATTTTCCCTTCCGCTCTCTGGCTTCAATATCATCCTTCAGACTGCTTCTGTTATGATGATGGTCTTAGGGAGATGACCAACAACTCAGAGAGGTGGGAAGGAGAGGCTTAATTTGTTTACACAGGTGTAACAGCTCCCAAAAGGCTGAGCCCAGAAAGTCAGGGGAGAGTGAGTTTTACTGTGTTCATGATCATGAGGAAACTAAGTAGAAACCAAGTAACTGGTGACCCAAAGGGGACATGGGTTGTGGTCAGGTCATCCTAACTCCATACCTAGCATTAGGTGGGCTGGATAGCAAGCTGGGCAAGTTCCTCATTCTGGGCTATTTCTGATTTAGTAATTTTTCTTTGTCACTCCCTCCTCTTCTGCCCTAGGCTCCCATCTGCCCTGCTTCTGAAATAGGGTCGAAATGTGCAGAAGCCTCCAACCAACAAGCCACAGGGAAACAAAAGCATTTTAAAAATGGGCTTCTACCGCCAAGCTTCTTACCAGTTTTGCATCACCCATGCATAGCAATTGCTAGTCGAATGCAATTTAAACAGGGTTTTATTTACAAGGAAAATAAACTAGGACAATGAAAAATTCTTAAAGCCTCGAGTGGCTAGTTATTTCACCCCAAAGTACCATTTAGTCCGAAAGTTCAAAACACACGTCCAAGGTGGTGCCCCTCCAAACCTGCAGGCACCCTGAAATGTCCTTCTCTAATGTCTTTTCTTTGCTTCTCTTTCCAGCATTTCAAGCTGCTCCACTTCTCCAAAGCTCTACAAACTTTCCAACAGATGCTGATTCAAACTCAGCTTTCCAAATATGTCCCCTTGCTGCAACTTCACATACTTCCTTTACCAGGTCCACCTTTGGTGGCATCTGGCCACATTCACCAGACCTACCCTCAACAGCCCCTGACCACCCCCAGCCTGCCATTCTGGCATCCGACTCCACACCAGCTACTTCTCTGCCGGCCACTTTCCCACCATGGCTCCTTGTCACCACCAGCTCATTTTTCCAGGGGCCTTCCCCTGGCCAGGCCACATGGGTCTGTTCTCTCAGTCCTCCATTCTCGTCCCTTCCTTTGTTTTTCTTCTTCTCTCCTCGTTCCTCCCATTTATTCCCCCTTTTTCTGCTTCTTATTTTTTCTCTTGTGGGTCTTTCAGACTTCTCTCACCAGGACATTTTGGTACCCATACAGTTTTTAACTGTGTCACTACCCTGTATCACTTCTTGTTTGCTGACTTAATCCCATCTCATGGACTAGACTCCAGTTTTTCACTGGCCCAATAGATCACCTGCTCTCCACATCAGCATCTATCTTGCTTGACCCTGTGAGCTTTTGCTCTGAAGTTTGCAGGAAAGGATGAGAAGGAGAGAATATGGTAAAGAAAGATTTGCCTTTTAATTTTATGCTGTTTCCTGATGTAAGAAAGCTTACATTTTCTTTAAGTAAACAGGTCCATCTTTTTGATAATGTTTCAGGTTTATGTTTAAAAACTGTGATGACCATAGGGAAATGGAAAAAGTCATCTTTTTTTAAAGAGCTTTTGCATTTAATTATTCAGTCTTATTTTTCCATATATGTGAGGGTGACCGTGGGGGAGTCTGAAGGGTTCTTATTTTTGTAATTGTGAATGTAGATATTTTGGTTGGGCTTTAGCAGTTCCCAGAATTTAGGATGAAGAATTCAGCTTTTGTTATGAAAAAAGCTCCCACTAGCTGGTCTTAGAGCAGAGTAGTTTGCAAGGATTGGCAACAAATTTGCAAATTGGAGCAGAGCAGTCACTGCAGTCCTGAGAGATGGAAGGAGGCTGGAGATCAGGGCTAGAAGTTTGTTTTATTGCCCTGGGAGCACTGCGCTGCTATTTTAGTGAGAGGTGCCTGAAGCTGGTGCTCCTGCAGGGTTTGGGGTGAAGAGCTCTGGAGAGTGGAAGAAAAGAGAGTGGAAGAAAAGAGAGGAGCTTGGGAGTTTGGAGAGAGTAGAAACAAAAAGACTAGAAGAAATCTTTTAACTTGGAGATCTTGGAACTTGAAAGACTTAGATCTTGATACTTAAAATTTTGTGTCTGCTGAAAAATTGGACTTTGTGGAAGCCTGTCTCAGGTTTGGAGGTAAGAAAAGTTACCATCGTGGGCATGTACTTCTTGAAAGTTCCATCTTGGAAGTGTTTTGGGGACTTTGGAACTAAACAGTAAATGGGGTAAGATAACTGGTAACTTGTGACCTGGATCACTTTTGGTTTCTCTTGTTAAGAAATCTTCTTGCTTAATTGCATTGTGACTCTTACAAGAGCTGCAAGGTGGGAAGAAGCTGGGGGCAAAAGCTGAATTTTAAAACTAACTTTTTTTCCTTTGGCTTGCTGACTTGTGAGGTTTCTTGCTCCTCTGTGACCCAGTTTCAATGGGAAGATTTAACTGTGTTTTCTTATTTTTGGCAACACCACTTTCTGTTTTTACTTTGCTCATTTTCACTTCCTGTGGTTCCTCCATCCCTTTCCTTCTATTTCCTACCACTTGTATTTTTGCCTCTTTGCACTTACATTTCTATGTTCCCTCACACTCTGCCACCAATACTGACAAGCCCTGCCCTTTGCTGCCCTCTTTGTCACCCTCTGAAAGCTCTCTCTAACTCCTTGAGTAATTATCAGCTAGGTTTTAGGCAGTCAGGCTGAGTCATTCACAGTAATGAATGCCACACAAATCACTGACTTGTAAGACTCATCCAAGGAAAGGTTAAGGGAAGAGAACCTTCTGAGTCTCTACAAAGCTCTTCTGGCCCTAGCTTTCAGTCTGCCACCAAAGTCAGTAGAATTAATGTTCTATTCTCCCATCTAAGGTCACAGTCTTGCCCTGAGCAAGACTTCTATTCCAGTAGATATCTACTCCATGGATACATTGGTAAGGAATAATCTCTATGTCTCCCATAATCTTTAGGTTAATTATTTTGCCTTGTGGAGAATGTGAGTTTAGAGGTTGTAGAAATATCCTAGGATAGAATTCTCAGTCCTCTTTGTGCTTTAACAGAAAAAAAGGACACACTTAGTTTGTGCACTGGAGACATTCATGGATGTGAATGTTTATATTTATGTTTCAATATGATATGGTTTGAAGCTATGACCGCAACATGGCCAGTGTTATTTGTCCATAAAATTTAGGCAGTGTGGTTAGCTGTATCTGAACAACACAGAAGTTAAGAATGGCCTAAGCCAGATAATGGTATTTCCTTCTTTAACTTTGTTGCAATTCTTGAGCAGTCTTGGTGAATACTTAAAACTAGTACCCTGGAGCTATTGTTTCAAGGCCTGGGTGGGAAAGGGAAGATGAATCACTAGGAGGGTGTGTAAGGGGAAATTGGAGCCTCTGGTTTTCAGGAGGGGAAGAGAAGCAAGAGAAAGGAGATAAAAAGAAAGGAACAGAGACTGGGGCACAGACTTTTGGGAAGGGGAGAGACAAGAATAGCAGGCCAGTAAAGAGGAACCTGAGTGGAAGCATCCATTAAGAGTGAGCTGGTGGTGGTGGGTAGCCATGGTGGGAGAGTGGCCGGAAGAGGAGTAGCCGATGTGCAGTTGACTGCCAAAATGGCAGGCTGGGGCAGACCTGGTGAAAGTGGCCAAATGCTGCCAAAGGCAGGTTTGGTAAAGGAAGAAAATTAGGAGAATCTTGGAGAAGCTGAGCAGCTCAGAGCATTGGATAGAGAAGAAGCAATGAGAGATGGACAAGAAGGACTGGATTTTGCAGAGTGCCTGCCTCAGATTTGGAGGGTACAGGGGCACCATCTTGGACATGTGTCCTTGGGACCTTTGGAACTAAGAATGTTGACTTGGGTAAGATAGCTGGCCACTTGTGGCTTGTAGGAGTTTCTCTTTTCCTGGATAATTTTCCTTGTTAATAAAACCCTGTTGTTTAAATTGCATTTGACTGCAACTGCTATGTGCATTTGGTAAGACCCTGAAATAATCTGGGTGGTAGAAGATGCATTTTGAAAGTGCGACTTCTTTTTTCCTTTGGCTTGTTGGTTGAAGGCTTTTGCCCTATTTTGACAGGATATCAAATTACTCATACCCCTACTGCAGAGTTTATGTTATGGCTCCATTTGTCTTTTCTGCTGTATTTCCAGTCTTTAACTTTCTATAGCACATTTATCAGACCACAATTTAAAATAACTAGCGAGTGAGGAATCAGAGAGATAAAGATCAAGTTTAAAGAAAATTAATTATAAGTAGTAAAGGGCAGTGAATTATTGTACTGTACTCTTACTTCCCAGCTGAGTGTATTGTGACTTTGTTTTACAAAGATGCTTTTGTCCTCAGTGAAGTCTGAGATAGCACTAAAATGATGTCATTATAATTGGGAAATAGTTGGAAATAGAGGAGAGCGATTACATATTTATGCACTGAGTGATATTTGAAACTTATCTTTAGAGTGAAAGTCATAAGCCAACTCTCTGCCAGTTTTCTAGAACATAGTCAGCTATTGATTATGTAAGGGAGCAGTGGTATGGATATTAACAAGGAATAGAAGATCCTCTACTCTTTTCTATTAACATGGGTAGGGTGGTAGTAGGATCAGATTGTTTACTAGACAAATGCTGCTTTATCTTGGTTCTTGCATTGCTAGAGAGTGCTCATTAGTTTCTCCTTGTTACCCTGGCCTTATAAGATTGGAGTATAATCCTTAGTTCTTTTCATTCTTGTGGCTATAAATGCAGTCTCTTTGTCAAGGATTTCTTTGCCTGAAGGTTCTTCCCCCATTTAACAGCCTGAACAGCTTGTTTTTGGTATTCTTGTGCACATTTTTGAGTCTCTGATTGGTTTTGTATTAAAATCTTCCATGGTTATCCTTCTATAATACAACTTCTCCCATCAGTCCCTTTACCCTTTGCTTTCATTTTATTTGTCCCCTAATAACATCTGACGTGTTGTGTATTTACTTGCTGAAATGTAAATACTCTTACTTTGTTAACTGTTGAACCATAGCATCTTGAACAATGCCTGTTACATAATAGTTACTAAGTAAATATTTATCAAATGGATGGATGGCTGGGTGCTAAGGAAAAGAAGCACTTTCTCACCTTGCTTACAAATTATAAGGTGGTAATTTTGCTTATCATTTTTTGGGTGTTAGGATGGTGAGGGGAGAAAGGACGTCTAAGTTGGAAGGTAATGGAACTAGAGCCCAGGTCTTAACTGAATGACATGAAACCCAAATCATTGGAAGGGAATTCTGTCAGAGTTCCTTAATTTTAGTGCTGATTAAATGATTTATGTAGCATAAAGATAGCTAATGGACTTTGTTAGGTCCTAGGGCTGTCAAGTAGGACATTCTTATGTAGAGGTGGACAGCCCCATAATATTTTGGCCATTAGTAGAACAAACCTGAAATGTGATAGGTAGTTGAAAATATTTCTAGGACTTACTAGCTTCAAGAATTCTTAAAGTTTATCACACACTGTAATGTGTTAGCATATACTTTTTAAAGCTGGAGGACTAAGCAACAATCTTTTATTAGAAATGTTTTTGGCTTGAATAGAAAACCAGCAAAAAATAAAAGTAATACATCATTATATATATGAAAATCAGCAGCTGTAATACGTATAAATAAGGCAATCAGACTTCTAAGTTAAAAATAGTCTAATTTCAACCCTCCTGTCTCTTAGTGTTAAAAAAAGTAATGAGGTGTAATTATAAAAAAATCAAGATATAACTATAAAAATTGATATTAGTTTTAATTTTTTCTATAATACAAAGCTAATGGGTTAACAAGACAAGCAGTTACTTATGCTCTCATTACTTCTGTTTCTTTATTGGTATATGGAGGATGCTAACTGGAGTAGAATTATCAAATATAGTTCATCTTCTGCTCAAACTGATCTTTTGGAAGGACAGTCTACAGTGTTGTGTGGATAAGTACTGGATACCACATCTAGGGTCAAAAAAGAAAAATGTTGACATTGATTTGTGCTGTCTGCCTTGGGCTCAGAAATGATGAATGGTAGCACATGTGTTTTCAGCCGTTAGATCCTGGAATCTACAATCATTGACATATTTTTCAGTTCTAAAATTTTCCGGTTGGATATGTCAATATGTCATATAAAGTCTTTTGTACCAAAGGTAATGAACACATCTTATATGTGAGACATTTAAACTTTTTCTTTAGTGTACTTAGAGAATCAATGTTTCATAACCATTTCACCCAAAGGTACTTGGGTTTATATATTACTCAAAATATTTTTATATTATGGTTTAAGTGCAACACTATAACTGTATAGAAAAGAAATATATAATTTCTAGTGATAGCTTAGCATGAAAAGGTCAAGTTAATATCAATTAATATAATCACCTAAATCAGTTTTTACTTTACTTAAAAACTATCTATTTGCCACTGACTTTGCTTAAAAATATGACTGTAGGAAATACTATATAGCATCCAGGAAATAAAGCATTTCAGCTGCAGTCTTTCCAAATTACTATAGGGACTTCAAAGAAATAGAAAGGGGAAACAAAAAGAAAAATATGTAGAGATATTTAGTGATAACTCAGTTTTAAAGATAACACTTCACTTACAAGTTTGCAAACATGACCTGCTTCAATTTATATTTTGTAGCACATTATCTTCTCCTATCTTCTACCACTAGCATATGAGAAAAAGAAATTGGAAATTTAGGGCTAAGTTCTGCATCTAGTAAAATTCCATTTATATTTAAGAAAGTACCAACAATTGTAAGATACAACTAAGTAATTGATGGAAAAAATGCCATTACATTTTTGAATAATTTCCTTGCCTAGTTTAAGTGATCACAAGAAAGAAATGTTCGTTTATGGGAGTGAGCATATGCTCTTCAAGTAACTAATACATGTGTCTTACTCATCTTCAGACATGGAGCTAAAGTTAGCCCTTTAACTACTTGTAATTTTTGAATGAAAATAATTTAAATTGGACTTTTAATTAATGTATTGAAATATATATTCCAATTGTAATCTTGGAGGTTTTTCTTTGTGGTGTTTAGATGATCTGAGTTAATTTTCTCAAGTTTCTGATGTACAATATACATATAATCAAACACTTGATACTATTTTAAAAAGAATTGTGAAAGGACATTTCAAAACCATCTAATTTAATGATCTCATTTTTGTTTCTTTTACTTTGTAATTGATGTATTTTCTATATTCATTCTGATAATTTTTATTTTGTTTTTCCATCTTGCCTTGCTCTTATTATTTTAGGACAAATACGATGAGCTTCTAACGAAGCTCAGTGTCACCCAAACACCTGGCACAAAGTGAAATGTCTAAACTAACTAAACAGGGTTTGATTTCACACCTTGACCAAATTGCCTGATTTCAGTCTGGTTTGAGGTGACTGTTTTCAGCACAGGTGATCTGCTTTAATTCTTTTCATAGACTGATTTGACTGAGTTTATTTCTCCACATCTCTTAATTTCTAATTGCCTCAAGCTGTCCAAGATGTACAAGCAGCAAGATTTGAGGCTATTTCTGCTTGTTTTATTATCAGTCATGTATCTTGGCAGGGTTCACATTTTCAGCTGCTTGGGCAGTAATTTCTATCCATTAGGCTTTCAATATTGTGTTTACCAAACTCCATGTATTCCTTTTTGAGGTTAAGAAGTTTGACCATACATTTAGATCTCAGCTATATAGTTCTAGTATGAATGACTCTATAGTTTTAATTGAATAAATTTGGATAATTTCCTCAGCTTTTTCAAACTCTTCCCAAGCATTGATAATCTTCAAAGACCTCATGTTGTATGGGCTACCTATAGAATTGAAGATATTTTTGCAGTTGCACGTACTCAGTTATTTTTCTTTTCATGTTTTAGACATAGCAAAACTCCAAAATTATTTTCTTTTATTAAGGGTTACTCATATATCAATAGACACGTTTCTGAATGAAAACTACTTTGGGTATATGGAGGTAATTAAGCCCCATCTTTTGTTGAAAAGTCACTACCATAGAACGAAGAGAATGCTGCCACTAAAGAACACTAAGGGAAATGAAGTGCCGTCTTCTGGTCATTGTGGATGTAATGAAGCATCTTCATTTTTCATATGGGAAAATGAAATCTATGTAAGATTAAACAGATTGTCGAGGATACATACTTTTTAGTAAAGGGAGGCTCCACTGACTCCTATTCCAGTGCTCCTTTGACTCCATTTTAAGTCAGATATTCCTCTGAGGGTCACACCCCTACATTGCTGCCCCTGCCCTTTCCTCTATCCATAAATGACAAGTGCCTTGAAATATTTTCCTGAAAAATTTTTTAAAAAGGGAGTGAAGGTTTTTTTTTTTTTTTTTTTTTTTTTTTTTTTTTTTTTTTTTTTTTTTTTTTTTTTTTTTTTTTTTTTTTTTTTTTTTTTTTTTTTTTTTTTTTTTTTTTTTTTTTTTTTTTTTTTTTTGAGACTAGGTCTCGCTATTTTATGCCCGTGGAACCGCAGGCTCTCGTTGCCCGGGGTACCACAGACTCAAGCAATCCCCAACCTCAGCTTCTCAGGTAGCTGGGATGACAGGCGCACGCCACCACACCCAGCTATATTTTTGGAACTAGGTCTCGCTGTGGGCCCCAGGAGGGACTCAAACCGCGATCCCTAGCCCCGGCCGCTTCATAGGCTTAAGCTTACAGGCATGAACCACAGTGCCCGGCCAGGAGTGAAGGTTGTTGAGCAAGCGGTGGCTTATTGTAGGGGCAGGGAAAATGGTGAATAGGGAATCATCACACAGGGTAGAATCCTGATGTCATGCTTCTTTAATATTTTAATGTTGTTTTCTTTAAAAGAAATTTAAGTTTCATGAACGTTCCCTTCGTAGACTAACCATTCTATCACCATCAAGTTTCCACAGCAATAGTTTTCTTCCTTATTCTGTTAAGCAGGAGTGCATTCCAATTTACGGTACTTTAACTGTCAGAAATATCAGAAGAAAGCTTTTGAACTTTAAACAGTCTTCCCAAACCCTCTCCAGGAGACACACAGTAAGAGCAATTTTGAAGCCTCTCCATTGCCCCTTCACCCTAAATGTAGCTTCCAATTAATTAGCTCTTCCAGACATCACGATGAGAGTTCTGCAGTGCTCCACCTAAAGAAGGAGATTGAGGAAGGTCACATAACTCTAGGTTTGCTGGGATTTATTTGTAAAAACCATGTTTTGTTTAGCTACTTGACACCTAACATGTCAGTTGCCTGAATGCTCAGGATTTCAAGTTTCCAACGAACTGAAACTTACCATTTTAACTTTAGGTCAGCCTCTTTTCTGTTTTGCTTCTTATCCTTACGTAGTACTAGTCCCAAGGTGTAATAAAATCCATTTTCATTTGGCTTTTTGAAAATTTGAAGGCAGAGTGAATATTAGGACAGAGCAACCGGGCATCTATGATCACTTTACCTAAAAATGTTAAAAGGCAGTGAAAGAACAGGAACCCCATCAATATTTTAAGCTTACAGTATACTTTGGGAGGAAACAAATCAGAGGGCCATGCTCCGCTAGACCTTCAAAGAGGAATGAAGCCAATTAATGTGCAATTACTAGCAGAAGCGTTTCATTGGAAGGTCCTTTACCACGAAACTTTTAAACGGGGTAATTGTAGACATCTGTTTCATGTACCTTAACAACATTTTCCAGTATTTGCTTGGATCTTCGGAGCTTTTTACAGCTTTACACAAAAGGACATATTGGCAATTCTGTTTTCTATATAATAGGCAGACTATGCAAAATACTAAGCTAGAATTTAGCATTGTTGGAGAAATGTTCAATGTCATTCGAGCGATTGACTCATTCCACCTGGTTTTAGACATTTGGAGACACAAAACATATGTACCTTAATTGCAAAATGTAGGTTTAATGAACACACAGGCATTATGTTATACCAAATGCAACAATTGACATGATGGCAAGCTACTTAAGAACATGTCACAATGTTTGGTTTTTAAGAGGTTTGCCTTTGGCACTGTTTCAGAGAAGAATATGTTCCTTACATTTGCAGTCCTGTGAGCCAATAATAAAGTGTTCAGCATATGAAGCTGGTATTTATTTTAAATTGCTATGTCAATATTTTTGTTTAAAAGCAGGTTTGATTCCCTGTGTAGACTTTGTTGAAGCCTTCTATCATTGCTTTTTATTTGAGTTTGATTTAGCTTCCTTTCCCCATGATTTTGTATTTTGCAGAATGACTTCATGAAAGCCTTCTGATTGGGTTGGAGGGATAAAGTAGCTATGTGAATTTCAAAGCCCAAAAATGTAAAAAGGAGCAAACACTTGCTAAAGGCATCAGAGAAATATCTGCAATCAAGCAGTGTTGGTTGGTGACCTTGGAGCTTCCCAGAATAGCTACTGAATTTGGCATAATGGAAGCTCTGGATTCAAATGCTTCAGTTTATCCTAATCCTCAGCAGCCCCCTGTCTCCCACTGATGTCTCCAGGCTTTATGCCAATGTTTAGTCCAATAGCAGAATCCAGAAAATCAGCCTTTTGTTTTCAGAAATACAAAATAAAGGCATTCATTATGCAGTATTGCATAACTGATTTAATCCTAATGTGATGTCAAAACAAATTTCCCCAGCAGTTGAGAGAATGCTTTATCTGCCACAGATACAATTGCTTTGTGAATGTCGGGTACCCATCCAGTAAATGGTTGGGCAGTTCTATTCATGAACTCTCACAATTCTCCATCCCAGACACATTTCTGTGGGGTAATTAAAATAGTCTTTATAACAGCAGTATGAAATGGTATGTATCATCTATACACACCAAGTTGAAGAAATATTGTATTCATAAATTAAATTGGACATTTTGAAAGGTTAACGCAAAAAGCTGCTTTGCTCTTGGTAATCAATAAGGAAAAAAGGATTTTAGGTAATTAAAATCTGTGAAGTGAACATTTCTCATTTGGAGCCTATTAAAAAGAATATAAGCAGACAAGAGGCAAGAGATAAATATGGAGAACAAGTACTTCAGAATTTTTGTTATATAGCAAGGGTATGTGACAACACACATTCTGAAACCTGAAGTAACATAATGTGTTATTACAAAAAAAAATAACAAAAGATACAGCATACATATAAGTTATGTTTGTGCATTTGTTCATGTAAGCCTTGGGTTGCAATTTAAATTTTTTTCATTTTGGGCATACAATTTAGGTATTGTTAGGTTTTACCTCTTCAAAGTTTGAGAAAGATCATACTGGATCATGGGACCCAGAATGCAGCATGAGTTCCTGTTAGAAAAGCAGAATTTCAGGCACATTGGTGACATACCTCACCAAAGTCTACAACTTAACATCATCCCAGATAAATTTTATGTTCATCACAGTTGGGAACTGAACTTTGGTCCATTGCTACATACCAAGTGAATTATCTTATAAAAATTTGTGTTCATTATTTTAGGCTCAGTAGTGTTTTCTTGGCTAAATAGGATTAAAACAGATTCTGCAAGGTTATTTTTAAGTACCTCACTTTCTACAATGAAGCAACTAAGGATTTCTGAGAGCGGGGTCAGCCTCCATTCCATGGGTCATTCTGATGCTCCTGGACCAGCTTGACCACAAGCATATGTGTGTGTGTGTGTGTGTGTATGTGTGTGCGTGTGTGTGTGTGTGTGTAGTGGTGATAGTCTTTTTTATCATTTGCCTGGCTTTGATCTGTGGTTCTAGAATTGTTTTCATTACTTAGATTTTAGAATCACTGAAGTGGAAGTTTTTTTTTTTTTTTTTTAAATTTCTAGTATCCTTACTTTCCTACAAATACAAGATTTTGAAGCATCTGATACTTGCCATGCTGTGATGGTTAATTTTTTTGTCAACTTAATTAGGTTAAGGATTGCTCAGGTAGCTGGTAGATTTTTGTTTTTGGCTATATCTGTGAAGCTGTTTCTGAGAGAGATGTGTATGTATTTGAAGCATTAAATGAGTAAAGCAAATGTTCTTCTCCAGCATGGTGGGGATCTTCTAATTTGCTGAAGACCCAATTAAAACAAATAGGCAGAGGAAGGGTGAATTATTTTTCCCCACTTTAGCGAAGACATTCATCTTCTGTCCTTGGCCTTTGGACATTGACTCCTGGTTCTTGGGCTTTCAGATTCAGACTGGAATTTACACTCTCTGTAAGCCCCAGCTGATTGATTGCCTGCCTGTAATTCCTGGAATCTTCCTTTAACATCTGGTCTCAGGCATACAGTTTCTCTCCATATATATATATATATATATATATATATATATATATATATATATATATATATATATATATATAATCTACTATCTATCTATATATAGTATATAGATATACTATACTAAAAGATAAACTCATTTTGTTTTCTCTTCCATTTTCATATATCTCTTAGAACAATAAAGAACATATGTTTTGCTTTAGTTTTGACAGAGTTGCAAAGATTATTATTCTCATTATGGAAAAAAACTAATTTTGTCAAGAAAGTGTATGGCTTCTGGATAACAAGTAAATTTTGCAAAAAAAAATATTTTCCAGTGAAGAGCAAGGATCTGTGCTACATGCTGTGTGATTTAAGGATAACTTATTAAAGACATGGTCTGGTGTACCTAGTAAAAGTAACTGTAATGCAGGCAAGTTGGTATACAAGTATTAGGCAAACAGTAGTGACAGAAGGGAACTAGGAACTCAGTAGAAAGAAATCACATCTGGCTGATATTCAGGAAAAGGCTCAAAGAAGAGGCAATATCAGAAATGAGATGGGGAAATGGTATATCCAGCCTTGGGCTTGGCAAGGACACAGATGCTAAAATAGATTTATATAAGGTATACTGAGAACCATAATGGTCATTTAGGTAAAGGTGAATATATATGAAGGCAAATGATGGGAGGCAGAGGAATTGAAACTCAATGTGCTAAGCATATGAACTCGAAAAAGTGTAACTACTAGTAACAAAAATGGGGAAATAGTGCATTGGGGAGAAAAGAAGCAAAGTTTTGCAACTGTGTGCCTAAAAGCCTGACTAGTATAGGCTGATTACAAAGAGCACATTTACCAGTGAAGTAATGTGAATGATATCTTTGAGTAAGATATCTGTTCCAGAGGTAAAAGTGATAGACCTGAAATCAGTGGCATCACCAAATCATGGGCAGCCATGTTAGTCCTAGATAAAATAATCCATGGGCCATGTATTTGGCTAAATGGATTTAATAGACTGAGAATTCTGCAAGCCTACTAATCAAATTTTGTGGCTCAGGACAAATGACACAATTTGTGAAACTGATTGTTTCTCATGAACCAGAAAAGAGTAGATAAGATGAGGTCAATGAATCTTGTAGTGGAAGAATCACTGACCCAAGACTTAAGACATGGACTAACTCAGTATGGCTTTTAGCAACTTGAAATGCTTTTATTATTTCAACTTCCTGGGTTTCAGTGTCCTCATTTGTAAAATTAGGATCATTTCTATTCCTAGGCAATATGGATACGTTGTGCCTAATTTTATATTTCTCTTGAAGTTATAATAAACAACACATTTTAGTTGGAAGGCTGTGCCAAATATTGTGATGAAGTGGGAAATCTAAATTTCTTTCCGAATATCAAGAAAATAAAAATTTTGTTGAATCCACATTTCATTTCTCAATGCACATGAGATTTTTGGACAGTCTAGTAGTAGGGTCCAAAGTACAGAGTTTGAGAAACACTGGTGGACCTAACTGTCTTTTTGATCACTGGATTGCTAGAGAAATCAGAGGAGGGTGTGGCCTAGAATCTATTACTGGCCTATCCCAACATGTTCCCCCAGGATAAGACAGGATGTTGGACTGACTCCTAACTTGTGTCTGAGTTGTGTATTTTGGGGGTTTCATTATTATAGAGGATTTCACAAGAATTTGTGATTAAGATCTTTACTCCCAAGTGTCACTCAGCTCATGCACTGCAGGGAATATCTGCTAATATTGTACTGTATCTCAATGGAATATTTTTAAAAATCCTGGGTAGGGGGTAATTGACTTTAATTATAATTTTCTGACAGTCTGCTCTGGAAAGAAAGCTGCAAAATACAAAATGTTGTATCTTAACAAATTTATTCACAATTGATGCCAATGGAGTAAACTTCCTAAGTATTTAGTGGGTAGTACAAAGACGACACTCACTTGACATCCTTCAGTTTTCCTATGGAATCCGGTAGCTTGTCAACTTATTGTAGAATAAAGAGAAAGTATCTGCTATTTTCAAAGACTTTTAAACTTGCTTTTAGTAGGTTCTATGTATCCTCCTTTTGTAATCTCAGTTTTATAGTCTCCTTTATCAATTATGAGACGATGGGAAGACTGGTTTGTATCTTTCAGGAGGGACACCTGGGTCAACAGGTTGAAGAACTTTGAAAATTACTCATATCTTTTCAGTTGTTGTATTATGTGAAAATCTCTGTAGTCTCTAAACTACTTTTGAATAAGAGGAAGAAAATGGAATTCATCAGGGTAAAATGCCCTTTGTTTAGAAGGCAAAAGATGAATAAAAGAACACAGTCTTCTCTGTTTAGTGTGTCATGTTTTCCAGATAAAAAGGGGATAATATTCCATCTTGATTGTACACAGAGACACTTGCAACTTTAAGGAGATGGAGGAAGAAGGAAAATGAAAAAGAAATAAAGCTACCAATATGTTCTTGAACTGTGACTTCTAGCAGCTGCATTTAAAAACAACCATTACATTTTGTGGGTATAACTGTGAGACTTATCCATTATGTGTGCAAACACAATCTGATTAGTATTTGTTATAAGCTCGTCTTGTCTGCTTTTATTACAGACATCACCTTCAGATGTGGGGCCACTGCAGCTATTAAATCAGGAATATTTAGCTATTATTTGTAATAAATGTCAGCAGGGCTGAACTGAAGCCAGCAGGAAATGTTCAGGGCAGAAAATACACTGACATTCATTCATGCAAATTTATACCACTGGTGGAATTAATCATAAAGTGGGAGGGTAGAGCATACAATGCATTTATATTACTGGTTTGGCCAATACTCCTTCTTTTTGAATATGAGAGCTATAATGAACAGAAAGCAATCTGCTGACAAATAGTCCCATGTGAAGGGAAAGCAGTGAGATTAACTTTCCAAAACAGACATGTCGTGCTTTAAATTGGAAGACCCCTCCTTCCCTGGCTCCTGAGACAACTTTGTGGTGTCCTTTTTCCTCTTTAAAAGACATCTAGATTGAACATGAACATAATTCCTACCTCTTAAAAATCGCAGGGCACTGAAGAACATTCCCTGCATATTACTGAGTACTGGACAGTTTTACTCTACTATAAATTAAGGTGCTTACATCATATTGGGAAGATAATGATGATAGAAATTGCTTGATTTACCATTAAGAAATTGTGATTTAACCAAAACGAAATGACTTAAATACTTTTTATTATGCCTTATTGTAAAGGGAGGTGAAAAAGTCTATGTAATTGAATATTTAATCTCTTCAAAAAAAGATTATAATCGCCATTATCAAACTCAGCAGTTCCTTGCACTAAACGTCAAGGAGCATCTTTTAATTCTATGAATGAGTCAAATTACACCAGAATAGAGTTATATTTTTAAGTGTACTTGCTTTTTTTTAGAAAGATGAAAGAATACATGATGATAGCATACTTTTACATTTTTTTTCATTTTCTCATTTCATAAAATTATTGTTCACTGGGAAACAAAAAATACTGAAAAGAGTTGGCATAAAAATTACAGGTGACTTCAGAGAGATTAATTACTCTTATGGTGTCTTAGTCCTATAATTTACGTACAAAAATGGAGAATATCAAGTAAAAATACTCTTTATAAAATTAATACAATAACTTAAAAATCATATACTAATATCAATCAAAATTAATGAGTCTATTAAAACGTTACATATATTATGAAAGTCAGTTCAGAGCAAAGCTTTCAAAAACATCATTCCGCCCTCCCACTGTTTTGACTCATACATGCATTTATAGGATGAATGTTATAAATTGAAGCACTTTTCTTGCTAATTCTAATTTTTGATGTAATCACAATTCTTACATTACTTGGTGTAGGTTTTATGAGAGAATGTGTACAAGAGAAATGGAATGGTATGTATCTGTTGAGTAAGTGAAAGTTACACCACGTGTAGTAACTGCATTGAAAGACTTGCCTGCTTTTATTACAGGAGGGTCTTTTAGTGATATCATGGTGAGAGCTGGACTGTGTTTTCACCTGAGGAATGTCTGTAATAACAAGGGAGAAGAACAGAGAAACTGATGCACATGACTCCACAATCTTTCAAAACTTAGTTACTTCCTTTAACAATGTGCCTTTATGTAATTATTGATTCCATGACTCATTTCACAAAGGATTTGTAGAAATTAAAGGAATAGATTAAAAAGAATAAGAGGTAAAAGTGGTGTAAATTATGGGTAAAAGAGGTATAAATTAATGACAGCAAACATCTATAGAAAAAGTCAATACAAAGGGGGTTATTTATATTGTAGATATACCTATTTGGTCTTACATAGTTACAGAAATTGAGAAAAATCTTTGATTCTGGGATCCTAGTGGCTAAAGGGAAGGAAAAATGTGTGTGTGTGTGTGTGTGTGTGTGTGTGTTTTTACAGGATTAGAGCTGCTGGAAAGAAGAAAAAGTTATTTGAGGTAGGCAGATTCTATTGTGTACTGCTCAGGAAGGCAAAACAGGAAATTCCAGATGCTTGAAATATTGTTAAACTGCTGAATTAATTAAGCTAAGAACCTGAGTTCAGAACCTCTTGACAGGAGAGATAATAAATAACTTCATTTAATCAACTTAAGTTGGATATTAATTTTATTTACTGCTGAAAATCTACTGGTGGATGTTAACTACAACATATGTCTCTAGGAAGTTGAATGAATTAACTGGATATGTGCAAGTATTATATATTGATGAAAAATCAGCTTAAAACCTCATAAGATTGTAGAATCCAAGCAGTTAATATATAGGAAAAAACATTAAGGAGCAGTGGAGACTGTGGGATACTTGAAAAGGAATGACCTGCCTAAAGAAGCAGTTATGTAACTCCTTTGAATTGCTGCCATTTGAAAGTGCAGTCAAGTCCCAGTCATGTAAACTTTTCTGAATTTGGAGAGAATCTGAAAAAAACTTGAATTTTTGGTGACTTGTCCCAATTCTTGTATGTGCATAACTGATTTAATTTGTAAATAAAACATGACTGGACAAAATCACTAAGATTAAAGACCAGATCCCATCAATGAACTTCTAGTTAATAATTTCTAAGATAAATTCCTGCCAAGTAGAATGATTTCTTATTTAGCTTTATGGTGTTGTGATTAACATTTATTTTTTCTTCTTTGTATTACATAGGTAACTCCAAATTCAATTTCTTATGACCTTTTCTGGATCTTAATAAATATCACATTATCCAAACATAGGTGAATGCTTGTCTTTCCACCTGCATTGATTTAAAACATTATAAAGCTTACAGGGCAGTGGAAATATAGAAGACTTTTGTTTATCATCACTTAAATATATGTATTCCTTAAGAGATCATTTTTTGCAGCAGAAATCTATGAATTTTTGTTTTCATTCTGTTTGAAAACATGCTTGCTGAATTAGTAACATAGTCCATCTAGATTTTAAATCCTGAACCTGAGGGGACAATTCCTATATTGCAAAAACAAACAAACGAAGAAACAAGGATTTAAAAAAAATAAGTAAATAAGGAAAGATAGAAAGGGAAGAGAAGGGGGGTGGGAGGGAGGGAAAGAGGAAGGAAGAAAAGAAGGAAGGAAAGCAAGGAAGAAAGGAAGGGAGGGAGAAAGAGAGGGAAGAAGGAAGGAAGGAAGGTATTCAAGAAGGAAGGTAGGAAGGGAGGGAAGAAGGAAGGAAGGCATTCCAATCAGAAGAATATGCTAGGTTTCTTCTTTGTTTAGTTGACACTTGGGAAATTATTTAAAGCTGTTCTTTTTCCCCATCAGTAAAATTTGAAAGTTGGAAATCAATATTAATATCTTCAAGATACAAATCTTGGTTTATGTCAAGAACAAACAAATTGCATTTTGGAAGAGCTGATGATACTTTTTAATATTACTAGATCAACAACATTAGCTTTTAAATAACATGTAATGCAATCAATCTATGATATTTCTAAATTCATTAAAGGATTTCAGAGTTCCATTTTGAATAACACTTTTGTGATAAAGCTCCGTGTTTTTTGTAATCAATAGACTGAATTACTTCTTGTCTTTGTACCTAAGTATGGATTTTAAAAATATACCACAAAAGCATAAGCACATAACTTGTTTTCATAGATGGAACTCTGAAACCCATTTAAAAGTTCCCTAATAATTAAAAGATCACATCGACCTTGAAAACGTAAAATGCAAGGGGTAGAATGATATTGCTGTTATTCACTGCAGTGAGGAAACAGATATAACATCATGGTATCATTCATGTTATTAATTTACATTTATATTTTCCTCTAGGTGGCAAGTTCCCCAAAACTCTCCAAACACATTTGGATCTTCCCTTTTTGACTTCCTAGCTATTTAAACTCTTCCCTAATTATGCCAAATTCTATCAATATTCCATATAAGTAGAAAAAATATATGTTAAACAGAACTTTTGTTTACATAGAATTCAATGATTAAAAATATGACCTCACTCCTTAGGAAAGGAAAATGAAATCTAAACATTTCTGACACTGAGCTGTGGTGGTTACAATGAATTGAAATAATCTGGTCTCATCCTCAGATATATAGTTCTCATCTGCTTCAGAAAGGTTTTTATTTTGTAATCACTTTGATTCCTTCAACTTTACATTCTTGGTATTTATGACCATTCATATGAAATTGAAATTTAAAATTTTAAAATTTATTTTGATGTTGAATATTTTTCAATTGTACTCTCTTCTAAAATTACTTTTTGCTTCCTACAGAATTATGACATATTTAGAAGTCTTGCAGCGTTAAGATTGGAAGTCTTTGTGTTTACCAAATCTAAGTTAAAAGTTCCCAGACTTTCCTCAGGTAGAGCATTTGTTCCTTAAAAATTGATTTTGATAATGGCCAAAAAAATTGATGTATTTTTGTTAGTCCTCAACCATTCTTATGGAAGGGAATGACTATTAAATGTTTTATGAAATTTTATAACATGTCTCCTTTATTTTTTGGCAGCTGTCATTTCTCTGGGTCTGTGAATATGACCTAGTGATCCCACATTAGCATGACTGAGGTCCTTAAATGTAAGTGTTTCCAACAGTGAGCCCTGGTGTTCATGATGAATTGGAATAATCTGATCAGTTTAAGTAGGACATATGTCATAACTCATTAGAGGTTACCTGCCTACTATATTGATTTTTATAAATTGTTTCTTAAATTATAGTGGACAGCCTGGCTCACATAAATGCCACTCAAATCAGGTAACATTTGCAAAAATTAATATTTTTTCTAGTAGCTTTGTCCACAGGTATTCTCTGATACTTTACTACAAGTAATTGTCTCTTGGTACTTTGCTTAAAATATGAAATTTTGTTCTCAATCTCTTTAAAGCTACATGTTAAGTGGGCTCATTGATATGTTGCAGATCTCAGTCTCAGTTCTGACAAACTATGGTCCTTCCTGAGTCAATTTTATCTGTTCAGAGACAGATAAATTAAAAAAAAACAGATTAAAAGAAAAAAAAGAGAAGAATCTGCCCTGTGCACAAGATAGAACTCTCTCCCCATGTTTGGGATACCGTCAACCCGGGGTACCCCCTAGTACTCCTAAAGGATATCCGCAGTACAAGTGCAAACTTCATGGGGAAATATACTCGAATGTTAGCACATTTTTCATTAGAAATTTAAGAAAAAGGGAAATAATTAGCTGTTGAGAAAGTGAGAAGAAACTGAAAGATGCCATGAGATTCAACCATCCAAAAAAAAAAAAAAAAAAAAAAAAAAAAAAAAAAAAAAAAAAAAAAAAAAAAAAAAAAAAAAAAAAAAAAAAAAAAAAAAAAAAAAAAAAAAAAAAAAAAAAAAGACAAACTCATGTCATTTGCAGCAACGATAGTGGAGCTGCTATCCAAAATAAGCCAGAAAGAAAAAGGATAAATACTGAAGAATCTCACTTCATATGAGATATAGGAAAACCCAGGAAAAAGACAAAATGTTGAAACTATCAAGCCAATAATGGAACTAAAGCATACAGCAAAGGAGGAAGTGAAAGGGAGGAACAAAATGGGAGGAATGATGATAAGGCATCATGATGATCGTTCTTGGGTGATATGGTGGTGGCAGAACTTGGTGTATACAGTGATGTAAGAATACACACATATATAATCAATAGCGATATATTACTAAAAACAAAATAGTACCCTCAGTGAAGATCAGAAACCAAAGTTGTGAAGAAACAGAACTAAGAAGTTACACAGAACAGAAAGGATTGCAGTTACATAGTTATGTTCCTTGTATGAATAGCAGGTCATTGACATGTGACCCAGCTGAGGTAATGATGGTGCACTGTTGTAAAGATTTGGTCATGTTGCAAGGTTTTTGTCTTCTGGGCACCAGATCATTTTGACTTTCTGCAGTACTGCCCTTTCATTATGCTGCTCATTATATGTGATGGTTCAAATTGTCTATTTTTTTATTGCAGTTGTTGACAAAAGGTAAGAATCATTCATTATTTTTTAGCAGCAGAACCAATTTAATTCATTGAGTGAGATATTTGTAGCTCACTAATGTTTTAAAGCAGGTAAAGTCCTGCAAATTTTTAGAAAAGTAGGGGATTTAAGTGCCTCACATAATCTCTCTTTTCTTCTTATGCTTATCATCCCCCAGTGTTTCCTTTTCTCTATTGTTTAAAACTGTAGTTTCTCTGTAGTTTAAAAAAAATACCCCATAAGCAGTGGTTATGAAGCACAGGGCCACAGACACAGACATTCATTTAATTTGTTGAATCTGGATCACTGTGGGGACACCTATAATGACTCTTTGGCTGTGGACGGGACCACATCCTTAACACTAACTCCTTCTGTGATTGCACATGGACTGATGAAATTGTGTTACACTTTATCTTGGGCTATCCACTGTAAGTCACTTCTTTGGAATTCAGACTCTGCTGTTCCATTACCTACCAACCATGTTCTTTGTATGGCTAGTTGGCATCTCATAAAGTCACTGGGAAAACAAAGACATTATACAAAGTTCTGGCATTGTTAGTCTGAAGAGAAACTGCATTCTAGCAGTCAGTGATGTAATATATTGGTAATTTGACTAAGTAAAGCATTAACAGACATTGCATTGATTTAGTACTACATTTATTGCCTCAACTCTTTCTCTTTGGTCATGTTCATACTGTTTTAAACTTTATATATAAAGCATTTCTATCTGAATTTATGTTTTGATTTTTTAATTACTGTGAAATAATTGAAACTTTCTGGTAATGTTTAATGCTTTTTTCCCCTTCTAAAATAAAAGGTGAGAACAACTGACTGACATTTCACACGTTAAAGTTACTCAGCATTAAAGTTGTTGAGCGTGATTGTGTACCTGGAGACATCCTAATAGAAACTTATTTTGTTTTTGTTAGAAACATTTAGGGGGCTGTATATTTTTTGATTAATAAAGCAAGACACATCATGAGCTCTTTTATATGTGAGAGTAGAAAATCATCACTGAAAACCAAAAAAAAAGTATATAAAACTATTCTTTACATCCATTTGATGTCTGATTCTCACTATGTCTTTGAAGGTAAAGGTTATAATTAGAGTGCCTGTTAAAAGTCATTTGGAGATGTGGATTAAAAGTTAAAAGGTCATTTTTTAAAATAGCATCAAATGTTACAACTTCAAAATATGTTGAACTGCTAAAATATCTAGCTGTCTTTCTTTTTAAGAGTTCATGCTTTTGTTGATAACAAGAGACCTTAACTTATCCTCTCCACCTCCCCTTGTTTAATAATTATGTAATCAGAAATGGATGGGCATTAGGTATAATTAGAAGAAGCAGAGTCAGGTTGAGAGAAACCAAGGAAGTCATGAAATAAAATAGAATTTCAATAGTAGAGGTTATAAAAATAAAATTTCCTCTTGCTGCTAGTATTATCTTTATTGCTAGTAATATTAGTAAAATAATCTCCAGAAATAAAATCAGAAATGTTTCTGCTGTTGCATTTTATGTAGTTGTGGAGAGGTTGTTTATGGATACATAAGATTTCTTAAGCAGCAACTGTGTGTAAGAGACCATGAACGAGGCTTCTAACAGAATTTCTTCTGGCAAAAGACTTCATGGTTTGTCATTAACCTTGTCTTGAAGACTATGAAAGAGAGGTACCAAATAGTTCAGTAATGTGCCATGGGTCAGGTGATGTATTGAAGATGACTTAGGTTTAAAATCCAGATTTTTATGATTTACAACTTTATACAGTTGCCATTGTGTCTCTTTAATAAAAATGAGAAAAATGACAATAGAAGCCTCTGCATTTGATAAAATACAAGGCCTGTGCTCTTGTAAACCAAGTCTTTCCTATATTAAATTTATTAATACTTGGATCATTCTTTATAATTTAAATTTGCCAAGGTACATAATTTAATAGAATGCACTTTTATATTTGTCATTTCTATAGTATCTTATTATGACCAAGTTTAGTCAATTTCAGCTGTACTTTTTAGAGTATGTGCTAAAAACCTTAGAAGTAACAGACATACACACCTGTCATCTTGAGATGGTTGTTGTTCAAGATACATATATTTAATAGAAGTAATATCTTATATGATTATATTTTGATGGTCTTACTATTTATAAATATAAATATATATACATCTACATATATGGACACACCTCATATATTCTCATTATTTTTAACAAGATTAATTTTAATCCTATGACTGGTTTACAAAATTGAAAACATAATGAGAGAGAAATAATTTTGAAGGCTACTAGTCTCCTTCCTTTACTTATGCAGGTCGAAGCATTTGATCTCATTAGGTAGTATTAACACCAAATGACAGTCTGTATTTATTTTTGGGAAGCCTGTATAAACTTTGCAATTATAAAGAAAAAGTGATATCAGGTCTCTCTCACATGATTGAGAACTGAAGAGCACAAAGATCCTCTCTTCCCCTTCCCCCCTTCCTTCCTGTCTCCCCTCCTCCAAGTCATTACCCCTTTACCATGGCTTCTTAGAAATCTAGAGACAAAATTTAACAGACTTTTTTTTTTTTGGTAATAAATCTTTTCTCACTAGAAAATGTTTCCTCGTCTTTAAATACCTCACTTTCACCTCTGAAATCTATTCTTATTGTTTTATATGCATATGTACATTTGTTTGTTAGTAAATATGCTTATCATTTAGACTTTTCAATTTTTTAGAATATACATTTTCTCTCCACTGAATCATATACCATTATCTCATGTCAAATAAAAATAAAGAATACTTTAACTGCTGAATCTATGAGGCTAAGGGAAATTATGAACAGAGAAATAAATTATTGAGTTTATTAGTGAACTTTATCTCTGTCTTACCACTCTTCCTATGCATCCAAAATTGCCTGAAGGGGGTTGCTCCTTTAAACTTTCTTTGAAATATTATCTTGCTTGCCTTTTGAAAAATGTGAAATGCAAACCACAAAGTGTGTGTACGTTTAAAAGTTGAGGAAATAGTGCCTCTTGACTTAGTTATTCATCCCACACAGCAGTGGGCAGGTGGTTATTGTTCAACACCAAACATTCTGGAGAGAGATTTGCTGTAATAACACAAACCAACAGGTTTAAAACCCAGAAGTGCCCTTTGAAAGGGCAGGCATTCAGTTTTGACAAAAATGATCAACAGCAGGCTCAAGGATAAAATAAAAACAAATTAAAACATTTAAACCCTACAATTAGAAACCTTATTTAAAAATACAGGATGAGAGACGCAGATGGTTCACATTAACAAAAGCAGACAAAAGACAAAAAATAGTGTAAAATTAGCCTTGGCAAGGGCTATGCTACATTTTAGTGTACTGACTCTAAAATATATTATCATCTCTTTGTCAATCAGCATTTATTGGGAATTGAAGGTAAAATATGATATAAAATTTTACTTTAAAAAATTTGTCACCTAATAAAAGTAATAGAACTTATCTCAGTGATAGAAATCTATGGCAAAAATATATTTCACTTTAGAAAACCCTGTATGGGAATAAATACAAGTTTTGAAAGAGATGAATGAAATCAATCTCATGCATGAGTAGGTACAAATTCTGAAGGCTATACTTCTCTCAATCTGTTCTTCTGTTACATAAAGCTGAAGTATGGAAAAGTGAGAGTTGTTTCTAAGAGTGATCACTGCATTCAAATGATCAGACATATCTTCTGTGTACATGATACTTCATCAAAACCACGTGGATGTGTGAGGTGAGGGTGATTTGGCTGGTGATATTTTCATAGAAAATAGTAAGAACAGATTTTGTCCTTTAGTATAGTCATGGAGTTTTAAGTACACATGGAGAAAAAGGAAGTGAGAGTGACTATTTATGCTCCATAAACACATTTCATTCCTTTCCCGCTCTTTCTTCCCCAGCTTGTTTCTCCTTTCTCTTTTTAAAATTCTTTCTTCTTTTCTTACATTTCCTACATACTAAAGTGCTGAATCCAAAGTGATCGAACTAGAGGGAATCTGTGGTTGGATTGCATAAGGGTGACATTTATGTTTTTCTTTTTTATTGGCCTCAACTATTGATGTAATTCTTGCTCCTAGTAGAATTCACCATCATGACTTGTTGACTCTTATGCAGGTCGAAGCATTCGACCTCATCAGGTCATGCTAACTCCAAATGATAATCCTGAATTTATTTATTCTCCTCTAAAATGAAGGAGAATTTCATTTTATTCTGTTGGACTCAAATCTTGAAATCTTTGATTTATTTTCCTAATTTGAAGGCCTGGGGGAGGGGAGAGAAGAGGTTCCTAAAATGTCAACTGTAAAGTCTGGTTTATGAATGCCCTAGGCATTTTTTGTCGTCTTCCATAGATCCTGTGATAGCAACGAGTCTGTCAATAGGAAGCTAATCTATTTGATCCCTTAAATAAACTGAATGGTTTCAAGGATACCTGTGTATATGGAGTGCTATGCTAGGTCAAATTGCTTTTTATAAACTTACTTTATAGACTGAAAAACTGAACCGCATGCAAAGTTTTCCGACTTTACAACACTGCTCAGCAAGTCATTGTTCAGATAACGCTGACTTCTGAAACCAAATGTAAAGTCTCACCATCAGAAAGTTGTGTATGTGCACCTTTTTTTTTTTGGTCTCTGTTTGCTCAGGCCTCTTATGGGTTTCATTATACTTTCTGTGGTTGCTTATTTCTTTCAGTTGCTCACTTTTCAAAAGCACCAGTTCTCAGAAGCAGTGACTTTGGGAGTGGTGCCATCGGCAGATGCTGACTCTTCACTGACCTGGAGACCTCTGCTCTGTACTGCTGCCCATCAACATTAATGTGCCTGCGATTGACTCGCAGAATCCATTGCCTTCATGAGGGACCATAGTCATTTGTTTGAATGACTTGAATGGGCCAGGAGTAGGAATGTGTGCGTAGAATATTTCCTGTATCTTTTTCAAAACTGCGAACTCCACTTGTCAGAATTTTATTTTATTTTTTTTCATTTGCAAGCTTGCTCTCTCTATATCTGACTTTTCCACATTTCTACTCTGCTACATTACCCCTGAATGAACTGTAAATGGGATAATGTGGAGCAGGGCAGAAACAAAAAAGCGTTCAAGAGGAACAAGACTGGGAGGGTGAACCTATTCATAGTTGATCTTCTAATGGCTGTTCAGTCTTCCAGGAAACCAGTCCCATCAGTACTAGCACTTCAGACAGTCTACTCTTCCAGCTGCTACTATCTTTGTCAGAACTGCTGTTGCATTTGATACCAACATGACAGGGCAGTGCTGGCAGGATTTTTTAACCTAGGATACAAAAACAAAGCAAAACAAATGTATGGTAAACAGATCAGCACCACTTCCTCTGTTGTCTAAGCAGGGAATTCTTATTTTTTGTCAGACAAATGAGAGAAATAAGGCAGACTTGTGGAAAAGAGGTGACTCAAATAAATACCTTATGTTCCAATCAACTTTTAATGCTTTGGCATATATATTCCATAGGGCAGGAAGGGGGCTAGATTGTCACAAGATAATAAGAGCCCAAGCATCGTGGGTCCCCTTCAACCAAATAACATAGTTAGTTGTGTGTCTCCATGGCAAGGATCTTCTTTTCTGGTGGTGATGGAGAAGTGTCTACAGATGTTTACTGCAGATGTCTCCCAGTGGGAACTCCTTTTGTTGAATGCTCTTTTGTCACCTGCTTCCTTTCTTCAATCACATACCTTTTTCTTCATAGTAAAACTTGCTGCAGTTGTGCTTCTCATAACTACCTCCTCATAGCTTGACTCTGACTTAGCTTTGTCTTTCCTTGCACCTGCAGTCTGGCAAGAATGCCACCTGTCCTTTTCAGGTTCTTTTTTCAAAACTCATTTTTGGGAAATATTTTCAGTACATGACCATATTTTCAGTGCACTTCTAAAAAGTAAAAATATGTTATTCAAAAGAAGAAAATGAGTACACACAAATAATGTCTATCACTAAATCATTAATATGAACTTTGCTACATTCATTTATTTAATATTTATTCACAAATCTAGATTGAGGAAGAAATTTGCTTAACCTTCAATGAAACAGTACATGGGAAAGTAAATGGATAATTTTTGACATCAATAAATATCAAAAACTGGTCCATTGATATTAAAGTTATCCTATTTATATGATCATCAGACAGATTACTATTACTCTAGAAATAATAAGGATTGATAACAAGTTAGACTGCATATTGTATCTTTAACATGAAGATAATAAATATATGCAAAGATAGCATCTTGATTTAAGTCTCCTAGGTAACTGTTTTCCTCTTTTTTTTTTTAATGTGCTTCTAGTTTTCTACTCTAGGATTTTTAAAGAAAATTTCTTTGTCTCCATTCATTACTCTCAAACCATGCCTAGCTTCAGTTCCTTATATATTTCAACATGTTCTGTGAAATTGCACAAGTCCAGAGTTTTAAGCATGTTTTTTAACTTGTAATTTATATCAGTTCTTGTAGTCAAAGATAATCTGGATAAGTAACAAAGATTTATTATACTGTGCTTTTATATCCTGGAGAAGATGATAAATCGTCATGACTGATAAAGAACCCTTAGGCTATATCTGCCTATAATTATTTGCTTATTCATCTTTCCATCTCCAAGCTAGTTTTGGAGTCTAAAAAGATAGGTAGGAAATATATACCTTGCTAATGACAAGAGAAAGAGGTAAACACTGCACTGTGTTAGAACAGATAATTTGCACAGATGTGTTTCAGTTTGACCATCACAACTAAGAAATGATTCTATTTTTTTTAAGGGTAAATCAAGTGTGCCATTACTGTCTTAGAAAGAAATAATTTAAAGTGAAAACAGATGAAATGGAGGTATTAGAACAGAGGATAGAAATAAATGCCATTCCTAAAGGCATAAAAATAATCTCAACATGCAATTTTTTTTAAAGTTAATTTTTGTTTTTGTTGAGAGCCTTTATCTTTTTGATAGCAATAAACTAGTTGATAACCCTTTGGCTATAATTTATATTGTGGGTGAAATTTACTTCGCTAAAGATTTCTGAGAACCAGGGAAAATTGTCCCGTTTGCCTTTTGATGCTCGCAGACAGAAGAGAAGCCAAGATGATTTTTAATCATATTCTATACTCAGGATTTTTTTTTTTTTGGACAGATACTTGATTACATTTAGGCTAGAATAATGAACATACTTTGTTAAGTAGGAACATTCCAAGGGTAAACTAAACTTTAATAAAAATTCATTAAGACAACTTGAAAAATACTTTTCCATTTATTGTTTTATAGAAAAATATATTTTAAAAGATATACGTGCCTCTCTGATACCATTACCTGAACAATAAAAGGTCATCAGAGCCACTCAACCACCGAAGGGAACAGAGACAAGAGTCATGTATGTGAACAAACATCTCTCTTTGGAAGGAAATTATTTTTTTTTATCAGAACTTTTTCTGCTTTGTTAAAACAAAGTTTCAAAGTTTGTCTCTCTGCCCTTTGCAAAGTTTCCCACTACCTTTTATTTTTTCTTTATAAGTGTATAGTATGAAAATATACCTATTTTCATAATAAATTTTCTACATTTATGCTGCAAAAATAGATTTAATTGCTATATAGGAAAAGAATGTCTATGGAGCAATATAGTTTGAAAAATATTAACAGTTTAGATGAAAGTAGTTGTTGTGTTTCATTGCTATAAAATATTTTCCTAAACATGCTTTTAAGAAAAAAAATCAACCTGCTTAATTATTTACGGAAGACTAATGAAAGACTGACTAAAGAATGAAGAAGAATTCAATTGAACTGAATTGTCAGAGGTTGTAGTCAAAGGTCATTTTAATGACTGAATAATGTTAGAACAGTAATTCAATGATTCAATATTAGTGACTAAATAACATAGAACAAAATGGGGAGAGTCAAAACAGGTGACATATAACCTATTTATCTCTCAGTAAGTATTGATCAGAATGCCAGATTGCTCATTTTTTTTCCCCATGAAGCAAGTCAGGTGACTCATTTCAATATCATTCTGTGTGTGTGTGGGGGGGGGATAATTATCCTGATGTTTCAAGAAGGAGAGGCTCCTTCTCACTCTTAACAGGATGTCCTTGTTTGAGGGTTGCCAATGGTAAACACATCTAGAATCTGGATAAATCACCTCTGGAAACTTAATCTATTACTGTGGCCCAGAAAGTTTGCTGGATGCAGAAAGGAAGGTCTATAGAACCAGCCAGGATACCCCAGAGTTATTCTACTTGTCTTTGCTTCTTAATTCTAGAAAGATCTCTGGTTTAAGAGTCAAATTTGTTAATCTAAACTTTTGTGTTAGCTCAAAAATAACTTTAATATCTTAAATTAATTTGAATTGCATACAAAAATTTTACAAACCTCTTATTTGGTTGTTACAGGAACCAAATCCTTTCCATCATTTTACAGAGGAAGTAACTGAAGCTCAGAGGTTACTAACTTGTTTTAATTTGCATAGTTATTTAGTGTTACAACCTGAAACCTTGCTAGACCTTTTGAGGGCAAATGAAATATAAAACCTAGTCTTTGTTTTCCTTCATTAATCCTGCATGTTTCATGCAAACAGCATTCCTGGTGCCGGCAAATAACAGGTCAGACTTTTACTAAAAAGAAAAATGAGGATAAAGTCACAGGTGTAATGGGGGAAATGACTATTTAAATTTGCATTTAAAATTGTCATTGAGGAGGGGTTTAAACTGATAAAGAGACTGAAAGGATCTTCATAGTTTCAAGGGATTTGAGCTAATATGAAAGTTGAGTAGGTAGAATAGATTCACAGAAAAGCTATAATTTGACTTATTCTGGGATATGGGGGGGGGTGGATAGGAGTGTTTAAATATATGTTAGAGGTCATTTCATGCCATCATGTCTGTAGTAATAAAAAATCTTAGTCCACAAATTCAAGTGCTGGAGAAGTAACTTCTAAAATTTATTTTAATCAATTAATCTTATTTTAATATGTTTCCTGCTTCCATTTGCAGAGTAATAGACCATCTAAGTCAAAACAGTTCTCTGAAGAAGAGTCTAAGGTCTGAGTGCCTTAAAGAGCCCAGATGATGCTTTAAGATTGGTGTCCCTTTGGCGTTCAGTATCAGCTAACTTCTGTATCACCTCACTGAATACTTGGTCTTTGCAACTTTTAATATCATTGCTGTTCTATGTCTTGATTTGGGTTAACAGTTATCTAATGGTTGAACAGGTGCCCACTCTATGTTTATTCTCTTCCTGAATCTTCCTAGGGGCTGGGGAAAACTGCCAGACTGTCTCAAGCCCAATAACTTAAACCCCCAAGGCAGCCACTGTGCCTTGTCTGATACACAGGGTAATTTTGTAGATTGTCCACCTTAGCATGCTCTTCTCACTTTAGTGAAAGAGTTTGTGTTATCTGGACTTCCCCATAATTCCTTTTAAGTTTTTTCTTTTGTTTTCTGTTCTACTCTCAATTTTTGGTATAAATAAGTTGTATAATTAGGGCACAGGTGTCTTTTTAGGGTTGTATCGCTGCATAAATTCATAGCTTCAACTCTTAATGAGAATTGAAAGCTTTACTTTTACTTTTTTATAATATTTATATCCATGATATCCCTTAACGCTTTAAATTTAAAAAATAAATATATATATAAATAATAAATTTTAAAAATACTCCAAGGTGTATTTATGTTTTTTTCTGTTGTCTCAAACTTTTCAAAGAGTCAGATTTTCCAGTACACTATGGAATAAGATTTAGAAATAATAGAAAATAAAATTTCAAAAAGTCAAACCCCTAGTATTTTTTCACACAGAGGTGAGAAGAGAGAACTGTGATGAAAATAGAATAGTATTAAGAAACAGCCCCCAGAATAGTGGTTTATGCTTCAGTTATCCTTTCTTATCTAATGTGATTGTCCCTCTCAAACTCCAAGGGCAAGAGAGAAAGAGTGTATTAACAATTATAATAATGGCTAATGTTTATTTATGTTTTGCTCTATTGGGAACCCCCTGTAATGAGTATTTTTGAATAATGTCACTAGATTCTCACCACCCCAGGAGGTATATACATTTTCTTCCTTTTGCGTCGAGGGAAATAAGATAGAAAGAACGATGATGTGCACAAAGAAAAGTAATAAGTGCTACCTATGATATTATTCTACACTAATTGGACAATGTAGTTTTTCTAATTATATGTTATTTCATAACAAGTTAATTTAAAACTTAGCTAAAGCAATTAACATCTTACACAGTTTCTGTTGGTCAGAAAGTTGAGGGCCACTCAGTGAGGTGTTTCTGACTAAAGTATTTTATCAAATTGCAGTACTCTGCAAAATGCACACTTGATCTACCTGAAAGCTTGACTGGGACTGAGGAAAGGTGGGCCAGGGTCACTTGCATCCTGGTAATCTCCTGTGGGCAGGAGACTATAGTACCTTATGATACAGACTGTTTCCTCAGGATTAGTTGTTGGCTTCTGGGGGTGGTGAAGGTTGGGAGGTGGGGGTAGAGAGAGCAAGAGGACAGAGAGAATATATCTTATGTCAGAGAGAGAGAATACTTATGTGTGAAAGAGACAGAGCGAGATAGAGAGACAGAGAACCTTTTGTGTCCTAGACTGGGAAGTTACATGCTATCACGATTGCCATATTTAATGTCATATTTAATGTTTTATATTTCATGCACTTCTTAGAAGTTAATCACTAAGTCCGGCTCACATTCCAAGGAAATACAATTCGTATTCACTTTTGAAGTTGTGTGTGCCAAAGAATATTATTTTAAAACCTCTAAAGTTGACATTCCACATTTATTGTGAATGAGATATAGCCAAATTTGACATCTGAGTTGCTAAAGAGCAAGTCACACATATTTGTGAAAAATATTGTTGCCATAAGGGAAAACATCCAGGATTTTATTAGGATTGATGTGCTGTATAGAACTGAAATTTACCACACCTCTTACTAGTCTTGTGCTATACATAATCATGGCTCTGAGGATTATGTTATTGTGTAGGAAGCACATTTTTAATTTATAGAGATAATTTCTTTTGTATTTGTGGCTATCTTTTAAGTGTTTCCACTTTATATATATGTATATATATATCTACATATATATAGTTACATTTCATAGATTAAATGTATCTTATGCCTCCAGCTCTGAATATGTAGGTTCAAATCTCAGCACCACTAATGATTTTTGATCTTAGGTTAATACATTAAAGTCTGTCTCAATTTCCTGGCATGTAAATCAGTGCTAATATTTGTACACATGTCACATGATGATGAAAGCTAGATGATAAAATTCCATGTAAATTGTTCAGCAGAATGTTTGTTAAATAATCACTCAATATAGGTTATTGTGCTGTCATTGATATTTTTCTAATTATCTCATAATAGAAAACAGAACTGGCCTATTATTTGTCAAAAAACACTAACCTTTTATTTATTTATTTTTTTAAATATCTGATTAACAAATGACAGGGGACCATCATTCTTTCCCATGGATATCACAACATTTACAAAGTGCCTCATCCTTACAAATGAAGCATTAAACTAGTCTCAAGCAGAAGATTAAAAAAAAATACTAACTTTATTGCATTCCTTTAAAATCAGTGAATAACAGGTAATGTTTGTAAATCATAAAAAATTTAACTGTGTTAGTCATGGATCAAACTTCCTGCCTCATATTAGTTTTACTAGGAAATTTCCTTTTACTTTCTCTTTTTCAGTTTTGTTCATTTAGACTGAGCTGAGATGATTGTGTTATCGGTAACTGTTCTTTCTATGCCCAGTGATATACTCAGAAAAGCATGTACATTCTTTATCAGTACAGTTCTGCCACTGTTTTGACTTTACAGGAAAAGCAAAGCAATAAGCAGGTTTCTGTACTGAGAAGTGGAATATACCAAGACGTGGAATTGATTTTCTCCTATGTATTCAGAACTATTCAAACTACTTTGTTCCTGTATGTTTAAGAGTCTGAATCTTTGACCAAATCTCTGTAAAAGTAAATAACTGAATTATCTAAATTCAAATAAGTAAGTTCTGTCCTCATGTTATGAATATCATCAACTATTTAATTATTAAAATTGGAATTTCCTGTTTTATGGGAAGTAATGAATCTAACTATTAAGGCAGGCATAACTGATGTGACAGTTCACAGATGATTCTGTCAGGTAACTTGGTTTCAATTTACCTAGGCCAGACTTGTTCAGTGCTTAAAACCACATACCTTTTCAATATATACATGGCTATTATTGCCCAAGGCAGGCTATGCAACCTTTTCCATTTAGTAGTGAGAGTGAAGAAGGAAACTTTTCCATTGTAGAGATTCTCAGTTCTGAATGTACTTAAGAATTATATATGGGGATTTAAAAACCCAAATGCCAAGGGTCCCTCCTAGACTTAATGTGTGAGAAAAATCTAGGGATGGGGAACAGAAAGGTATACATTTAAAAGAGTAAATCAAAAAATAAAATCTTAGAGTGCATAACTAGATCTCACTCTTACATGTGACAGTTGTCACATATGCCAAATTATAGGTTGGAAAAATACAGCAACATTACTTTGAAGTTCTCCTTTTACTAAAAATATCTCCTAAGAAATGGTATAATATTTAATACACAGAGATAAATTGTGTTATTGGCAGTAATTTTTAAGAGAATTTCACAATTGGTGTTGAAGGAAAACTTTCTGTTCCCATAGGTTGTTTCAGAAGAAATCCTGGCAAGCATACTGTTTTTAGAAGAAATTTAAGAAATTAATGCTTATCTATATTTTAGTTTTATTTTTGACAAACTGATAAATATTTTGAGTTTTTTGCTCATATTTGATTACATAGATTTCATTGTTATGATACAAAAATTAAGTTATATGGGATTATATCTTTTTGATAATTTAAACTTTTATCTGTATTGAGTTAACACTGGTTTACAATACGATATGTGATTCAGAGCTATAGGTTCACCCCACTTCAGATGATGTCACCACACAACACCCACCACTAAAGTCTCCACAGTCCTTTGTCAAAGTTTACTCTGTCCTACTCTCGAGCTTCCCCTCCCCTCTGGTAGCCTCAATATTATGGTCAGATTTCTAGGGTGTCATTTTGGTTTGGTTTGATGCTTTATTTTATTCCAAGTATGAGTGAAACCATCCAGTGTTTGGCTTTTTCTTTCTGACTTATATCACTTACCATCTCTTTTGTTATGTCTATGTTGTCCAAACGGCAAGAGTTTGTTGTTTTTTATTGCTGAGTAGTGTTCCATTGTGTATAGACAACATCTTCTTAATCCACTCATCCACTGTGACAGGTAAGAACTGTCTTTAGACATCTGGATTGCTTTCAGAACTTATTATTGTAATGAGTGCTGCAATGAATATAGCACTGCATTTATACCTTCTAATTAGTGTGTTTGCCTTCTTTGGATAGAAATAGTGTAATGCCTGGATCATATGGTAGATCTATCTAATGCATTGAGAGATCTCCATACTGTTTTCCATAGAGTTGGAGCAGTCTACATTTCAAACCACAGTGTAGGAGGGTTCCTTTTTCTCCACACCCTCACTAACACCTAGTTTTGATTTTTCTGATAAGAACCACTCTCACAAATGTAAGATAGTATTTCATTGTGGTTTTGATTTTCATTTCCCTGGTGATTGGCGATGATGAGCTGTTGGCCATATGTATTTTCTTTGGAGAATATTTGTAAACAATTCATTTTATATATTTGCATAGGTCCTATGCTAATTTCAGGATTTAACATCTTGGAATGAATGATCTGCTGCATTAATCTTATTTTTCATTATAAATTTCTTGAGCATAGTTACAATATTTTCTCCCAACTTCTATTAAACTATTTCTATGTTGCTCACTATTTTATCTCTACCTCTAGTACAGTCCAGGTACATTGTTAGAGGTCAATCTCTACTGAATGAATAAAGCCCCCAAATCCACTTAGTGTTTATTCTGTTTCTACTTCTTTTGCACAATGGAAATATATGACACGTTTTATTATTTTAAGGCCTGGTCATGACCATATCATATTTTTGGAAAGTAAGAAGCATAACCGTTGAGAACTGGGTACCCCCAATTGGCTCACTTTGTTAGATTACATGATAATAAGCTTCTCTAAGGTGCAGCCTTGAACTTAATCTGTTGATCAGCTTGTGTTTATTAGCTGGACAAATTCTTTAAAACTTCTACCATCTGCTCCTCAGTACTAAGTACAATTTGTCATTTCGTACTTACAATTTCTGGTGCCAGACCTGCAAATACTTTACTCTCAAAAAATATTGAATTCTGTGAATGATGGTTTGGAATAATGAAATATATATGAAGTGAATGATAGTGATAATGTAAGTTATTTTTGGAAAGCTTGTCTTTAAAATCTAATTTTTCAACAAAAAATGTGACACATGCTTCTAGCAATAATGTATGTGTGGCTTTTAATAACTTTACATGATTTTGCATATTTTATCATGTTTAATATCATTTAATCCTCAAATAACCAAGAATAAATTTGGAATGCTACAGTAGGCAGCTTAAACAATGGAGAAGTATTTTGACATTTTATAAGTGATACGCAATGTTTTTAAAATACCTGTTATTTTGTGAACAATTGTAATGTATCAGTAGATTGCTTTATCCTATAAAATCTTCACAACAACCCAAAACTACACATTATGAAAGGGGAAACTGACCCTTTGAACATCAGTTTGCTGAGGACCACAAATGTCTGAGTTTTCCCTTCCATCTAGTATAGTTGAAAGTTCTGGTCTTAACAGCACTAACATGTTTCTGGGGCTTGAATATAACTTTCCTTAAAAAAAAAAAAGAAAAGAGACATTTTTCTCCCATTGTGTCATGCTTTCTTTTTATCAATGTTTTTATAGACCCCAGATCAATGAAGACAATATTAATGAAGACAATACTAACATGCTGATTGCATTTATAAACTGTAGGTTTATTTTAGTTTAAGCACATACATTTGTGTAATTTATAAAATGAATTGTGTAATGAATTTTATTACTGATACTTAAGTTTTTTTTTACTGTTTAATATTTTTTAATGTGCACAAACAATTTCACTATAGCTTACATTGATATTTGTTGTTTTATAAATTATAATTCTCAGAGGAAAGATACTCATTTTGACCAAATAATATCTTACTCCTCTGCTTAGCCTGCTTTCATAAACAGGTGCACATTAAAGAAATCCTTTTGAATCATGGTGAAATAAGTAGCTAGTGCATTAAAAAGTCTATAGACAAGCACAGCCATTGAAAGGCCACAAAAGGTTGATGGTAGAGAAAAACACTTCTCACAGTCATCTCTTCCCCTTGCATGACTGGATTTGCAGTGCTTCTGTAAATGTGCTATTTCTATTCGTCTAATTTACTGGCCAGATGACTGTGTCATAAAACCACCATCATCACCACCACTCCTGGTACTAATTAGCACCCCATTTGTCAGCTGCAGCCCAGTGGTGAGGACTTGAGTAGCTATAAATACTGTAATACCTTTTCACCTGTGAAAGTAGCTCTTCCAGAGACAAAGAAGAAAGCACGGCAGGCAGGAAGCTTGTGTTATTGCCATCTGAGCTGTTCCTTTTCCTGCACAATTTCAAGCTTTAACATCTGGATCGAACACTACATTTATTAAACTAACAAAATACATTTGTCTGTATATCATAGTTCTCTCTGGGGATAAAGAATGGGATTTCCTTATTTTTAAAGAAAGTTAAACACAGTTGATAGATTATTGTGGCTGTTTAATGTCATGAAAAGCAACCAGCAAGACAGGAAAGAAACTTATTAGGAAAGATTGTTTCCCCTTTGTGACCATGGTGTGACTGTTACCGAGGAGATGCTTATGTGTATTCTCCTACAATTTTTAATTACTGTGTTTAATTGTTGGCAGGTGGGTAAGAGTTCTGTTACATGTAATGTTTAATTGTTTATCCTTTGCTCTTTGTTAGAAGTTGAATGCATTAGTTGGAAAATGAGACTCAAGAGGTCTCTTGCAGTAATGTATTTTTTCCCCTGCTAGAGGACAAAATAAACTCAAATTATAAAGTTCTGAATTCCTGTAAGGTCAAAAAACATTTCTCCTGATGAATGTGATTTCATCACATGACTCCTGATGAATATACAGGTAAGTCACTTGACATTCTTAGCAAAAATGAAACGTGGCAAGGAAATATAGCCAATTTTACATGAAAACAAACATCTTCATATATGAAATCAGCATACAGTGCATTAGTAAATATTCCAAATTTTCTCTCTTCCTTCATTTTCACAGTTGTGTTGAATCTTTACTTTCTCCTGCCTCTTTCTCCTTACTCTATTCTCCCAAAAACTTCATGTAGATCCTCAATTTACTTTTTTCAGTCACAATTCTTTCATTACTTTGCTCAAAAGTCCCAACAGTCTACAAACCCTCACCTCTAATAAGTTGCAGAGTTCAAAGGAAGCGTCTTGACCAGTAGAGGAGAGACGGCAGAGAGGAAAGGTGGAAACGATTCAGAGGAGTAAAAATAAATGAGTTATAAATATACAGAGGATATCTGGTAAAATATGTGATTCCACAGTATGAATGGTGGTGAAATGTTATCTTCAGTGGAAGATAGATAGCACTTCGTTAGAGAAGAAAATATTTGAGGAGAGACTACAGAGGCGAGAAATTATATTTAGTGAACACTAAAATTAGACATGTTCTGAGGATGTTGGTCAAATATTTGAAATTAGGGAAAGTATTACAAAAAGGTTAAGTACATATTGGTCTTGTACCTATCTGAGTGATGTTCTTAGTGTACCTAGGGTGACTGTCACATGACCTATGGAAACACTATTTCTCATGTTGATCCAAGTATGTTTTCGTATCCATGGAACATGGGTGGCTACTGATTCACCTGCTCAGTATCCAAATGACAAATAGGAGTATGGCCCTTTGTAAAAACAAATCTGTGATGTGAAGTGCAGCAAAAATTGTGAGCTGTATAAATTGCTACAAAGACTTTGGCAAAGTTTTTTATTTAGCTAAGTTAAGCAAGAAGTGCCAACTTTCAATTGCAAGGAATGCCTAACTATGGATTTTATCATTCCAATGGGGATATAAATCTAGCTGAAGTACATTTATTTATATTGGTGACTTGGATTGCTAACCTATTATAAAGTGATTTTGTTGTCATTTTGTTATATCTAGATACAGAATAAAACTTAGATCTAGACCTGATCATATAGATGGGCCATCACTGACCATTAATTTATTCTCTCACATAGTTCCTCTTTGAAATATCTAAAAAAATGACTGCTTTGAAATCTGTCTCCAATATCATGTCTGTATATAATGCTTCAGTTTAAGACATCATAGAATTTTCATTAGAAAGAGGATTTAGTTCTATTTCACCTACTACATATTTATGTTTCTCTTTTTCCATATTCCCAAAATATTATAATGCAAGTCTTGGTAAATCAAATTTGAATATGAAGTTATTGCTATTAAAAGCCAAGTTACATGGAATACTCTTATTACTCTTTCTGTCTCACACAGAGATTTAATGGCGAGAGCTGGTGATGTGATGTGAACCGCACTCTGACTATTCAAAATGAATTTGGATTTCTAGGTTAAAGTGAATAATCTTAGAAAGTTGAAGTCATTGTGCAACAAATTATATTTCCATTATTTCTTTGAGGATGTCCAGAGATCTGTAAATACACAATGATTTGTCTATTACTTTTTCTTCCTCTCTAGAAGCTTTCTCTTTTTCTTCTATTTCTGACCTTCTATAATTAAAAGTGTCATTGAAGTGGACTTTCAGAGCAGACTATTCACTTGGAAATTCATAGTTTTCAATTCTGGGAAATTTCTTAAATGATTCTCTTCTTTTCTTTCTTCATTTTTGGAATCCTATCATTTGGTTCTTAATGGTAAATTTTGAGGTTTTCTTACCTGGTATACTTACCTGGTATTTCATTCAAGCTAATGTTTCAAATATGAATTTAATTCTTTCAAATGTTAGTGACATTCCTAATATGCCCATTCATATTTAAAAGGCTCTGAAATGCCGATGGAAACTCTGAATGTTTAGATTGTGTTTATGTCCTGTTCACTTTACAGTGATCTGGTTGGGCTATTTTCTCCTGGAATAGTTGGCGCCAGTAAAAGACTTTCTTTATATGATGGCTGGATGCCCAAGATGAGTACCATTTAATAGACTCGGGAATGAGCTAGCTGCTGGTATTCTGAGATCCAGATTAGAGAGGAGTCCTGAGGAGGGGTAGGCAAAATTTTGCATTCACTGATTAATCCTCCTTTCTCATGTAGATTTGCATTTAATGATTTATATAGACATTGAGTGAAAATATCATTTTTTTTCAAATTGAGATAGCATTGGTTTATAGCATTTTATAAATTTTAGGTGTACAGCCTTATATGTCAACATCTCTATATATTGTGGTTACCACCAAAAATTGAATATCCATCTATCATTAAATAACTGACACCCTATATTAATTTTATCCAACTCCTCTACCCCTTCCTCTTTGGGAACTATTATTTTATTGTTAGAAGCTAAAGGTTCATTTGGCTTTTTGTTTGTTTGCCTTCACTTTTTCTACTATATAAGTGAAATCATACATTTGTCTTTCTCTAACTTACTTCATTCAACACAACATAATCCCCTCTAGGTCTACCCATGTTGTCACAAAAGAAAGAATTTCATCACTTTTCTCAGATGACTAATATTCCTGTGTGTATGCACCACATCTTTTCCTAGAATCTGTAGTTGATCACATATCTTCGCCATTTTCGCCATTGTGAATAGTGCTACAACAAACATAGAGGTTCATATGTCTTATTGAATTAATATTGAATTAGAATTTTCTTGTTTTTCAGAGATGTATCCAGTAGAATAGCTGAATCATATAGAATTTCTATTTTTCTCTTTGGAAATAAACTTCAAATTTCCAATCTTTTGTAAAGGTGGAAAGAAAGAGGTTTTTGTTTTTGTTTTTTTTTTGTACAGAATGGAATAGAAAGAATGTCTCTATGAGAAGTAACTGCTTCTTACACAGATATTCACCCATCCTTCATATCTTTCATAATCTGGCATCCCTTTGCGGAGGTAACTAACTAAGATCCTAGCTCCTGACTTTTTGTGGCCTCTGCTTGTGGTTATTTCTTTCCTTCTTCTATAGTTAGCTGAGAACATACGTTTCTCATTTTCTCATACCAGCTACAGCTTGTCCATCTACTTCCCAGCTTCAGAGTCATGTTTCTGCTGTTTCCTCTTGCAGGTATTAGAATTTTGCATTCTGAATTTATGTTTACTTACCACTTTATTGTTGTTTATTTTAATGGAATTTTAGGAGGGAGCAAGAAGAAAAGCAAGTCAAACATAATTCTTTTCATAATGTTATTCCACCTTGAAATGGTTATTTTATCTCAATTGATTAGATTTGATATATTGTGCTTAGAATATTAATGTAAACTTCTCTGACATCCAGCACAATATGGGAATAATATCCACAGAATTTATAAGTGTGGCTGAGATGCTATAACTCTGGTTTATAAAATACCCACCTAATTTCAAACTTTTACTCTGGATATATATATTTTATACATTTTGATTGATTTCATTGTTGGGAATAGCATGAAAAAGACAAGGTGAGTTAATTTCAAGACAGGGTTGACAAAACTAAGAAACCTAGCTCAATTCTCACATACATAAGCAAGTATTCTGAAATGAAAATTGCCAACCACTCAAAGAGTAGTTTATATCTTCAATATCTTGACATAAAAATCATCCATAATATAAACAAATCAGTAATAATGCGCTGCTTTGGAAATGGAATTTTATTTAGTGGATGCTAACAAGAATTACATCTTTATATTTCCTGGAAAAAAATGTTTCATTCACTTGAAGTTATAAGGTTCTTATTTCTCTTAATTTGTGGCACGATAATGATTTTATAAACATTTCAATAGCTGCCAATGACATAAATTATGACAAACAGTAATTACAATTGCAGTGCGTATTTAAGAGAACTAAAAAGAAATGTACAAATACATGAAACATGTTCAACAAAGGCACCTTTCTTGTTTTACCCAAATGTACATAAAACAAAATGTTACCTAAAATTATTGTCTACTTGGTTATTTTGGAGAAAATTGTGAGTATTAAAACAAGGCATTCACTATTTTATTTGTAAGGTATTTCTCTGTCATTGCCGCTCTTACTAAATAGTTTGTGATGGATGTGTGGGAATTGGTGATTCTTGAGAAATTAGAGCCTTTTCAAACATAAAAGGAACAAACCTTAAGAAATTAATTTTTAAACAGCCTGGAAACTCCTGCTACTGATGTTTTTCAAGCATTGCTTTTAGTCCTTTATAATTCTGAGCCGATGTGTCTACTCAGGAAAACTATCAGTCTCTGAATTTGGTTCTTCATAGTCATATCTTTAATTTACTTGACTCAAGAGAAAAAAAATGCTTCTTCGTTTATCCAGGTAGATTAGTATAAGTTATCTAGAGCAGCAGTTCTTCCTCTTAAAGCAACCCTTTAAGAGAAGAACTTGATTTCATCCTTTAAAAAGTTATTGTATTTAGTAAGTCACTTTCACACATAGATGGAAGTATTACCCTTGCCTTCAGAACTGCAGAAAAGATTTGATATACACTAATTTGAACACAGTAAGATTCAAAACAGATGAGCAATGATTTCCTCATTATCAAGGAGTCATTTCCCTAGTCATTTCCTCCTCTATATAGATGACAAGAGAATCAAGAACTGAATAAATGAGGTCTGTGGGATGCCAACAATGACTCCCATGTACTAAATGCTCACGAAATGTGCTCTTAAGAACACTATGTTGATCCTTTTATAGCAATATTTTGACTGTAGTATAAAAATTAAATAGGCTATCTCCTGACTACCTCTACTATTTCAGGAGTATCTTAAAAGAATCAGCGAAGGAGATAGAGAACAAGATGCAAGGGAACTGAAGGAACGTTGGCAGGCCACACAGGAGGAAGGCTGATAATTTTCTGAACATAGCACTTAACAACTTAGAATAATGATGGTAATAACAATAAAATGGTGATGATGGTAATAGTTATCATTGTAATGACTTTAATTTCCTGAGTGGTTTCTCTGTGCTAGGTTTTGCTTTATATGAACTTTCAAACTTGATCCTTTAGATAAATCTACAGAATATGTATTATTCTCATCCCCATTATATAAAATGGTATTAAACTAAAGGGAGAGAAGTTAAGTCATTGGCTTGAGATCATGCAGTTAATGAGACAGAAGCAAGAAATTCACTTACACCACTTTGCTATGTTGTAGTGAATAGCTTTTATTTGATAACTTTATCATCAAAATAAATTGAAGTTTGATTCAGCATTTTTTGTTTAAAACAATTCAGGATATTGGAGCATGATTAGAAGGATAAATTTCAGTTTTTTAGCATAAAACTCATCTTTTATTTATAAGTAGGTATATATTAGGAACAACTAAACAAGGTCCATGACAGATTTCTCATAGTTAGGAAAAATATGGTTGGTGTGTAGACTTTGGTAAAATCTGAACAACATTTAAGATGCCTGGGACAAAAGTGGACACTGCTGAAAAGTCATTAGGATTTGTCAGTACAAATTTATCTGAGGACAGTGAAGGATTTCAAATTAGTTCAAGGCATATGTTATTTGTAAAAGGAAAACAAACATGTAGCATGTATGACTGGAACTCAATACAAATGTAGGGAAAATACTGTCGCAATAAATGTAACTCCTACCATTGAGTAGAGAGTAGGAACATACAGTGATGTATTTTTTTTCTAATATGAATGAAAACTGTCTTGGATACTTAAAGAAAAAAATAGTCTATATCCCCTATCAGGTGTTGGTCTCCACAATGTGGGTGGGTGCCCCTGTGACTGGAAAACCTTACGACTCAAAAGTGGGTCTCATCTTTGATATAATTCATTGTTATCCATTTCAAAAGTGATCAACAACTAATTCACTGAAACTTGGTGCATGTGCATTCAGACTTGGATGACAACTCTATATTAAGTTGAATGGACTGTTAAAAATTAGGAAATAGCTAACAAAAACTACATCTGATTCAACTAAGAGTAACTACTTGTACATTGTGTGAGGGAGCTGACTTGGTCCACTTTTTTGCGTTTCCTAGTCCAATTTTCCCAGTACCATTTATTGAAGATGCTATCTTTGTTCTAATGTAAGTTTTTCACTCCTTTGTCAAAGATTAGTCAAGTATATATGTGTAATTTTATTTTTGAGCACTCAATTCTGTTCCATTGGTCTGATTATCTGTTTTTGTACCAGCACCAAGCTGTTTTTGTTGTTGTTGTTGTTGTTGTTTGTTTGTTTTAGCCTTTTAAATACCCTTTAATGTTTAGGTCCCTTTTATTTGCTTTCATCTGTATTGTTTTTGAGAAACCAGGCTGTTTGTTTTGAGGGTTTCCCACAGTCTGGATTTGAATGCTGACATCTCTTGGTTCTGTTTAACATGTTGTTCTGTCCTTGTTTTTTCTGTAAATAATAACAAGCTCCAGAGTTGTGTTCTTCCAACAGCAGGTATCTAGTTTCTGATTCTTCTCTTTATAATGTTGGTATCCATTGATGTTCTCTGCTCAGATATATTAATTCACCAGAGGCTGCCAAATGATATTATAGTATTCAGATTCCATTATTTCTTCTTTTTTAGCATGAATATTCTGAGAAACTTCCCCCTATCAACTATTTGGCCATCTTGCAATACAATTTGCATGGGGAAATTAAAAAGGAAATATTTAACAATTTGTCCTTTATTTGCCCATTTTCAAAATAATGAATTTATTTCCTAGTATCCTTGAAAGGTTTCTAATCTAACTAACTTTCTGTTTTTATCATAGTGAACTCAGGGATGTATGCAAATTAAACAAAAGCAAAACAAGAAGCCCAATCATAAAATGGGGTGAAGAACTAAAAAAAACTTCTCCAGAGAGGAAATACAATTGGCCAACAGGCACATGAAGAACTGCTCAACGTCACTAGCAATAGGGGAAATGCAAATCAAAACCACAATGAGATACCATCTTACATCAGTAAGAATGGTCCACATCCAAAGAACGAGCAACAACAGGTGCTGGCGAGGATGTGGAGAGAAGGGGACACTCTTACACTGCTGGTGGGAATGTAAACTGGTCCAACCTCTATGGAAAGCTGTGTGGAGGACCCTCAAATTAATGAAAA
>PVHY01000042.1:0-233346 GCA_004024945.1 Uropsilus gracilis
TGTGTGTCTCACCCCGCCCTTCCATATATTCCAAGAGACCTTGATTCTGCCTTCCAGGGTTGTTTTCTGGAACACAATCGCTGAGGTTGTCAAGGAAATTCTGTAAGCGTAACAACAAAAACAAATGATATTTGTGTGGTGCTTGCGACGCAGCTAGTACTGTCTCTGTGTGTGTGTGTCCTGCGAGCAGCATGGAGAGCCACACAAGGGAGAAGGCTGGCTAAGGACAACACAGGCCAGGGCCCAGGCGACTGACCCCAGGAAACCAGAGCTGAGAGTGAAAAGCAGGGGAAGCAGGTGGGCCTTGAAATCTATGCCATGGCTGCTCCCTTCCACTTGAAATGGAAACTATTGGATAATATATGTCAAATTAAATTAAAATATTTGCTTAAGGCACTAATACACAAAAATACTAAATACCAAAGTGGGTTGAGAAACAATCAAGATATAACTTTCTAAAGGAAATACCAAGAAGCAGTTAGAAAATTCCAGGTTTCTTCACACAGATGATGCATAGATGATGTAGATTAGACATTGGAAGGAAGTTTTAAGCTTGAATTCCTTACTGAGACCTAGTCTGTGATTTCTTCGCTTCTCTTCTCTCTGAGGAAGACTAGAGAGAGTGTAGAGTGTGTCATCCCCCAAGCTCAGATAAGGTCCTTCTATATACTTATTAATCAGTATTAATTACTGCCAATAAAATAGTAATCAATTAATAATTTGATCTTTACCCTACAACCCCAGAAACCAAGGTGAGGGAAGGAGAGGTGGGATAGAGAACTGCTTTGGGACAGGACATGGGGGAATGGGGTAGACCTGCAGCCCCTTTTCTGGGGCTGAGGTGCTGTGACTGCTTCAATGCAGAACAGGTGTGGGTCACACAGATCAGAAAGTCAGCTTGAGCCAGTCTGGTGCTGAAGAGCAATGGCATACTAACAGAGGGTCTGTATCCAGTGGCCCTCTGGGGGCTTGAGGGCCCCATGAGAGGCATAGCTCAAGGAAGACTGTACATATTCTCTTCCTACAGCATTGGTGCGCAGATGCTCCCTAGCGGATCCGCGGAGTCAGCTGGTGAGGTCCAATGAGGACAAGGCCTGCTCTTGGTCATTCTGGTCAAGGTAGAACATGCTGTTTCCCTTTGCTCCCGCTTCCCCCTGCAACAGATCAGAGGAGATTTGGTGAGGTCTCTAGGGGTGGAAGTAGAGGTGATTGTAAAGTCACTTATGTGAGGCTGGGCAGTGACGTGTCCAAACTGGAACTGTGAGAAAAAGTGATTGCAGCTTTGGGTGAAGATTGAGCACATTCTAATTTCCAGTTTAAATTATGTAAGATGACTACAGGAATTTCTATTATGTTGGAATAACCAGAAAAGTCATGGGGCCTACTGGTCTTTTAATCCAGTGATGGGAAAGATTAAATGTTTCCTTTAAAAAGACAGTAAGAGAATTTTAAACTTTATCCTGGTTATACTAAAAAAGATGTAACATGTAAAGATATATGTAGACACAGAAATCATTATTATTCATAATTTATATATGAAATAATCTTTTGATAAAAGAGAATATGCCTAAAATGTACAGCTCTCCTAGTTCCATGCTGTAACAATCTTCCTCTAGTTGATTAATATTGAAATATTTGGCTCATTTTCATTACTTTGCTTTTCTTTACAACTCTATGTTACATACATTATACTAATATTACATACCTTAGTATGACATTAGTATAACATTATATATATTTGTATTGTATAATATGTTGCTTGATTTTTATTATAGCGTTTATATGTATGTGATTTTCTATGATTTGTTTATTTTGCTTGATATTAGCAGTCATTCATAATGAAAAGTGTAGCTATAACTTCTTCATATCCACTGCTCGATAGGATTTCACTATGTGAAACTGCATTTATCAACTTTCCTGTCAATAAATAGACACTTGAGTGGTTGGCATTTTTGTTGCTATATAGTGCATGTCTTACGTATGTTTACAGGGGCCTATGTGCAAGGATTTGTTTAGATAATATACCTACCATTTTTAAATTTATCTAAGATTGTTTTCCAAAGCAGTTGAACTAAATTACAGCCTTCTACTCTACCCATACCTGCTTTCATCCCCCTTAAGTCTTCCCTCTGTTACTTATCCCAAGCAATACTTAGCATGGTTAGGCTTTAAGTATTTGCCTATCCAGTGGGCTTGACATGATAGCTTGGTGTCACTCTAATTTACATTTTTGTGGTTGTTAATAGGGCTATTTTTCATTGCTATAAATTAATCCAGTTCTGTCATTTAATCAAATTGTAATTCCAGAAATCAGATGGAAAGTCAGAATAGATGGTAATTTTTCAGATGGATTTCTGTCTCATTTGGATTCCATCTAAAAAATGCCTTGCAAGGGCCGGGCACGGTGGCTCATGCCTATAAGCTTCAGCCTATGAAGCAGCCGGGTCTAGGATCGCGGTTCGAGTCCTGCCGGGGGCACGTAGTGAGACCTAGTTCCAAAAAATAGCTGGGCGTGGTGGCGCGTGCCTGTAATTCCAGCTACCTGGGAAGCTGAGGCTGGGGATTGCTTGAGTGGTACCCCGGGCAACAAGAGCCTGCGGTTCCACGGGCAAAAATAGCGAGACCTACTCTCAAAAAAAAAAAAAAATGCCTTGCAGAGGACCCCCAAACTACTGAAAATGGAACTATTATTCAATCCAGCAACCCCACTTCTGGGAATCTACCCAAAGGATACAAAAACATGAATACATAAGGACACCTATATTTGGATGTTTATTGCAGCACTATTTACAATAGCCAGGATATGGAAACAACACAAATGCCTAAAAAAGACAAACGGTTCAGAGTCATTGTGTCATATATATATATGTATATATGTATATACATATATACATATATATATACATATATATAAATACATATATACATATATAAATACATATATATACACTTACATATATACATAAATACACATACATACATATATACATATATGTATATATATATAATGAAATATTACTCAGCAGCTGAAAACAACAAATTGGAGGTATGTGTGATAACATGGGTGGACCTAAGGAATCATGCTAGCAGAAATAAGTCAAAGAAAAAGAGAAATAAGGTATGATTTCACCTCCATGCCAGACATAGGGAAAAAAAAACAAAAGGATAAGTAAAATTTAAAATTACCTGTCAACAGAACTGAAGATAGAGCAAGAAAGGGGAAGGGGGTAAAATCATGGGAGGGAGAGGCACAAGATTTTAAGATAATGATTTATGGGGGAGAAAGGGGGACAAGGTAGTGGGAGAACCCTGGGGACTATAATGATGTAATATGTGTGTGTGTGCATGTATGTGTGTGTATAATCAAATAAAAAAAATAATAAAAATGGCTCAATAAAATGTATGGTAAGTTCTTATATGGGAAAGTTAACCTGATTTGGAGGCTAATCAGATATGCACTGTGGGTTTTAGACATGGTGTGATTATCCTGCCTCTGTCAGATCAGGTGATACCTGATGGCAAACATACCTGAGTGTCTCCACTGTATATATTTTTTGTTGTTGAAAGTGAAAGGATAGTGTGATCATCATTACTTCAGTGTCAAATTGTCAGCATTGAGATCTCTAACTGAGGAAGGAAAGTCTGTGAAGCCATCGTTTTCAAAGAATGTTACCAAGCATTTCATGGGGAGTGGCTCCTGCCTTTATTTGTCTTCCTGACACTGGTTGTTTCCCCATGAGAATCTTCTCCTAATTTAATTTGAACACCTTCTTCCAGTTTTGATTACTTATGATCAGTTATCAGCATATTTTGGGAAGCATAATTTTTACTTTTTAGCGCACATTCTGACTTTTTCCCACAAAAGAGACATCACGGTTGAAAGCTCTTTCAGATAAAATCATGTTCTAGTGTATAACTTGAGATCTAAAGAGCTGATATGCCTTAAGCCCACATGTAAGAACTTTAAATGATTAGGTTCTATGTATACAGTACTTTATAACATAAATAGCCTAGTCTATCCCACAGATGTTACATTTATTGATGATCTCTTTATTAATTATCTTCTCCACGATATCTGTGGTAGGCTGAGTAATAACCCGTGAGGCTTTTGAGAATGTTATACTTGCAGAAACATTGCCAGCTTAGACTGAAAAAGAACAACAGACCCAAACTTCATACATAGGTAAGATAGGGACTATAAAACCACCCAGTTTCAAACCTGGGCCACAGGTTTGAACAAACAAAAAAATGACTTTGCAGATGGGGCTCTGGGTCACAAGCCACCAAGAGAATCATTTCCAGGTTCTGAAATGTTTGTCTGGTTGTAACTGGACATTGGTTGTGACCAGCAACTCCCTTTTTTCCCTTATCCTTTTGATCAGTGATGCCCATAACTACGCATGTACCCTTCTTGTCTTTTAGAACATAAATAGTACCCCCCCCTTATGCATTGGGGGAATGCCCCAAAACCTACAGTGAATGCCTGAAAACACAGATAACATAGAACCCTCTATACACTGTGTTTTCTCTTATGCATTGTGACTATGATAAATTTTATAAATTAGAGAAGAGATCAACAAGAACAACAATAAACTAGAACAATTATAATAAAATGTAATAAAAGTTGTGTGGATGTGGTCTCACTCTCAAATATCTTATCGTGATGGTAATTTCCTGTCATGGTTGATTGTGGGTAACTGAAACCATGGAAAACAAAACCTTGGAAAGGGGTTGGGGGGTAGACTACTGTAATTGACTTTCAATTTTGCATGTCTGCAGAAAGAGAGGAATCTTACCTTGGGATAGAATGTTTGCTGAGTCTTACCTATTCCTGATTTAGATAAGTTATGATGAGATCTAGGGATATTAAGCTGATAAGATTGGGTTGAGATTTTTGGATTTGAAGTTTTAATGGTTTAAAGCTTTTGGGGATCTTGGGATAGGGATGAATGTATTTTGAATGTAGGTTGCTTGTGAATGTTTGAGAACCAGAGGATGGACTGTGGAATGCTGAATATGGCTCCTCAAATATGTTATCGAATCTATAACTTACTTTACATGGCAAAAGAGACTATAGATGAGAATAAATTAAATATCTTGACACAAGAGAATATTCTGTCACCTGAATTATCTGATGTAATCACAAGGGTCCTTACAAGAAGGATATGGGAGAAAGGAGTCAGAGACAGAGGAAAAGGTTAAATGAGGCAGAGATCGGAGTGATGTGGCCCTGGGCCAAGGAATGCTAGCAATCTCTAGAAGGTGAAAGAGAGAAAGGACAGATTGTCTCCTGAAGCCTACAGAAACAACTAGTTCTGCTGATACCTTGACTTTTGGCCAATAAGACTATTCCTTTTGCTTTTCTGACTTCTGGAGCTGTAAGACAATAAATTGCATAAATTGCATTGTTTTAGGCCACTGAATTTGTGGAAATTTGTTATAACAGCAAGAGAAAACTAATACACTTTTCTATTAGGGCATTTATTGTCTGAAATTCTACACAATCAAGAACATTGGAATAGTTGAGTCAAAGGAAATAAAGATTTCCTTTTATTTATTTCCCCCCCCAAAGGTGAATTTTCTTTTTCTCAAATACAATAATGCCCTGAAACAAACTACAAAGAAGAAACTGAGTCATTTAAAGCCTCATATAAAATAAATGTTCTATAATTTAGCAGAAACTACCAGAGGCACAATACTTCAGGTCTTACTAAATAGCTAAAAAAAATTTAAATTTTCACTCTAGATGACCTAAGGCCTCTTAGAAATACTGCCATTGCCAAAATGGCAGGAAGTTCACATTATTAATATACCTATGAAATCCTGATAGGGAAAAATGCCATGCTTAGAACTGGTGAGGTGTGTTTTTGATGGCGTTGGTTATTTAGAACAGGTTTGGGCAGATCTGGCAAGACACTGAAGTAAGTTTTCAATTTTGGGGAATTTAGATATTCTTTACACTCTTGTCTTCATTCTCATATTTACTTTCTTCCCTTGATTAATTACAGAGGTCAATCATATAACATTTAATTCATTTTTATTTATTTATTAGAAAAGATTAGTAAATGGACACATTTGAAAATTATATTAGCTAGATTTTTTTTTCTCTCTTAGCTTTGGAAATTTTTTGATTAAATGCACTTGTGGTATCTGTGTCAGTCACAGTCTAGTAAGGAAACCAGACTTGTGGTTTTACATGTGATAAAAGATACGTGCATCAATCAAAGACAGTGGAAGACTATCAGTCAGCAATAGCAGGAAGTTGCTTCCTCTCTTGGTTTTAAAAGGCCACGAGGCAGAGGTGGTATACAGTTTCCTAGTAGGCACCATAAACTTAATGGTTCAAAATAACATGCATTTATTGTCTTAAAGTTCTGGAGGTCAGAAGTCAAAATGAATCTATCTGGACTAAAATCAAGGTGACACCAGAGCATGTGACTTTCTGGAGGCTTTGGAGAGAATCTTTTTTTTTTTTTTAAACTTTTTACAACCTTTAGACGCTGCCTGCATTCCTTGGTTGCAGGCCCCCTCCAACTTTAAAACCAGAAATCACTGGTCTAGTCTTTCTCACATCAACCAACTATGCCACTGACTTTTCTGCCAGCTCTTTTATACTATTTAGAGATCCTAGGAGATAATTCAGGATTACCTCTCTATTTTGAGACCAGCCAATTGATAACCTTAATTCCATCTGCAAATTTCATTCTCCATTGGTAAATATTGTAACATATGCAACGTTTTAGGGAACTGGGTTTTGAGCATATTTGGGAGTTTAGCATTTTGTCGTCCATGAATGGTATTGTTGGATCCACCATCCAGATGATGTAGTGAGAACTAGATCCCAGGAAAAAGTGTGTCCATGAATGGAGAGATACTGTTCAAGTGGTATAAAGGGGAAAAGGACATGTATTTGCTCCTCACTGCCAAGCAGGAAGATTTCACTAGATAAATACCTGTTTCGGAAACATCTGACGTCCTTTCACATGAAATCTCAAATTTTTCTTTTTTTGGGGGGTGCTAGAGAATATATTTTTCTTCCATGTCTGCATCACTATATTATGTGACAACTATACAACATGTTATAAACATGTATACCAGAGTAGTGGGGAAAAGACTAATTCTATTGAAACTGGTATATTGAACTGCATACATATCCTTTCCTCTACCAAGGGATATTCTGAACTGTATGTGTGGGAAAAATCATGTGATTAGAGTCAATCTCCATGAACACTTTTCATAATAATAGTGTGATGATTTATAATTCAGCCTCAATAGCTATGACAATCCACCTGGACAAAGGCTAGATGAGGTAATTTTGGGGTTTCAAACACTGGTTTAATCGAGTCTTTCCCAGATGTTGGAAAAAGAGAGCTTATTATAATGTGCTACTAATTAAAAATTTTAATTTTTGTGTCAGCCTCCAAAATTTACAACGCAAAAGATTGTTGCATGAAGGAAATGTCAATGTTAAATCCATAGACAGCTCCCTTAGTACCGCATGTCATAAATTAAAAGCAATCACTAGTGAGCAGGCTTGGTGAAAGAGAGAATAATGAGACACTAGGCTGATTTCCTCTCTTTCTGGCACAGGAGTGCTTGGTTGCATTTTCTTGGGGTCTCCTTTGAGAAACCACTACATTTCCCCGCCATGGTTTGGCTATCTTTGGCTACCTTACTCATGCTGTTTCAGCAGCCTGCAGTAACACCAGCATCAGGTGTCACAGCTACTGGGGTGACTGGGTTAATGGCCATGCTGTTTTCCCTGGAGATGCAGGGACAGACAGGCCGGCCTTTGTCTCTGCCAGGAGAGATCAGAATTTAAAACTTTATCCCAGACAATGTGCCTGGGAGCAGTGGGGTTTCGATTATTTACCATTGCTTGTTCTCTGCTTTACCCGCATCTCTGTTAGCATTAACAGGAGCCCTGGTTCACTGTGCATGACCAGGAACTTGTTGGAGGCAAGGCAAAGGCATTTCTTTTCTTACCTATGTTCTGAAGCCATTTTTGGGTTGAATCCTAGAAGTTAGACATGTGAATGGACTACCTCTGCTGGAGTCTCCTGTGATCCCACCATCTTGCTCTGAGATACTTGTGTGTCAGATGTGGGAAAGATATTGTAGAAAAGTATTTTCATCTTTTTCCAGTGCTCTACATTCTTCTCCATTCCTCCATATATTTCTGATTAAGCAATGCAATGTATGTCTAAGTGGTTTACAACATCATATAAGTATATCCTCAGAAATATTCCAAGGCTTTTATTATTATTGGCTTCATTTTAAACATGTATAAACCGAGGCTAAAAAAAGAAATGAGTATTATGGGATGAATTGTTCCCCCCTCTCCTCAATTCACATGTTGAAGTTCTAGTTCTCAGTACCTCAGAATGTGACTAAGTTTAGGGAGTCTTTAAAGAGGTACCTACGCTGAAATTAGGTTATTAGTTGGAGTCTAATACAATGACTGTTGTCATTATGAGAAGAGAACAAGATGGGACATACATAGAGGAAAGACCCCATGAAGACACAAGAAAAAGGTGACCAGCTGCAAACTCAGGAGAGTGATCTTAGAAGAAACCAACCTACTGGCACTTAGATCTCAGGCTTGTTGCCACCATGTAAGAAAATACATTTCTATTGTTTAAGTTACTAGGCCTGCCGTATTTCATTACTACAGCTCAAGCAGCCAATTACCATAACTTTCCCAAGGTGATATACCTCAGAAACCTGATTTACAGAATCTCCATTTTCAATGTAAACTTCCTCAGTTTTCTGTGTTTCAAGCAATATGTTTAAGAAAGAGCTTATATTATAAAAGAACATGTTTTAAAATAGGTTATGTCCCCATCTCTTTTCCTATGCATAACACACCAAACTTTGAAAAATGTCACTCCTAAACTTGACTTTTCATTATCCTGGTGGTTAGCAGTATTTAGGTGAGCTGTGAAAATTTCAGAACAAAACTTACTCAATATTTCTTTAATTAAAGGGGAAAAAAAGCAACTATGCAAAACAGTTTTTGGTTTTTGGGGGCAGAAAGCAGGTTTCAGGAACTCAAACAAACAATAAGGTTTGGAAATTCCCCCAAAGACTGGGGCTTTCTGACTCAATGCAAGGCCAGATGAATTCTCCCAGTGGTGGAGAACTTTTTGTTTTTCCCAAAGGATTGAGACCTGGGTTAGGGCATGAGCTAGAGAAGGAAAGCTCTCTCCTGAAGCCTGGGCTAGAAAGGGCAGCCAGACTTGGTCACCAGGGTGAGCGTGGCAATCTGGTTGATCCTGATCTACTGGTTGATCTACTTAGTGCAGATGATCTTACACAACTTTATGTTTAGAATTGTCCAGAAGACTGAGCATGACAGTTGGAGACTTGCAATCACTCTGTTTTCTGGTCCTATTCTAGGGATTCACATAAGTAAATTCACACAGAGGCCCCACACGTGGGGTTTGAAAGCTTGGCTTTTCAAGGCTTATTTGGCTTATTTTTCATACATTAAGGAATTTATTCCATTACTTAGATTTTCCCCCTTAGTTTATTAAAAGCAATATTAATCCAGTTTCCTGCTTTTAGCTATAGACACAGTCACACAAATTTTTTTGAATTTTCACTGGGTTAACAGTAACTATATTTTAAATAATTTTTTTATACCCTGCATGGGCTTGAAAAAAGAATAATAAGCAACAATTTTCCGTGGCATCCATGTGGATTTTAAGAGAGGAAAAACAAAGCATTCAATATGTGGTGGGGATAAAAAATTGCTCTTGGTGGTGCGTTTGATTAAGCCATGACCTTGCATATAATCAATAGGCCACTTTCCTTTTTGTCAGGCAGAACTAACTTCAATGTATTTTTTTCTTTTTAGCAAAGGCACTTACCTAATGATATTAAAATTTTAATTGATTATGCTAGATGCTGTGAAAATTGAAGCAGTCGAATTCATACTCACTCGACCCAGTCGCCCTCCAGCGCCAATGGGTGAAGACGACAGCGATAAATATATGCTGCCACCTACAGGTCAGAGAGGGGATGTGCGCAAATTTGTCTCCTCACCCTTTCTCAAACTCACACATTTCTAATTTTCCTTCCACTCACTTTTCCATATGATTCAAAACTTGAGAATGCATATTTCAAAAAAATGCTTTTTTTCAACAACAAATAGAAGTGTGTTAATTTTTTCTATTGCCTCCACCAGACCCATACCCATGCCCTGGACCACACACACTTTGTCTCCGGCCACATCCCCTTCATCCAACAAAAATTTTTGATTTTGTTTCAGAATATGAAACTAGCCTCTGTTTGAGCTTAGGAGGTGGTCAGTGGCAAGTCCCTGCCTGGGTTTGTGCTTTGAAACCACACTGAGAAACCAGACTCCATTTCTCACCTGACAGTGCTTCACATGACTGAAAACAGCTCCCAGAGCTCCTGTTTCCTTTGCTTGGATTCATGGATGTGGTTCTTATATCCTCCACCTCCCAAGAACCATTCATTACAAACCTTCCCCACTAGTACTGTACAATTGCTGTTTCATCATCTGAAGCAGACTTGTGTGGAGGTGATCCACAACTTCACTTCCATTCTGCAAACCTTGCATTCTATTCTCTCAAACCATATATCAACTTCACTAGTAATGAGCACTTGCTACACCATTGAAATGTTCTGAGGCTGAACTAAAAACTCAGTCATGTGAAAGGAGTACCATGGGAGTAAATATGTTAGATGAGCTCTCATGCATTGTCTTTTCACTCTCTGAAACTAGGAAGGATGGCACAGGTTGTTATCTCACTCTGAGAGTTTCTAGTACAGGATGCTTGTGCATTTCAACGTGGCAGTGTGAGCATAGGAAGAAAGAGAGTGCTCTGTTGCACAGGTGATGTTCTAGGCGAAGCAGTGAGGGAGCTCATGTTTATCTTTGAAATCAGAATCTCTCTTTTCGGCACTCAGCCTCTCTTATTTTGCAAATCCTCATCTCCACTATTGGCCTCCAGGCCAGTTGTTCTATCTTCTCTGGAGAAGCTTGTGCTGGGTGGAAGGTAGGCTCAGTTTTCATGTATGTCAGGGTGGACTACGTCTTGCAGCTCTGGGCAGTATTTGTAGTAAGCCTTCCCTGTAATCTGAAAAAGGGTTTGTCCTCTAATAAAGGAAGAGAATACATGACCACAAGGGAGAATTATTTGGGGGCAGTGGATCTTCTCGGTGTTCCTAAAAGTTCTTTAAAAAGAAGTTCTGTCTTAGAAGAATTCACAGCGTGGTAGGTGAGAATCACCCTCACAGTTTACATTAGCCAGGGTCAGGCAAACCACCTCCTCAGGGTGATAATGGGCTATATATTAACCCACAGTGATTATGATGGATCTGCTCATGAGACAGTGTAATTATGTGATCTTATTAAAATACCTTTTTAGGGAAAATGATATATATTTGAATACTGGCCTATGCTATGTCTGAGTTTTGGGTATTGGGGGTTAACTCAGACCAGCATTTCTCCTCCAGCTTTTAATTATGCATAATAACTATCATACTTTGTTCTTCTGTATCTTTCATCCAAAGCTCAAAGTGCTCTTCAAGCATTATTAACTCATTAATCCTTGCAACACTCTTGGGAGGCAGATTGGAGGCAAGGTGATTAGCCCATTTTCTAGACAGGACCATAGAGGCACAGAGGATTTCAGCCACCTCCCCAGGTTGCATGAGTCAGAGCTGGGCTGAGAACAGAGTCTACTCATATTCCACCCCCAGTCTGCCTCTCTGAACTTCTCTTCCCATGAGTGCAATCCCATAACTGTTGGATCTCAGGAATCATCTCTACCTGTTTTTGTGGCTCCATGTGGGGCAATAACTTGAACATTTGCCAAAAACAAAGTCCCAAATATGATTTTTTACTTGAAATGTAAAACCTGTGCTCTTTGAGAAGAGAGCTATGTATTCATCACCAAAATAAATTCAGTATTCACTTAGAACCCTAGGGTCCTCAAAATCTTCTAATAAAGAACCACCTTCTTTTTTTTTTTTTTTTTTAACATAGAATCAGGAAATTTCATTTGGCCAAGAAGAAATGAAACTTGAACTTCACAAGGGTTAGGATTCAGTTTGAAACTGAGAAGTACTAACATCTGTCTTTTAAGTTTGACAAACAACCTTTTCTCCTTGGTTTCACTTGAATGCAAGCTGGTTTCTCATGGACTTCATTGTCATTTCAGCTGAAGTAAAAGTGGGGGACCCCTGTGTGATCTGGGTGGGCATCAAAGCGAATGGTTCACATTCACAGAGTCACTGAAAGCCTGGGACCAAGGTCAAAGGGTTTCAGAGACTGACTTGAAGGACAGAATGGCAAAGTCAGTGGGAAATCATAAGCCTTCTTGGGCCTTTGTTTTTATCTGGTATGCATTTATTCACTCATAATATTTATTGAGTATCAGTTTTATGTAGTCATTGATTGGATGCAAGCAATTCTGAGATGAATTAGGCATCATATTCATCTTTCAGGAGTTTACAATCAAGGAACAAAGCAAATAAATAATTTTTATAAAGTTTAATCTGAGGAAATTCACCTGAATGGCTCAGGGGAATCTTCCAAGGAGTGTCTCTTCATCACCACACAGGGAATGCTCTGAAGACTGAGGCGCTTGCTGAGGGACTTACTGGAGCTAAACTTTCAAGGCACAACTACTAGTCTGGGCTATTGGGGAGGCAAAAACACACTAGAATGATTCTGTTCTTTAGGACAATCAATCTGTTTGAGAAAACAGGATATATTAAAAGGATGAGCAGCAACATAATGTGATATATAAATGAAAACTCAGACAATAAACAAAATAGAAATCCAGAGAGAAGAGGGTGGTATATTATGGATGGTAGAATTAGAGCTGCTTACAGGGGAGATGATGAGAGGTGTAGGACTATTGGAGAAGGTTTCGGTTGGGGGGAAACAAAGAGAGAGAGAGAGAGAGAGAGAGAGAGAGAGAGAGAGAGAGAGAGAACAAGGAATGAAACAAACACACTGACTCTGTGACTGGATGGTAGGTCTGATGTAGAATTTAGCACATGGCTCTCCATATTGCTCTGATGGAGGATGGAAAGTGCAGTGTGTGTGAGGTAGTTGTATTCACAATTTCCTAAGGTAGACAAAGAACAATGTATATTAAGGGGCATCCAACAATCTCTGTCACCATGGGTAGAGGGACATTTTAAAGACAAACTTAGTTATCTTAAAAACACTTTATTTCATAAATTAAATGATATTTACTATTCTTAAGCCTCCAGTTTTGCTCAGGAAAATGGAAAAGTAGGCAAAGAGTAGTCTGTTACATGGGAAATACACTTAAAATACACTTAGTTTCCTTCTTTTCATTCTCATGAGGTGTTTGACCCTAAATACCACTGCTGGTGTGTGGATGAATGAAGATGCTTTATACCTGCTCAAAGGGTTTCTTATCTGAAATGCTTCCTCAGGATAACAGGACTTAACTGTAAGGGTGGACTCTGACTGTTTTCTTTTGGCAGGTCATGTTGTCTAGTGACCATGATAATTTGTCTAGTGCCCATAACAATGACCCTGACTCACAATACCCTGTGAAGCTCTGTCACTTTGAACTGTTAATCACCATTTTATGGCAAAGCCAAAAAAAAAAAAAAAAAAGCTAATAAAGCAAGTTACTGGTCTAATTGAATGAGCAAATCCCAGCACTAGAAATTACACCAGATTTCCAAATACTGTCCTAATTTTTTTGACACTCTGGAGATGTTACTATGTCTTCTCCACAGAAACTTTGAAGATATACAACTTTCAAGTCAAGACTTCTGAATATAATGCTACTTTTTGTTTTTCAAAAAGATGAAATTTATACACTGTATAATTCACCAACTGAAATGTACAATCAGTAGATTTTAGTATATTCATAGCTATGCATCCCTACAACAATCAATTTTAGAGTATTTTAAAAAAAGAAACCATATTCCTTGGCCATTGTTCCTCAAACCCTTTTCTGGTATTCTCTTCTCCAAACCTAGGTGCTGCTGATTAATTTACTATGCATTTACCTATTGTGAACATTTTCAAAGCTCACTGATGTTGTAGCATGGATCAATGCTTCATTTCTTTTTCTGTGGAATACTATCTTATTTCATGGGCATACCACATTTTATTTCTCTGTCCAGGAGGAGATAGACATGTGATTTGCTTCCACTTTTGGTTTTATGAATATGAAACTACAAACATTTACATATAAATCTTTGTGAGTATATAATTTCATTTTTTTTTCAGTATTACCTGTTAATTTCTGCAGAGAAGTGAGCTGGAATTTTGATAAGGACTGCACCAAATCTGTAGAACAATTTGGAGAGTATTACTATCATGAAAATAGTCTCAAGTTTTCCAACCTATGAATATAAAATGTCATTCCTTTATTTAGTTACCTTTTAACTTCTTTCATCAGTGTTTATAGCTTTCAAGATAAAAAATTCATACTTATTTTAAAAAATATTTATTTCTAAGTATTTATTTTTGTTAATGTTTTTGTAAATGGAATTATGTCCCTAATTTCCTTTGTAATTTTCTTATTGTCACAGCATAAAAATAAAGTTGTATTTTTTTGTGTATATTTTTCTTGTATCTTGCAGCCTTACTGAACTTTTTAATATTTTTTTGTGGACTTCTTTGAATTTTCTATACACTATGTCATATCATCTATAAGTAGAGATAATTTTACTTCCTCCTTTCTAATCTATATATCTTATTTAATTTTTTCACCCAAGAAATTGTAATTTCTTGAGGGAATATTACAGATAAGTGTGACAAGTTTCGGGCCCCTACCAAGTGCTCTAAACTTTACCTGTCACCAGTGCACTGAGCTGTTATCTGGGATTTACTGCCAAGCATAAAGGGGCAAAGAGGTGTTAGAAAAATGGGAAAATGAGAGAGAAAGTAAAATAGAGGTGAAAGGAGGGAGAGAAAGAAGGAGGTAGCTGGAGGAGGAGGAGGAGGAGGAGGAGGAGGAGGAGGAAGAGGAGGAGACAGAAAAAAATGAAACTAAAGCTGAGTTGGCTCTAGCGGTCAAGGCTGCCTCCCAGTGCTCTATGGAGGCAGGAGTGACAACAATAAAGTTTTTTTGTGCATTGAATGCATAAAACAGTAAAGGTAGGTATGAGGTACAAATTAGTGAAGGCTTTCATTTCCTTTATGCAAATAGAAAAGCACCAAATCCTTTTACAAGACACATTACTTTAAAGAAAGCAGTTTTAAGCTGGCAAATGAAGTGCTGTAAGTTTCCATGTAGAAAACACCAACCTCATAAGCACTTTGGGCTGCCTTCATGGAAGGATGAAGCATTGCTAATGTTGCTGGTCTAGCTTGGCCACTGGTGACTTTCTGAGTGCAGGTGAGCAATAGCAGTGAAAAGGTAACCAAGGGAAGTACATTTAAATCCACAAGGCTCTCCTGCAAATGCTGTTCTCTGATGAGGACCAAAGGTAACCATGAGGATTACTGGTTTGTGATTCCTTCATTTAGTTTATTGGGTGAGAATGATTATCTTAAATTGTACAAACTGAGGGCAGTTGGATTCAGGAAAAAATATTGGAATCTGAGAAAAGTATGATTTTCAGAGACTCTGGGAGTTATAAGTAAATATCCTTAGGGTACTTGACTTTTTAATGAGAATTAATCAGAAAATGTGCATGTCAGGGTGGAGGCAGTGAACTGTGCCACTTCTGGAATAACAAAAGGCAACCGGGACCCTTAAGGAAATGGGCTGGCTTAGAATTATGAATCACTGAGCCCATTTCTTATAGTGATTAATGATGAATCACTGTTTTAACTTTGGATGAAATAATAGGCTGCATCTGAGGAGATCCATTAATCATCCTAAGAATTAGGTTTGTGCCAATTCATTACTACAGGGTCGACATGTGCTGAACAGTTGAGTCGAATTTCAGGAAGGGGTGAACTTTAGGCAAGGGCTGGCTTAAAAGAATGCAAACATTAGGGGTCTATTCTCTCCTGGATAGGTGGGGATTTATGAGCAGAGAATAGATCCTATTGTATCGCCTGTCATCTGGACTCCTCTCTAGAAGTCCAACAAAACACCAACTACAAAGTCTTTTGGCTTTTTGGTACTCAGGGTCATGATACAATAGATAGTCAACATAGGCCATAAAATCTGATACTTATATCTGTTTGTCACTTTGCATATTTCACATATTCAGAAAGTGATGAACAATCTGCTGGATACTTGGACTTCAACAGGCAGGAAATTAAGCAAATTCAGCACATTGCTGTTTGAGGAGCAAATTCATTCTTGCAAACTTTCTGCCTTTCTAAATGTTCATGTTACAGATAATGAAAATTTGGGCTACTGGCAGCAGAAGGCAGAACCTTGGTCCATATGCACAAGCTGAATTCATGGCTTGGCTTACTTCAAATATTTTAAACTAAAAGGGAGGCTGACCAGTTGTTTGAACTGATTTAAACTGATGACTGTTTCTCTTGTAGTGGCTACAAGTGATGGCACATCCAAGAGAATTTCATGTCCTCCTTCATTGCTATAGATGTGATTTTCATAGATTAGGAGAAAGACTTATCCAATTTTCAGAAGAGATACACTGTTATATCTTAATGTTATTTGCTTCAGTATTCTTTAGGAATCATAAAGCACCTTCATTGGAGAGTTAGTTTATCCTATATAACACAGATTTGTTTTTTCAAATCAAAAAAAAATGGGGTGTTTGAAGAAAGTCAAGATTTAGATCAGATTTCTAAATTTTCTTGTATTTTAAAAAATAAGTTACAATATTTTAAATGTACAGATTTTTCTAAAGTAACTTTCATCAGTACTTATAGGAGTTGCTTATAGGAAGAAAAGAGACTATAAGAAACTTGAAAAATAAATGTGAATCAAATGTACATATAGAGATACTGTGCAATGCTTATACACACATAGGTGTGGTGCTCACACATATGCAATTTTGCATAAAACTTCTGTCACTGGAATTTAATAGCTTCTCGGTGACTTTCTCTGACCCCAGTTTTTCTCCTCAATGCGTTTTTCATTCTTGAAGAGAGAATTCTTACAAGAAAGAATTCATCTGATCTCTGTTCTGCTTAAAACTTCCATATAGGAGATATCATGATTCTCACCTCCCAGGGTCTGGCCATCTGAATCATGTGGGAGAAGATGGAGCCAAGGTGGGGGTGTATGCAGGGCCTCTGGAGTTCTACCCACATCAGGTACCTACTGTATCCTGCGTTTGGGCTCAAATGTGCTTACAGAGCATGGAATTTGTAAATAAGCACATTAATTTCAAGGTGTTTATTATTATATATTTTAATATGTATTTTCAGCATCATAGGATATTTAAATATACAACTATTTCATGTAGAAGTTCTTTGAACATTTTTTTCTTTTTTACTTGGAAAAGTAATCCCCAAACTTCAAAAATGAAGGAAACAGCAGCTATAGGACAAGGTTGTCAAACTTGTAGCGAGTTATATTACCTAACACAGTATATCCTGGCCCATAAGAGCTTGCCAGTTTTACCTCTTTCTCTTTCCCATTCCCACCTTGATATTTTCTGCTTCCCAGGGTTATCCTTCTGGAAACGAGCTCTTTGTCGTTCTCTGTGTCTTCTCTGTTTGCCTGTGAACAATATTTTTCCTATCATTCATCAGTATTTGCTTATCTCTCTGCTCCACAGTACAGCAAGTAGATTCTGCCATACCTTCCCCCTTGCACCCTCCCTTTACCAGCTCCATTGGCAGAGCAGAGACCCTTGATGGGTTCTTAGTTAATCTTCGTTTAGTTGAACTTTATTCTAAAAATGAAAGCAGCGTTTGCATACAAACATGGTAGAAGAAGACCATAAATGGAACTCTCTCCCAAGCAAACCAAAACCGAAGCACACAATACATTAACTACAGATGGTGGTTAGCTGTCAGCTTTAAGAAGCGAATAAAAGTTCCTCGAATAAAAGATCCTCGAATAAAAGACACTTTTCCAAAGAAGAAGTACAAATGACCAATAGGCACATGAAAAACTGCTCAACTTCGCTAGTAATAAGAGAAATGCAAATCAAAACAACAATGAGATACCACCTTACACCAGTAAGAATGGCCCACATCCAAAGAACAGACAACAAGTATTGCTGGCGAGGATGTGGAGAGAAAGGAACACTACTACACTGCTGGTGGGAATGTAAACTAGTCCAACCACTATGGAAAGCTGTAATGGAGGACCCTTAATGAAAATGGAATTACCAGTTGACCCAGCAATTGCTCGCTTGGGAATCTACCCAAAAGAGACCTCAATATGGGCACAAAGGGACACCTATGCTCGGATGTTTACTGCAGCACAATTTATAATTGCAAGGACATGGAAGTAACCTAAATGCCCCCAAACAGATGACTGGATAAAAAAAAATGTGGTACATATACACAATGGAATATTACTCATCAATTAAAAATGACAAATTTGACGATTTTATAGCAACATGGATGTACTTAGAAGGATTCATATTAGCAGAAATAAGTCAAGAAGAAAAAGACAGAAACCAAATGACTTCACTAACATATGGGATACAGTGAAAAAATAAACAAAAGACTTGGGGAAAAGTCAAAACACGCTAAACAACCAATTGAAGAGCACAACTTTGAGCAGGAGGGAAAGGGGGGTGTGGAGTAGAGGGGGGGTAAACCCTGGGGATTACAATGCTGTGAAATTTATATATAAATAAAAAAATGGAGAAAAAAAAACCAAAACATTTCCTCAGGTATATTGGAGAAAACTGAGAAAAAAAAAAAAAGATCCTTGAAAGGGTTGAAGAGATGGCTCACAGGAAAGAAAGCATGACATTTAAGCACTCAGAGAGACAGCTGGAGCATGTTTTGGAAGCCTAATCAGAGAAACAATCCTGGGAACAGGTTTTCAGATACAGACTGGGTATAGTGAAGCAAACAATAGAGGTGGGAGGATTCGAGATTAGGAAGATGATCTCTGAGCCCAGACCTGCACCCTAGCTCCAGACAAGGGTGTCAGCACCTCTGTGCAGGCAGTGTGTGGCTTTGGGGCATTGGAAACTAGGGCAAATAAACAGTCCAGGCTGTGAAGAAGCACTTGGCCATGTGGAGATGTCTGGTTTTGATCTTTGGTTCCCAGAGGACACACAGCTGTTGAAATCTTACCAGGTAAACTCCCTGGTACTGGAAAGTTTATACAAAAGAATCAGTCTGCCTTTGCTTTACTATTACCAAGCTTCTTATCTCTGGATGCTTAGCGACAAGCAGAGACCAAGTATTCAGTGCTGGCTGAGATGAATGAATGAATGAATGAATGAATGAATGGGTGAACACAAGTTCATAATTCCATATGTTGGCATGCCTAGTGGAGGGTTCAAGCAAGGACAGTCTTAAATTTTTGAGAAGGTGGTCACAGACTAATACAAGAAAGCAACCCCCTACTCCTGCCCCTTCCCTCAGGCTTCTATTAATTTGCCCTCATGAATTTTGAACACTTTGATTAGCTTTGTCCCTGTTACTTTAACTGAGAAAGCAGAACAGATAACCAAAAGGAGAATTCCATACTGGCTGGTCTGTACATTAGAGAGTGAGAAATATCTCCTAAGAACAGGCAGAAGTCCAATCAGAGCTCCCCCCTTTCCACGGTCCAACCCAAATGAAAGACAGTACTCATTTCCGAGTGCTGGCTTGGAGTTGAAAATGATGCTCTGAAGAAAGCTGTTGCTGCTTCACCCATGTCTCCCACTGGTCAGCGCAATATTATTTAGGCACAGAAATCTCATTGGATGAAATGAACTGACAGGTGATGGGACTGCTTTGGAAATAATTTCCCCCACTCTTTGGAGTTTTCAGAGCTCATGTTATTGACTTCTCCTTTGCATTGTGTGAAATTGTGAACTGACATGTTTATTGTATGTTCTCTGGTTATTCACAAACTAAAATTAATGGTTCAACAGATGTTTATGGAATGCTTTTGCTATACTAGCACTGCAACAGGCACTCAAGATTCATTAGGGGAGAAAACAGAGCAAGTGTCTGTCCTCCAGAGTCTTCTACTCAGAGGAATGAAAAGTCTGCAGAAATGGTCGCAAATATACTGTAACAGCTGAGTTCTCTTTTACAACAGAGAGTGACATTTCAATTCCATTCATTTCGCTATTGTTGATTCGTATTTCTGGGATCCAAAAGCTTTAAGTAGCTCCAACAATGTCTATTTCAATCTATTTCAATCTTTTATTTTTTCTGTCTCTCTTACACACACATGTGCACGCTCATGTGCATGAGCATACACACACTCTAAAATAATATGTACCTCTCTAGTGCAGGATGGTCTCACTTATATGATGGATATAGGGAAAAACAAACAAACAAATAAGAAAAAATGAAAACAACCAATGGGACTGAACCATGGAGGAAGAGAGGAGGAGGGGGAAGAAGGTGGGGGAGGTGAAGAGCACAAATTATCAGGATAGTTAACAAATGTTAGTGAAGTGGGAAAGCCCTGGTGTAAAAAAACAAACAAACAAAAACAAAACAAACAAACAAACAAAAAACCCAAAAAAACCAAAACACACACACGTTTACCAAATATCGGAAGAGAACAATGGGCCAAACAACCAACAACTGAACATCAACTTAACCAACCAACAAATTGCAGAAAAATGGGAGATGGAGTGACTGGAGGGGGGATACAGAGGGGGAATATGGAGGGAGGAGGAGGGATCAATTAATGCACAATTGTGACAAATCAATAAAATGAATTAAAATAAAATAAAATATGTCAAACAGAAAAAAAATAATATGTACATCTCTAACATTTCGAAGAAAGGATAAAAGGGACATATTTGACATATTTTAACCGTACATGTGTAAGCTTAACTAAGGCTATTAGAAAATGCAAGAATGCTTTTAAGACCCAATTTGGTTTAATATGAATCCTAATTCAGTGGTTGGTGGTTTTTTTTTTTTTTCTCCTGTTTTTATTTTCCGTTCTAGTTATAATATTTTTGTTTGGGTATAGTTTGCTCTATCAGTTATCACAAAGCTTAGCACTGAGCCTGGATCTCTCCATGTTTGAAGAGTCTTTTCTCTAGGTGGACAGATGACCCTGCGAGTCAGAGGTCCAAGGAAGTTTTGAGTTCAGCCTTAATATGTCAACTTGCTTATCTCTCTTGGTTCTAAAGTCACTTTATCAAAAACAGACTTTCCTGTAATAGCAGAGTTTTTATTCTTTACCCTTCAAGGTACTTGATTAAAAGGAAAGGGGTAAGGAGGGATTTTCCTCATCTCTTAGGATTCATGTAAGTAATTTTTGACTTTGGGTTTGCTCTCCTTTTTGAAGCCTTGGTCTAAAGCTCTGGTATGACAAGGATGAAGGAATGGAATGTGACTTAACTTAAAATATAATAAATGATATAACATAAATGCTAATATTTTAGTATAAACATGGGGTATACTTAGATTAAAAATTATTTGTCGTATATATGAAATCAAATTTAATACAAGAGCAACACCAGGGTCCTACCTATCCTATCACTGTGTTTGTTAATCTCCTCCTGCTTCTAATGGTCCCCAGCCTTCCCTTTCTTTGGGACAATGGCTGAACTAGTCGGGTGTGGAGTAGGGGGGAAAGAGAAGTGGGAAGGATGGCAGGTAGATGGTCAGGGAAAGGGAGAAAGAAGATGCAAGAGAGGAGAGGAAAGGGGGAGAGTGGAAAGGGAAGAGGGAGAGCTTTACCTGGGAAATTAAGGTTCATTCCACCTCAATGAGGGTAACACAAGACTCAGACTGGCAAGGGGCACAAAAGACCACCCCCTTTTTCTCACTGAGGAAGCCTTCTCTGAAAGTTGGTCTGGAGTGCTACCCTAGAGAGACAGGTTTCAGGCAAGACCACACCCCCCCTATTTCTCTCCCCTGCTTCCTTCTTTCTTGAGACCCATTTTCAATCAAATCACAAGAATCCATGTACCAAGCCCTGTCTTATGTTATCTTATGTTGGAAACCAAGCTAAAATGGCTGCCACTGAATGTGGATCTCCCATTTTCTGTGATTAAAAGACTGTGACGATTTCTAAATTAAGTAGGATTTTGTCTGAAAAACAATGCTTAAGAGAATGTTTTTAGATATCAATATACAGCTTTTGCTGTACAAAACCTGGGAAGTTCACAAACAAAACCACATTATTTTGTCAGAATGCTAAAATTTCCTATGTCGTAACGGTTTACAAAAGAATGATGTTCTTCCTCCTTATCATTGTCATTTATGATAGCTCAAGATTTCTTTATCTTCTTGCAATTTACTTTGCTGTAGCTTCACATACATTGGATATGCAGCGCTATCCTTCAAATTTGGCAGGACAGAATTAAGAGTGAAAAGAAACAGAAAGCAGCATCATTGTGCTTGCATCTTTTACATTTCAACTTCAATTCAACTGAAATTTATTTCAGTCAACAAGTTCTATTTATATTTATGGTCCATTTCCACATTGATCTGAGAGCTATTTGTTTACACACAGGTCAATTTATTGTTTTCTATTCTGTCCCACAAATCTTTCTGTCTAGTTATTTGCCATTAGTATTATTTTAACTACTGTGCCATTATACATGCTTTAATGTGTGGGAGAATGAATCTTCCTTCACAATCCTTCTTTAAAAAAAATCGATTGACTATTCTATTGTTATTTTATCAAATTAAAAATCATGCTTCAAAATATTTCCTCGAACATTCTAGTGAAGTTGTTTTATGTTTTTATTTTGCAGAGATTTGGTACATATCTTTGTCATACATTTCTCCAGTTAGTAGAGTCCATGTGTAGTAATCTTGGTAATATTTTTCAAAGTAGTGCTTCAGATTTCTTCTTAAATGTCAATTATGTTTTTATGGATTGTTTTGCTTTTATAAATAAGTTCTTTTTACTATGTTCCAAATAACTTTGGAGAGAAGCAAAGGAAGAAACATGTGTAATGTGTCATTTTACAACATGGTATGGTCATCATTATTATTTTAGTGTCAAGTTTTTCCATGCCTCCCCCCCCACACACACGCAAACACACACACACACACACACACACACGGTTTATGTTTTTTCCTCCAGCCACTCCAGAGTTCCTAGAATAAGGAAGTGCTCATGCTGCACTAATGTCACTAATGTACAATTTGATAATACTTAATGTAGAATTTCATGGATTTGTACTGTAGGGAAGTAGCCTATCATTTTCTTTCTTTTTCATTAGTCTTTGAAAGATTTAACTTCAGAATTATGGTGTGCTGATAAAAAATTGCGAAGTTCACCAGTTTTTTTTAATAGTAGTGAATTTACTCTAGCAAAGAACTCTTTTGTTTTTACTTTTCCCCCTTCATCTCCCCTGTATCCTTTTGTCTTTTTCTTCCTCACCCCTCCCTTCTTAACTTCAGCAACTTTATTTCATTTAAAAAATACTATGTAATTATTTCACAACTTTTTGATCCCTGGGGGTCTCCCTTCCCTGATTATTTTCTCTCTCATCCACCCCCAACCCCTAGGTTGTGAACTTCAGGTTTTTTTTTTTAGCTTTGTTTTGACTTTTCCTGCTGGTGTTTTGTTTATTTTTCCTGTGTCCCATTTATTAGTGGAACCATTTGGATTCTGTCTTTTGCTTTCCGGCTTGTTTCTGCTAACACGATTTCTTCTAAGCACATCCATGTTATCATAAAATCATCAAATTTGTCATTTTTAATTGATGAGTAATATTCCATTGTATATATACCACATCTTTTTCATCCATTCATTTGTTTTGGGACATTTGGGTTGTTTCCTATCCTTGCAATTATGCATCGCTGCTAAAAACATCTGAGTACAGGTGTCCCTTTGAGTAGATTCCTACCCTTTGGGTAGATTCCCAAAGGAGACCTCTTTTGGGAATATTCCCAAAAGACCAATTTCTGGGTCATATGGTAGTTCCATTTTCATTAATTTGAGGGTCCTCCACACAGCTTTCCATAGTGGCTGGACCAGTTTACATTCCCACCAGCAGTGTAAGAGTTTTCCTTTCTCTCCACATCCCCATCAGCACTTGTTACTGCCTGTTTTTTTGATATGGGATATTCTTGCTGGTGTAAGGTGGTATCTCATTGTGGTTTTGATTTGCATTTCTCTTGTTGCTAGTGAGTTGATCAATTTTTCATGTGCATGTTGGCCATTTGTATTTCCTTTATGGAGAAGTGTCTTTTTAATTCTTCTCCCCATTTTTTGATTGGGTTTCTTGCTTTGTTTTGCTAAGTTTTGAGTTCCTTATCAAACTTTGTTATCAATCCTTTATCATTTTTGTGGAGGGCAATTTTTTTCTTTTTGTTTTGTCTGTTGTCTCTTTTGCTGTACAGAAGCCCTTTAGTTTGATGTAGTCCCAGCTGTTTATGTTTTCCTTCATTTTTTTGCTGGCTATAGATGTATCAAGAAATGGATTTCTGAATTATAATTCATGGAGAGTTTTGCCCAGGTTTTCCTCTATGTATATTATGGTTTTATGTCTTACATCCTAGTCTTTTAGTCATTTTGAGTTGATTTTTGTACATGATTTTAGGGAGGTATCTTGGTTCATTTTTTTGCATGCCTTGATCTAGTTTTCCCAGCACCATTTATTGAGGAGGCTGTTCTTGTTCCATTGTAAGTTTTTCACTCCTTTGTCAAAGATTAGATGATACTTCATTTATTAATGTCTGTCATTTTGTATTTTGCTCTGTTAAGTCATCTGCTATGCAAATGTTCAGTATTTGTCTTTGGTTCTCTGACTTGCTTTAGTATATGTATTTTCCTCTGCCTCTCTGTTTTGCTGATAATGGAAGCATATCATCTTTACTTATGATTGAATAGTGTTCCATAGTGTATCTGGATCATATCTTGTTGATCCAAATGGCTAAGTGAGTGGACTTTGAAGCTCCTTCCATGTTGTAACTCCTGCCCATGATGCTGCAGTAAATGTTGTAGGGCAGATATTTCTCTGTATTGATGCTTTCTTGTTTTTTGAATAGATGTCAATACTGGGTCATACAGTATCCCCAATTCTTGGTTTGACAAGGTAAATGCAGTTTTTCTTTCTATACTACACATTATATTAAATACATACAATAAATACAATTTACTTACTCACCAAGAGTGTTGCATAATCCTTTCTCTGTAGCCTCTTTAATGAGTGTTGTATTTCCCACATTTTGAAAAACATTGGAATAATTCAAGTAGGCAGGGAAATGATTTTTTTCTTAGATATCTGGAACAATAAAAAAAAAACTTTGTAGTTCAGTACAACCTAGGTAATTTTATGCAAGATTAGAAATAAGATACTTGCTGCCTATACTTTTTCAATATACAGCAGACATAAGTAAGAAAGGGTCTATAATCTTTGAGACCTGATTGGAAGCCCAGACTGATAAAGCCACTACAGTTTGGGAGATCAACTGCCCTGGGTTTGGGTTCTGGTTCCACCAGTTGGTGACACTGTGCTCACTTCTGTGTATTTCCCTTTTTTAATTTATAAAATGGAGATCACCAATCGTATTAACTTTCAGGTAAGTGGTGACTGGATAAGCTGCATCTGTGGGAATCTGGTTGGGGGAGGGGTTGCTCTTGACATAAACAGTAAGATTTGAGACAACATTTCTCCCTTTCTGCAAGGGTTGCTGCTCTAGTGAACTGGAGAATTTGTGTTTTGGGAACCTGGTGGGGGACAACTCCTACAATGGTTACCTCGCAGGGTGAGCTCCTTCACAGGAGAGGCAGAGAGGCAGCATTCTCCTGGGTGCTGACTGCGTGGCCCTTGAGCACATATCTGGGAAGTTGTAGAAATAAGCTTGGGGGTGGGGGTTGTGAGCAGCAGCATGACAAGAATAGGAAAGTTGGGTTCATGTTGTAAAAGTGATTTTGTTTATATTCACAGACTGCTGGACCCTGGGGAATTGCCCAGATTTGAACACTTCATTTTGAATGGTGTGAAAGAGTATAACTACATGGAGACTAAAAGTGAAGATAATGTTTGAAGTTGGTAGGTGGTAGGCAAAACCACAAAGGAGAATCTTCTCTCTTACTTGAATTTGCTCATTTAATCTGTGGGAAGGTGGCTTCTTGCTACATCAACATCCAGAGATTACCCAGCTGCTCATACTTCATATCATCCATGCAAAAAATAAGTCAACTTCAAGAACACAAGTTCAAGGGTCAGAGCCCTGAAGTGTATCATCATTATGGGAGGCACACTTCTTTGAGGATACCTGTATGATCCCACCTGGATGCAGACCCCTGCTGGAGGGGAGATATACCCAGCCATGATAGAAGACAGGGTACATCCAGCAAAGTTGATTACAGAAGGCAAGAAGACAAAAAATATATGGCATGTTTTCCATACAGATGATTCTGAAGGTCCTTTGCAATGTTGAGGCTTATTTAATCTGCAAATTGTGTAACAGCTTAATGTACTAAACTTTTAAGTCATTCATGTAGAAAGTTAAGCAATCCTAAGCTAGTACATTTGAAAGTCTGTCCAGAAAGAACAAACCAAACCAATGAAAACTCTGAAGGTCTCTGGTGTCCAAAAGAGTCCATTAGTCACAGCATGTATTCTTCCTGCTCGGGATGAACAATTTTGGCTTGTTAACAACTATTCAGTATTGTTTTGAGCTTCAAAAGCAACTACAGTGATACACTGAAAAAACAAAAAGCAAAAAAAGAAAAAAAAAACGAAAAAAACCCCAAAAAACAAAACAAAAAACACAAAAATGACCATGCCTGTGTTCCAGCTAAACTTTATTTATTTATAATAAAACTTGAATTTCATACAATTTTCATGTGTCAGAAACCATTATTTTCTTTGTTTTTCTTTTCAATCATTAAGTGTGTAATGGCTCACAGGCCATTCCACAGGTGTCTGAACATAATTTGCCAAACACTGCTTTAGCCACACAACACACTGATTTTTTTATGATTCAGAATATAGTACTTTGTTTGGTAGTCTAACCCCATCCATGGAAATCAAATGAGATTATAAAAAAGTGGGAAAACCTAGATGCAGAGTCATTAAAGCATCATCTATCAAGTCTCCCAGGAAGTCCTGTGAATTTTGAACAAATAGGCCCAGATATATCATTTCTGTAAAGGTATATCATTCTGCTAAACAGAAATGATGTAAAAATGCTTAGAATGCCAAATACAACCATTCTCACAGAGAAAAGAAGTTGTTTGTGCTAATAAGCAAAAATCCAATTGCTTGTACTAATACACAATGTTTGTCAACAAGCTAATGACAATAATAAACTTCCCCTTTGAACAAGATGTGGAAACTACCACCTACTATATGTTTCTGAGGGCACAAAAAAATGGTTATATATGAAATATGTGTTTACCAAGGATTTTAGAATGGTCAAAAGAATTCTTGATATAGGCAATGTGTTACAAACATTAAAAGAAAATGAAAAAAGTCTTTATTTCATCATTCTCCAGACTCATATCTTGTTGCTATACTTTCTAAGTAACATTCTCGTTACCGAGTAGTACAAAAAACTTTACATTAAAAACAAACAATAATAAAAATGGAAAGCTTTAATTACTTCATGTTAGAGTTAAGACTGTCCTGAAAGCTAAGAAAACCTCTTCACACTCTTAAAAACACCACACAATTTTCTGGGTATCATTTTCAACCACTGAAGAGACATAGAAGCTAGACTGTAAATTTCAAAACAATCCTATAATGTTTTTGCACAGGCATTTTTAGACATAGCCCTTTGTAGAGGAGGCGTTCAAGGGTGACAGGGCACAGCTTTGGCAAGCAGAACCATGAACTCAAAATGACGTTCTCATACTCACCCCGTATGACTTTGGACAAATGACACCAAACCATTAGTAAAATGGGACCGATAAGAGCTGTTTTTCATTATCATTGTGAACCTAAATGAGATACTGGTTGTAATGCCTTTAGTACAACGTCTGGCACACAGTAAGGGTTAGAAAAATGGCAGCTTTCATTATTTTAGCTGTATTGAGTGTGTGTGTGTGTGTGTGTGTGTGTGTGTGAATATGTTCCAGGAAAAAAAGATTGCTGAAACATGTGTGTCTTCTGGCACTCGCAGATGTATAAAGACATGTTCTGGGAAATACAACCATCTTTGTAATTATGTCTCAGTCCATCAGGTTTTTGCAGAAGAATCAAAACTTGAGTGAACAGATCCCATGGCTTGTGAAAGCAAAGAGAGAGGCTTAGCATTTCAAGTATGTTCTTTGCTGTCTGTCAAAGTGAAGTGTAAACAAGCCCATTAGGGCAGAACTTAACTGAAAATGTTCACTCCCACACCCAGACGTGAATGCAGTTGGATATCTAGACTGTTGTTTTTCACTTACTTAAGGTAGCACAAAATAGAAATTTTGGAAAAGACTCATAGAGGGATGAGAAGATGCATGGATATGCACAATTCATTCAGATTGAAAGTGTTGTCTTCTAGAAGAATGCCAGTAAAATAAAGACACTGAAAATAGTAACTCAATACAGTGGAAGACAAAGCATCAGAACTAGAGGAACCATTACTAAAACTTCCTAAGGTTTTTTTTTTTTTTCCTTCAAACAACAACATAGCACACAGAACTTGGCAAAGATTTCTTTCGGCTTTAACTGTGAAACCTCTCAAACCTATTATTGTAGATATGTCTTATGGGAATGATCAGGTAAATTGGGCTGACTGGGTTACTCTAAAAATGATTCTGCTTATATGTACAGAGCAAGGCAAGGGAAAGACAGAACTCTAAGGATATTAGTTGGCTGCTGTGGAGAGTGCCTGCACAGAACTTTTGGCCGCTATTGCTTGCCCTGGGGGAGTAGAGCTTCAAGCAAACCTGAACTCGGAGCTTGGGATACTTGCAATTGAGCTCGGAACTTTTCCAGGTACTCACACCAAGAGTCTGACTTGCTAGGAATTCTGTGAGACACATCTTTCTGGCAAGCTAATGGCAAGTTTGCCAGTCTGGTTTTTGGCTACCCTTCCTTCCGAGATCCCTGTTTATACATTTCCTACATGTGAGGGCTATGAAGCTATATTAAAGAAAACAAAAAACAGCTAACCAAGAAATGAAGTATTAGTTGAAAAGGTGGGAAAGTTGGCCTTTTAAATCATCAGGAGATAGTGAAAGGGATAAAAGACCTTAACACCAAAGAAGGTTGAAACACACTTGCTGAAATGATGATGTCTTGCGCCTATCTTAACGCTTTAGGGCACCCTGGCTCCCTTACGAAAAACCATGCTTGGCTGAGGATTTGGAGCACAGAAAACGTAACTTTCTCTCTTGGGATTGATGTTCATGACTTCTTCCACGTTCATGTTCTAGTCTGCTTTTCAAGTAAATTGTTAAAAGAAAAGATCTAGTTCTCTAAACATTTTTGTATTTTTTACCCCCTTTCTAGAAAAAACATTAACATATTTGACAATAACTTTAACCAGCAACTTTTGAAAAGTTACCCTTTTCCTTGTCTCAGATTGAAAAATCTTGTGGCTTCTTATGATGAAAAAAAAATTACAACAAATTTATTTTAAGCCAATAAGTTATAAAGTCTATGTATTAATAGATCTTAAAATGTTCCCCAGTTTTCCTTTTTTTTTTCAAAACCAGGAATTTTTTTAAAAATTAAAAAAAAATCAAACTCTTTTAGTGGTTTCAAAATGACAAGAAATATTTGTTCTGTTCTTTGTTTTAGCTTAAAAAGAAATTATGCTCCCCTAAATTGGGGGAGAGTACATTTTATTAATTTGGTCCCCTCTTTATAGTTTTATGAATTTCAGATCAATAGTGTTCAGGAACTGAAGCTCATGAGGGAGTGACTCGAGCAGTAAGAGATTACAACCCACTGGGTCAGGCCTCAGTTGTCCTCCATTCAGTCTGCTAAGTCAGAATGCATCTATATAGGAGCTCTGTGTCTGCTTTGGAACAAACATCCTGACCATCAAACCAGACAAAAGAGAGTGGAGCATGGATAATGGGAAGAGGTATCCTCTTCTCCTTTCCTTTACTACCAAAAAGAAAAAACAATAAAAAGGAAGAACTTGTGTTGGATTTTTAAGGAGAGGCTGAAAAAGTTTTGTCTTTGTAGAAGACACAAAGACCAAAAAAAGGGCATAAAGAAGAAAGGTACATTACTTTTAAAGAAGAAATGCATGCAAATCAGTCATTAAAAAACCTTACCTATCTAAATCATATACAGTGCTATAAACCGATGTTAGCGCCAGAAAAAAATGAAGTTTGAACATAAAACTAAAACTAATCACCAAAAATTAGTTTTTGGGAGTGAGTAGGATGGCTGTTCTTCAGTTCTTTTTAAAAACAATCTCATTATGGTTTCTTGTTCAAACTGTTGGAAAGGGTAACTCTCCAAAATTCAAAAACCAGTCTAATCCACTTGTCTGTTCTTGGACCTTTAGGTTGTTTCCTTGACTTTTGTAAGCAGTGCTACAATGAACACAAGAGTGTCCAGAGTACCTCTGAGTCATGATTTTGCTTTCTTTGAATATATACTTAGATGTGGAATTGTTGGCTCATATGACAAATCTGTTGTTAGTATTTTAAGAAGCTTTTATACTGTTTAACGGGCTGCATATAATCTTCCATGATTGAATCTGAAGAGAAAGAGAAACCTGGATGGATCAATTACAAGTAAGGAAATTGAAATGGTAATCAGAAGTCTCCCCCAAACCAAAAACCTCTAGGACCAGATGGTTTCACTAGCAAGTTCTAGGAAACCTTCAGAGTTGAACAAATACCTCTGCTCAAACTCCTCCGAAAAATTAAGGAAGAGGGAATATTTTCAAATGTGTATCTTTGTTCTAAAGCTTGCTTGTGCATGTGTAAATTAGATCTTCATTTGTTATAAATGGGGCTTGTTTTTTATTTATTCGATCAAAATTATTTTTTAACTGCTTTCGTCTTACCCTTTTTTCTGGTAAAGTGTGTCCCTTTTATCTAAAACATTAAGCTGAGACATGTCACTGTTGTCCCCTGGCCCTTTAATGAAAGTACAAATCTCTAGCACTTACCTGTGTGATCTTGCAGAAGTCACTTACCACTGCTGAGTCTCAAAATCTTCATTTGGTGGTGTGCCATGCATTCATCCCACCCTTTTCTTTAAAATTATGGACTGTTGACTAAATGTTGGCTATTGGGCACCAAAGATAAGTAACACAGTTATTATTAACCCTAATGGGTTACACTGTGGTGGATAGAAGCACACAAGCACCCAAAGAGGCTTAAAGTCTTGTAAAAAGCCTCCTACTCCAAATGGGGTGATGGTGATGGAGACCAGAGGCTTGTGGAACATCTTCATGATGACAGAGGAGAGTGAATAAAGTCCTTGGCTAATAATAATAACAATAAGGTTGCATTTACTATATGCTAGGCATTGGGTTGGGCACTTGAGAAACATTCATCTCTGCTCAACACATGTCTTGGGTAGTCATTACAATTGTCTCTAAGTTGATGAGAAAATTGAGACTGACAGAGATTAAGCAACTTATTCAATATCTTCTATTCAAAATGACAACTTCAAGATCTCACTCCAGGAAATAGAACCTCAGAGCTCAGCTATTACATTTTAAAATTCATTGTCTTCTGTTTTCTTTGTTTTGGGATTGCAAACACTCAGGACTTGTCTGCCTCCAGAAAGGTGGCAGCTGTACCTACAGTTGTAATAGTGTCTGAGGAAGGGACAAGGCAGGGAGAGGGATTTGAGGGAGTGGGGGGAAGGGTGTACCTCTGGACTGCCACGCTAAGAGTTAGGCTACAACAGTAAAGTGTTACTCAAAACTAAAACTAGAAAAAAAATTACATTATTCAGTTCCTCATTTTGGTTTGTCTCTTTCAGATATTTCTTTTCTCCTTTCAAAATGACTGAACTAGATTCTAGTGATTTTTTTCCCTTACAAAACCCACAATGAAAAGAAAAAGTGAGTCACATAAAAAAGGCAAGTGGTCTCTTATTCTTGGGAGATTTAAAAAAAAAAATAAATGGACCTCAAACTTTCAGCTATTGTTGAAATCTAGTCCAAAGGGATTTCCAATGTAAAGAAATCCATGGTTTTATTTTCAGGGTCAGAAGAATTTGCTACTTTGTACACAGGAAATGTTTCTATGAGGGAATTTTAAAAAGGGATATGCAAATGTATTGGAGAGATTAATAAGATACAGCTCTAAGACATACAAAAGTATGTCTTAGAAGTACGATGACAATATGTTTTAGTTTGCTTTTCCAACATTATATAAATGTTCTAAATTAATTTTTAAAATTAATTTAATTAATGAAATTAATTAATTTCAACAATTAATGAAAAAAATCTTGTAGGTTTGACAAAAGGAGTACTTCTTTTTCTGATTCTAAATGTAATATAGTTTTTTGTGGAAAGATCAGAGTGGAATGATAACTATACAAAGAAATGGAAGTCACCTCATTATGTCTAAATATTGGTGGAGGTAAGACTGCTGGTGGGCTTGAAATGAGTGTGGTGACTTCACCATTATCAGGACTATAAAAACAAATGAGGAAAGGAGTTTACCAGAAAAAAACAAACAAACAAACAAACAAACAAAAAGCATTGATATGCATGTTGAATAAAGAAAAACTTTAGCAACTACAGTTGGCACTGTTAATATTTACAAAAAGATATTGATGTAACTTCAAGTAAGTCTCAGAATCTTTTGTTTTTGAATAAAATTTTACATATGGTGGAGAAACAAACTAAATTTTATATACTTATTTTTTTCAAATAAATCTTTAATGAGGTCACATTGGTTTATAACATTATATAAATTTGAGCATAACATCATTATAATTTAACATCTCTGTGGACCACTATATTATCACCACCAAAAGTTTCCATTATCACCACCATTTACCCCTTTTCAACTGCTTTGCCTTTCCCTAACCCCTTTCTCCTCTCCTGGTAGCCATCAATATATTCTCTCTATCTAAGAGTTTGTATTGTTTTTCTTTCTTTCTTTATATTCCATTTGTGAAAAAATTAAATGATGTTGACCTTTTTCTGTCTCATTTATTTCAGTAGTAATTTCTTGTGAACTATTGTATATGTATTTGATAGCACGGTGGATATTCTAGCTTAACTGTTGAATCGTTGAGACAGATTACACTTTGGGATTTATGTATTTTTCTTTTGATGTACATTCCAATTGGAAATTCATGGTCAAATAGCATCCCTGTAAAGTTCAAATGTGTATTCCATTCACCCATCTTTTTATGAACCTTACAATCTGTTTTATAAAACATACAAAATAAGTACCATTTGCATTCTTTGAAACAGAAACAAGTGTCACTGGAAGAAGACGATTTCAGTTAGGACATAAGATGTGAGTGACCTTTAGGCTACTACCATCAGGGCAAAGCACAATGCTTATAGGACTGTTTTAAAATACAATAGAAGGTCTAGAAAGCAGCAGTAGTGAAAGAAGTATCTATCTTGAAAACTCACTAACCAGTTTCCTACAATCTTCAACTGATTGATTTATTTTTTAAACACCATTTTGGTGTCAGCATAATCAAATAGCTGACATTTCGAGTTCTTAGTGCATATTGTCACTAATTCTGAAACTATTTCCCAGAAGTGACCTAGATTTATGCATTGGGACACCAAGGTCTGCATGAATTATTGTGGCCTCACTTGTTCAAAGAAGTCATTTAGGATCTAAATTGTTCTATAGGTATATGGATTAGATTTTACTCATTATGATCTTTCAGATGTATTCAAATAAATTACCTCATAATCTTTTACTGTCAGACATGGCCACAGACTTGAGTCTGTTAAGTTTGCCTTCATTATTCATGTTTTTTTCAGAAGTATTTTCATGTGTGTGTAGGGTTCCTTCTCCCAATTCTTTCACCCTCCCCCCCACCTTAGTTTTCAAAAATCTCCTAGACACCTGCAATAAGAAATGTGATTGATAGTTATATAATATGGTATGAAATCCAGAATCTGAACCGAATAATAATTAAAATACATAAAGAACTATAACTCAACAAAAAAACAGTCCAATTAAAAAATAGACATCCTGAATAAACGCTTTTCAAAAGAAGATATACAGGTGGCCAACAAGCACATTGTAAAGATGCTAATCTTCTTTTGTTTTTTAAGAAAATGCAAGTTAAAACAACAATAAGATATCACCTAACATCTGTGAAATGGATATTATCAAGAAGACAAGAAACAAGTGATGGTGAAGAAAAAGATATGAAGAAAAAGGTATCAAGTACACTGTTCATGGGAATGTTAACTAGTACATATTATGAAAGCAGCATGGAGTTTACTTTAAAAAATTAAGAATAAAATATCATGCAGTGCTGTTATTCCATTTTGGGCATTTTATCAAAGGAATATGGAAGCATTAATTCAAAATGAACTACTCTGGTCATTGCAGCACTATTTACAAGGTGCAGAACCAAGCTGTGCTCATTAACATATGGTTGTGTAAAGATATGGTACACATACACACACATTGCTGCTATTTTTAACAACATGGATGGCATTTAATGGTACTATAATAAGTAAAAATACCTCAAATGGACAAAGACAAAACCCCTGTGATTTCACATATGTGGAATATATGTAAAAAACAAAATAAAAACAGACCCTAGAGTGTAAGAACAATGCAGTGGCTACCAGAATGGAAGCGCATAGGAGGCAGATAAATGAGTAAAAGTGGTAAATTGTTAGGCAGCGGATGCAAATAAAATGTAGTTCATACAACCATCAAATTATAAAATCAAAAATCTATATAATATTATAAGTCAGTGTTACTTTAATGAAAAAAAATGAAGGAAGTCCAGGAGTTGAAGGAGAAAAAGGCCTGTGATTAGTGCCAGGGCAGCCATCAAGCGTGGTCTCCATCTGTGCTCTTTTATTTCCACCCCAGTGATTCTCCACCTGTTAGAGAGCTGCCATCATGCTTGACTTCTAATAGCTTCACTGATTGAGGAAAATGCTTTAACTTTTTCCTTTTCCTTTTTACTCCCTAGCCCAAACCCCTGAAGATCATTTCATTGATACCTCTCATATTGTTATCTGGCTAGGGCAGCTTTCCACTTTGTCAAAACTCAAAGATCATCTGCCTGCTTCTCCCAGGCATATTCAAACTCTAACCTCCTGCAGGTGAATGCCTTCACAGATCAGTCATCTTATGCAGATTCTAGCCTCTGTTTTTCAGCTTCCGGCCCCAGAGACTGCAGGAAGGAAAAAAAAAAGGAAACTTTAGTTTAAAACTTGCTAGCTTGCCTCCGTTTACCTGTTGCAGCTAAAAGACATCCAATATTACTAGGCATGAGTTCTTACTGCCATTCCCCAGCCCTTATACTGTCCAAAGTCAGAACAAGACTCTTAGAATGCAGACTAATTTATTTCTAACAAAGTGATTTCCAAATTATTTTATACAGAAAAGAAACATATAAGAAAACCCCAACTACCCCCAACATTGTCTAAAACCTTCAGTCTCTTAGTCCTGTTGACCTCACCACTTGGCCAGTCCTTCGAAGTTCATTAACATGTGCTCCAAGAATAAAGCATCTTTCTTTGACATGCTCCAACTCTTCCAAGCAGGCAGTCGAAGGTGTGATGCTGCCCTCTCCTTGCTGAAGTGTCATCATCACTTTAGGTAGTAGAAAGAAACTTGAAAGTACAGGAGCCAGTCAAGTTCATTTTCTTCTCAGGCCTAACATATGGCCTCTCCACCGACCTCAAAACTCTTTTACTTTCAGCAGGCACATCCAGCTTATGCTTACTAAAAGCCAAGAGTCCACAGGCAAGAGGCCCATGACTGGACTACCCGTCTAGGTCACACGGTCCAGGTCACGTTCTCTCTCTCAGAATCCTAGCACCAAAAACGGCTTATTGAAATGACTGATCTTGTTCTTTGTTCTCAACCAATATTTATACCCTTCCTTCCTGCCAAATCTTGCAGCCAATAGGTCTCTGGAGGAAGTAAAACCAAACTAGTTTTCTTTGAAATTTGTAAATCTATAGCAACAGGAGAGTAGCTCCCTATCATATGTATGTATCAACTATGTTAATGGCTTGGGGGATGGTAGAGTGGGGGAGAGGGAAGGGAAGCAGGTGCCCCCTGACATCAACACCAGGCCATTTACATGACCCAATTTCTTACCATAAGAATTGACCTGATTTCAATATGTTTTAGGAACAGATGATGAACTCATAAGCCTGTAGTTTCTTTCCTAAGTTTTCACAGAGTGTAATTCCATAATTTCCCCCATAATTGCTCTATATCATCCCCACAACTGTGACTGGTTTCTCTTGTCTTGCATTATACTGCCAGGCTTTATCAGGATAGTTTTCAAAAAGTTCTATCTCTGTACCAAGAAGATTCATTTTGGAGACCCATCAGATTGCCTTAAAACACTGACCTTTAACTGATGCAGTTGTTGCAGCAGAGGACACAGTGTGAGATAGATTATCAATGTAACTATATAGATAGAAGCTCAGGGTCACTGTTGACAGCACAATTTAACAGTGAGTCATCATGTTATCTGCCTTGGAAAAGAGGAGACAAAATATAAGCTTTCTCTGTGGATGAATGAAATTTGATCACTTGATTTATGCAGTGATAGGGGAACATTGATCTGAACAGAAGTTCTTCTGTTCAGATCAATGACACACAGTTATTCAGTGGTGGGGGAAATGTTTCAGTTCTTTGTGCCCTGCCATTGAGAACTTCTGACATCTACATGTTGGCTAAAGCTACAGTACTACTTCTTTTAGCTCTGTTTCTTCTTAAAATGTAAGTGAGCTGGAATGAATCTCTCTCTCTCTGAATAATCTTATGTGAAGTCAAGCATGACTAGAGAAGTTTAATATTACTTTAAGGCATGTGAAACATTAACTACCCAGAGAGGTAACTGACCAAAAATAAGATGATAAAAGTAATATGCTTTTTTGTGGTTAATAGAAGATGCTTTCTGTGCCATTCCCAATGACAACTGTAGAGATTCCTGAAAACTCTCCTTTTTTTCTTGTACCCATTATCTATCACTATATGACAAGTCATTCCCATGCTTAATAGCCTCCTAACAATGATCATCATTTTATAATTAATCATTGCTCCTGAGTCAGGAGCCTAAGAAACTAAGTTAGGTGGACCTGTTTTAGGTTACACTAAATGGTTATGGTTTTCCAACAGTCAGTGCTGGAAGAGTGGAGGGCTGGGATTCAGGGGCCATTTGGGCATCTGTCTCCCTCCTGTGGTCTTAGGACCTCTCATGTGGTCTTTCCATCTGGACCAACTTGAGCTTCCTGATAAAATGGTGCCCTCCAGGTGGTAGGACTTACTACATTGAGATTTAGGGCTTTGGGTCATTGTTCCAAGGAAATTAGTGGAAGCTATGTTGCTTTTATGACAAAGACTTCAAAGACTCCTAGTGACATCTCTGCCAAAATATTAGCCCCAGTAAGATTGGACCAGGTTCAAGGGGAAGGGATATAGATTGCCATCTCTCAGTGACAGGAGTGTAAGACCACTTGCAGACATATTTTAGAGGAGCCCCACTTTTCTAAGACACTGTTAATATGTTTTTTTACATTTGAATCTAAATGCATGTTTTTTAAAATTCTGCTTGATTTAAAGAGTTAAAAAAGCATATATGCATAGTAAAGTTTCACTTTAGATTTAGTATATTTAGTACCATATTATAAACAGCATGGCATCTTTTGTGCATAGCAAATTATCCCAACCCATGGCAAGTATTCTAAAAATAGCTAAAAACAGTATCTGAATGAATAAATTAATGCATAGTGGAATTAATTGATAAATATGTCATCAACTAAAAGATTTTAAGTCAAATAAGTTAGAAGAGTTGGCATCTTGGGTAAGGATGTTTTCAAAAATATTATTAGCATTTACTTTTTTCCTTTTGTTTTACTAGTACATATAATTTGGTAAAAAGCAGTCATAAATATCTATACTATTGTGTGATTGGAGTGCAGAAAGAATATTCTTGGAAGTCAAGTACTTGACCACAAGGAACAGAGGTATTCTCATGGAAAACTGGAAGGTTTTTGTCATGGGATCCATAGAGTTTTGAAGGTTTCTTTCTTTCCCTGCAAAATCAAGGCTGGGACGAAGGACTAAGACATTTCTAAAATCCCTGAGACACTGAATCACAACACAGGTTAGGGGCATTGATCCCCAACAGTCAGTCAAAAAGCCACATAAGAACTTTTGACTCCCCCATCCTCAATTTTAACTACTAATAGCTGTCATTGATTGGAAAATTTACCAACTAGACAAATGGTCAGTTAACCTGTATTTTGGGTTTACTATAAAGTAGAAGTGGATCACCTTAAAGGTCATTTTCATGGTCATCTTTCTGCTGAGGAGGCTGAGGAGGAGGAGGAAGACAAGGGGTGGCCTTGCAGTCTCCAGAAACAAAAGGGATGAAGGTGGTGAAAGGAGAGACAGACATGCTCAGTATGCTTCCCAATTGCTGTCTGAGTCTGCTTTTCCATTTCTCTAGCCAGATTTCTGTAGGAAACCAATTCTTCTTTCACCATTGACTCTAGTTTCAGTGCCCAGATTATAGATGGGTCCGCATCATAAAAAGAAAGTCAAAAGTACACCTGAATAATTAGAGCCCTTCCACCAGCTTGTCCAAAACAGCTGTGTTCTAGTGTTGCTTTTGCTGAGTCTTCTTCCTCATCATCTGACACTGGTTGGGAAGTACTCATCTCTACCGGTCATCATATGTTGGTTTCTCTGATGTGGTATCTGCCTGCATTCCAACGGACACAAAGTTAGACCCCATGTGTTCAAGGATCAAATATAAATCCCTTATTCATTAGAAGGAATTTTAATTTGGGCCCTAGTGTAGACTTCAATGTACCGAACTCTTCTACTAGGGTAACTCTTCTACTAGGGTAACTCTGTGTGTCCATGTGCACATCTAAGAAAAGTTCTGACTGAGGGTTCCCTACAATTGGGACTAAAGCCCTCCTCCAGCCACCCCCTAAGAAGGTCATCCACATCTATACCCTTGGTCTGTGACCTTATCACAACAGTGTATGCACAATTGAATACAAAGATTTTTGACCTGAGCATGTTTTCTTTTTAGGGAGAATGATTCAAGACAGGGGACTGATGGATGATGGTGAGACCAGCTAGGTGGACTGTTTCTGTAATGCAGGTGCCAGATTATGGTCATAGTTGCTGAAGGGGTGAAGACTGGCATACGTACATGAGAAGTTGGTAGGAGCAGGAGCAATGTGTAACTACTACAAATTTATGGGGGTAGAGGGGCAATATTGACCTGGGCATACATTGTGCATAAGCTTTCCTGACTGGGTAGATGAATACTGAAAGGACCAGAAAGAAGGAGGCACAATTTGGAGGCAAGGAGATCAGGGTATCAGTTGCTATTGGTTATGACATCAGGTAATGAGAGCACCACTGCACTGGCAGAAAAGAAATGTGGGTGAGCAGTCCCAAAGTAGACAAATGGATCAATAAGTGGTATAAGTATATAATGAAATACTATTCATTAATCAAAAAAGACAAACTTATGTCATTCACAGCAACATGGATGGAGCTCGAAGGAATCATGCTAGCAGAAATAAGCCACAAAGATAAGAGAAATACTTTGGTCTCATTTATATGAGGGATATGGGAAAACGAACAAATAAATGGACAAAAAGAAAATTTACAACTGTCAGCAGATCTGAAATATAGAGCAATAGAGGGGGAGATGGGGAAATCAGGGGTGGGATGGGCACAAAAGATTAAGATGATAGTTCACCAGTGATAAGGGGTGGGAGAAACCCAGGGCAGATAAGGATGTAAAAATTTTTTTTTTAAAAAAGAGCTCATGTACCTTATAGCCTATTAACAGTAAAGATCTAACGGGTTATTAATAAAATGTAACTATACTCAAAATGGTAAAGATTTGAATATATTTTCATCAAAATATAAATTACAAAAAAGAAACAAATGCAGGTGAACAAAGATAATATACTCACAGTAAGAAGCTTCCTTGTTTCTGGAACCAGCTCTGCTGGTTTAAGCAGGCCAACTCAAGGTTGAAGTGGTTGGCTACTTTTTAAAGTTCAGACCCATTTTTTTTTAAAATAAAAAATCTAATCCAGGCAATGCACAAGTTCAGAGAACCAATGTGAGACTTCTGGAATTGGTTTCACATGGTGAAACATTCAGACTTGTTCTCTGCCTGGAAAAAATGAATAGGATGAGCTGGTGGTTTTGAAAATTGTAGGAATTTCACCACTATAGGGGATTTCCTGAAGGTGATGTTTAAAAAAAGGGCTCTTCCCTGAAACTTTAGAGTTGTTTCCTAGCATGAAACAATAATTTGATTGTTGTAGAGATGGGCTGGGGGCATCTGGCATTTCACAGTTGGGGGGTTACAGTGCTAAATGATTTGCTGTGTCTGGACACTCGTGAAAAAGAGAATCAAATTCCCCACCAATAGCACCTGTGTTTGGAAAGGACGAAACTAAAGGTGTCAGAATGTGTTTATCCTTACAGTTTTGTGATTCTTAACTTCCACCTTTGGGGAGATATAATGTGTCCATTGTTGAAGCCTGTCAACCCAAAATATGATAAACCAGGATACATTTGCCTGTCTGTCTGTGTGGATTCCTTTGGGAGGAGCTGTAGATGGTGAAAAAGCAATACTGGAGTTGGGGACAGGTCAGGGAGAACAAGTCTGGGGCTCAAGACTCAGGACTATTCTTCCCAGGTCTTGCCTGAGACAACATTTCCAGAAAGTTCTGGAAGATGAAAAGCACAGTAGTGGGACTACTCCAGTGCCTGAGGGATGCCGAGAACCACTGAACAGGGGTGGAGTGGGAGGGTTGTTGGCACTGGCAGATACCTAGACCCAAAGAAGGAGTTCCCCCACTCTTTCCTGATTTTCACAACTCATAAGCGAGAACCCCTGACTATATGTGCCCTTCCTTCTACCAGAGACAATGGTGTTTGTCCGTCTATGCTGCACAACTCAACCTCTTTGTTAATTATCACCAGAAAAGCAGTCTATCCAGGAGTTGCTCAGTCCGGAGACTTCCACAACTGGTTCAAGGCATTCGCAGGGCTAGAAGCTGCTTAGCCAGGCTGAAGCCTCAGGTGCCCTGAGAGCGGGTGTGAGGATAGGTTAGCTGCTGAGTAATGGAGGTTCCAGTATCCCTGCTGGGACCTGATGCCTGACTCCTGTAAGCAAAATGATCTCAAAGGGGCAGCTCAGGCTGCAGCAGCATGTCATTAGGGCAAGGTGATGCGGGGCATTTGGTTTCACCTAACAAGCCGACGCATGATCCTACTAAGGTTGTTTAGCCAGGCGTGAGATGATGCTTTTGTGGAGTGGGCCTCTCACAGGACAGGCCTTCCTTCTATACAGGCCTGAGCTGCACCAGTCTTTTCATGCACCGCAGGGACATTCTGAAATGGGGGAACGATTGCTGCCAGCAATTGGTCTTGCAAGAATGGTGCACTTCTGCTGAAGGGGAAAGCAGACAGGAAAGCAAGCAATTGCAATGGAGTTAAAAACATATCCATAGAGACAGATGCAAAAAGATATGAAGCATATCAAAGGAGTGGCCTCACAGGTCTGTATGGGTATAGGAAACAGGGCCAGGGACATCTCCCCAGAAGGCTGAGTGCTGGGGAGTATAACAATAAGTCAGTCAAGTGAACAGAAGGCATGGAAGTCCAGGAAGAACTCTTCACACACACAGAGGTGTGACAGTATAGAATACACATTCTTTCAATTGCAACTTGTTCCTTATGGTGGGTGACGGAGGGTGAGTTTGGGCAGGAATCAGGCCATGTGGAACCTTTCATGCCACACCAAGGAGCCTGGATGTCTTCCTGGCAGTGAAACAATACAGTGCATTTGACATGCTTGTAAAATATGCAGGTAGAGAGGTCCATCAGGTGGTTGGAAATTCAGTGAAACCACATGACATTAGTATATTCGGTGTATACAAATCTAGCTACAGGTAGTCAGCCAATGAGGCAGAGATACAGAGATACAGAGAAAAGAAACACTGGCTTACCTAACTGTTGTTCTCTTTAGCAAGCATATGCCTACCAGAGAGCAGAAGATGGGAGATCCCAAACTTCTATTTCCTCTGAAGAATCCAAGTGCCACTTGCCTCTCAAAGTCTGAACATCTGGTCTCACAGGCCCTGATTACAATTTGTGATTTTAGGGCAGGGGCTGGCATGTCAAAGAACAAGGTCAGATGGCAGTCACCGTTGATATTTAAAATGTTTTCATGATTTAAAAACTTATGCAAAATTACATGAAATTCAAATTTCAATGTGTATAAATAAATTTTGATGGGGATATAATAATAAATATTTATGAGCAATTGATGACTGGTTTGTTGATACAATAGCAAATAGTTGGTTTTAGTACAAGGTATGAGGGGTTTGCCCTGATCCATTTTATTTTTGCTTGTCTTGGTCCAGTTTTCCCAGCACCATTTACTGAAGAGGCTGTCTTTGTTTCAATGTAGGTTTTTTGCCCCTTTGGTTGGTTATGTGTGGTTTTATTTCTGGGCACTCAATTATTATCCATTGGTCTGATTGTCTGTTTTTTCACCAGTACCATACTGGTACAATTATGATGGCTTTGTAGTATAATTTGAAGTCTGGGATTGTAATACCTCCATTCTGTCTTTTTTTTGGGTCAGGAGGATTTTTGATATTCAAGGTCTTTTATTACTCTAGATGAATTTTAGTAATTTTTGTTTTAGCTCTTTAAAAAATATCCTTGGGACTTTTACTGGGATTGTGCTGAATCTATAGATTGCTTTTAGTAGAAAAGCCATTTTGATAATGTCGATCCTTTCAATCCATGAGCAGGGAGTGTCTTTCCATTTTGTAGACAACCTTATGTCATTTGCAGCAACATGGATGAGCCAGAAGGAATCATTTAAGTGAAAATAAGCCAGAAAGAAAAAGAGAAATATGGGATGATCTCACTTATATGAAGGATTTAGGAAAAACAAACAAACAAATGGACAAGAAAAATATAAAGCTGCCAAAAATACAGAACTGAAACATAGAGCAAGAAAGGGGGAGGAGGGATTAAAAAAGGGGAGGGGGAGGGCATAAAAGACTCAGTTCATTCATGGTTGATAAGGTGATGGGAGAACCTTGGGGTAGACAATGATGTTATATATATGTATATACATATATACACATATACATACACACAGAGATATATGTGCATTCAGTAAAAAAAGGCCAAAAAAAAGGGACTAAAATATTTACTGTCCAATCCCTCTTCTATGACATAAACACATACTATTTTAGTAACGTGGTGCTAAGTGCAAACCTAGCTCAGTGCACATCTGTTTGTACATGTTACTGACTGTGTTTCTATAGAAAAGTTTTTGTGTATGTTAAGAATGATTTAAGGGGTTTTGGAGGACATTTTAGCTGGATGTAATTTTTGCTACCTAAATTATCTGAGATAGAGATAAATACTTGGAAATCATTAGATTAAAACATATTAGTTTTCTATTGTTGCTGCAACAATTTATCATATATTTAGTGACTTGAAATGACACAGATTTGTGGGTCTGAATTCCAAATGGACCTTGGAAGGCTAAAATCAAGGTGTGTTATATGGGGCTTTAAGGAAGCTTAAGGGGGGAATCAATTCTCTTGTCTTTTCCCACTTCTCGTGGCTGCCTGAATTCCTTGACTTGTGGCTGTTCTTCAGTGTCAAAATCAGCAACCATGGAGAACTCTGTCTCACTGAATAAGAAGGTTGGGAGATTGAAACAGGTAGTCAGTTAAGATCAGGGACTTCAAACCCATTTATCAATATGAATAATGAATAATTGGTTGGAACCAGAAGGGTACCCTGAAGCCCAAGTGTGCAAAGCTCATTTATTAAATGGCATGAGAAACATGTGATGGAAGTCAGGGTGCCCTCAACTCAACAAAGAGTGGAATAATCAGAACACCAACACAATGACACAATGCTTAAGCATTGGATCAAAATTGGTTTCAGGAAGGAAGGTTACATACTGTGGGGTATTCAGTGGGCCTGTAATCTAGGGAGCCCCATAGACTTCAGCTAATCAGCAAGACACACAATGCAGAGACACCCAATGGCATAACTCCCCCTACTCTTTGTTACTACACATATATAAACTCTTGCCACACACCCCTTTCAGCGGCTACTCACGTGGGACCTCTCCCCACTAGAAGAGCTTTCCTGTTCTTATCTATCAATATATCTCTTGTTTTTTTTTTTTTTAATCTCTCATCTCAATATTGAGTTATTTTCTTGCCCAAGACAAGAACCTAGAGTAGCCCCCTGGTATCCCTGGACCACTGAGACTCAATTCAACATCACATGACTGTGATATGGATTCTTCTGAGTCCATCTTTCATTTACAAGGATATGGACCCATAATCGAAAGTCCCTTACCTGTGTCAAGGTAAGCTGATTAGCAACCTTGATTCCATTTGCACCCTTTGTTCTCCCTTGCCATGCAACATTAAATAGTCACAGGTTCCAGAAAGCAGGGCCCTTTGGGAGGGTGATGGATGGAGATATGTATTTGAGAATTGAATGACCTAGATGGTTTTTAAAAGCAAGAGAATGGAGCATGTCACTTAAGCAAAAGGCACCTACTTAAAAGAGGCTTATGGAAAAATCCCTGATGAAAACCTAGAGTTAAGTGGCAAAAGAAGAGGATCCTAAAAAGGAAACTAGTAAGGAGGTAGCAAGGAAATGATGTCATCATGGGAGTCCAAAGAGAAGAGAGTTTTAAGAAGAAGGAAGACAGAGTTCTAGGAGATTTGGGGAAGAAGCTAAAGAAAACATGTTTCTTAGACTTGGCAGTTGAGAGTGGCATGGCTCTGGAAGATTTGGGGTGGCCCTCCAGCCAATTGGCTGCCCACTTTTAGCCTCACAATGATCTGTCTGGAGATTGAGTGGAACAGGCAATTTTGGCCTATAGCAGTTTGCTTTTTCCTGTCCATATGTAGTAAATAGCTCAGGGGTGATTCTTTTGCTCCTGATTCAATTCGTGTCAGTGAGAAGCAGTCAGAAGCAATGAGTTTTGGGCTGGGAACCCCAGAAGTTTTCAATGTAAGAATTTGCCAGGTTTTCAGCTTTAGTAGCCATCTTCTGAGACAAATAAAGGGGATTTTTCACAGTGGAAACTATAAGAAGGAGCAAGGGAGAGGAGAGAGAGAGAGAGATAGCTAGAGAAAGGAGATATTACGAAAGAGAAATGGATCCTGCCATCATCACTTGAATCCTGGTTGAGATGAACCTGGAGTTCTCACTTTTGGAACCAATATATTTGTTTTTATTTTGTTAAAGTCAATCTTAGGTTTTCTGCTTTTTTGCTAAGTTCCAACCTGTTTATAGGGCAGTGGTAAAAGAGGCAAGTCTAGCAGAAATGGCCATGCATTAGTGAACACCCTAAACTAAGATGAAGACTGTGGGATACCCAGAGAGAGAGAGAGAGAGAGAAAGAGAGAGAGAGTATCAGACTCCATTGTCATTTTCCTAGCCTCTTCCTGCTGACTCTCTACAACTGCTCTAGGGTATTGGTTCTCGAAGTAGGAACCCTGGACTAAAAAGATCAGTCTTACTTGAAATTGCTTAGAAATAAAAATTACTGGATTTTTCCACAACTGCTGACTTAACAACTCTGGGTGTCTGTGGCTTGGCAGTTTGCATTTTCATAATCCTTTGATTAGTGATGGACATCGAAGCCAGAGAAGCAGGCTCTGAGACTCCTGCCCTGACCGGAGCCAAGGACAGCATGCCTGGACGGTCACACTGGTGTCAGTGGGTCTTGACGTCAGGGAGGCGTGAGATCTGATTCCCCTGCTGAAACAGCACACTCAGATTCTTAGCTTTGAAAACCTGGTTCAGTCTTACTGCCACGTGGTGATTTTGTGATATATGTTCAGATGTGGATCCAGGTTTTCCTGTTATACTAAAGTGCAGTGATTTGTGTGTTCAAATTTCTTTCCTGGATAGTCAATTCTATCTCTTTAGCCACCTCTACTTAATTCCACTGGTGCCTAATGAAGTGTGGCACGGTGGGACAGACCATGATAAATGAGGCAGTATCCCCTATCAGCAAGGAAAATGGAGTCTATGAGAGTGGATGCCTTATATATAAGACAGGAAATGAAATGCTTCAATTATTGATCCCCATCTCACGTAGGGCTTGTTCAGGCTGGGAGCTGTGAAGGTTCTGAATTATAGGAGACCCTTAGCATTCAGCAGGACACATTTCAGACATGGAGAAATCTGCCAGTCCTCTCAATGATGATGGAGAGGAAGATGAGCTTTAAGTAGGTCTAGATAACTTTGTTCTGAGGCAGGTGTTTATTCCTCACTGTCCTTACTACTTTCTAAGTGCTGTTCTTATTCTAGTGAGAAATGTTAATATTGTGGGAAAATATATTTGTTGAATCTGAGGGTTTTTTTTTTTTTTTTTTAAGATTAGGTCTCGCTATTTTTGCCCATGGAACCCCAGGCTCTCGTTGCCTGGGGTACCACAGACTCAAGCAATTCCCAGCCTCAGCTCCCCAGGTAGCTGGGATTACAGGCGTGCACCACCATGCCGAGCTATTTTTTTGGAACTAGGTCTTGCTAAGGGCCCCAGGCGGGACTCGAACCATGATCCCTAACCCCGGCCACTACATAGCTGAAGCTTACAGGCATGAGCCACCATGCCTGGCTGAACCTGAGTTTGACTCTTGGGGGCTACACCCTCATTGCAGCTGAACTCCAGGTCTGAAACCGAAGTCTCCACTTTCCATGAGAAAATAAAGCTAATAACTTATGGTTGTAGTGAGGTTTAAAAGAAATAGAAGTTGTTTTTGGCACACATATTGTACTCAGTTAATTTTCCTCTTGTCTAACCCCCTCTATTAAGCTCTCACAGTCTCTTCTTCCCTCATCTGCTTTGTGTCCTAATATAGCTCTCCTGGGTCTCAAGTCTTGTACTCACGCCAGCCCTGTCCTCTGCCAAGTTCCCTGGTCTCCAGAATTACTCTCGCCTCTCCTCCAAAAATAACTTCCCCTTTCAAAAGCAGCAGCTAGGTTTGACATTGCATCATTATCTAATTAAAGATGTTGCTGTTCCAGGTGAACTTGACTGGCCAGTGCTTCCCAGGTGGTAAGGTTTTGCCCTTCCCCATCCCCCAAGGAGCAGATCTAGTCAAGGACTTTCAAGTTGGCAGGTACAAGGAGGTGATTGGGACACATAGGTGCTTCTGGGTCTTCCTTTCTTTCCTGCCTTCATTCACACATGCACAATGGAATCCCTGGCACTCTAGCCAGTTACTGTGCTAGCTAGATGGGAAGGGAAGATGAATCAGACAGTCTTGGAATTCAAGATGCTTAGACTGGAAGAGCACTAACATATAAGCAGATAATTATGAAACTGAGAATGTTCTAATAAAGCATGGAGTATTAGGGGGGAATGCAGAGGAGGAGGCCAAAGTCAACAAAACGGGTTCAGGGTGCCAAATAGGAATTACTTCCTGAAGCAGATGATGCTGTCAGGGAGACTTGCAGCTTAACTTGCACCTTAAATAAATAGGTGAAAAGGTCAGGAGGGGGGTCTGTTAGGTGAAAGGATTAGCTTTACCAATGACTGAGAGAAGACAGAGCCTGTGCCTGGGAGGGCCTCAGCAGGTAATATCTTGGTCTGTAAAGCTTGGGATAATGCTTGAAGAGGCTGCTGAGCTAGGTAGATAGAGGGTTGCTCCTTCTTTCCAAGGGAGGTGAGTCTTAACGTGTTCACTGGGCAGGAATGGCTCATAGGATTTAAATAAAATTCTAGCGAGCTTACGCTGTGTCTGGCACTGTATTACGAACTTGATGTTCATCGAGTCGTTTTATGGGAATTCCTTTGGTACTGAGTGGAAGGGAAGATGACCTTGGGAAGGGGAGTAGGGCTAGAGCAGGTAGGAGACCAGGAAGGAGGAGAAAGCATTGGACACAGGTGAAAAATATGGGAGTCAAGCTCCCATGCTGTCACCGTCAGGGTGACAGTGTGGGTAACAGTGCCATGAAAGGGCATGAGAAGGCAGGAGCACAGCCAGGCTTGGAGGAAGGACTGCTTTCGGTTAGGGATGCGCTGGGAGTCTGCACTGGGGGTGAATACACAGTTTATCATTGGACCCTGAATTTGGAGATCTTGTATAAACTCCAAGTTTGACCTTTCCATGACTGGGTGTTGTTTAGCTCTTTCCTAGTAGGAAACATCTCCTATCACAACTATTATACCCGTTTCACACAAATCTCTTTCAGGGAAGTAAGACCTCGCAACAATGAGTTCTCTTCATTCTGGATACTGACAGCTTGAGGACTGTTCCTATCGGTCGCGCTGCAGAAAGAGCAACTGAATATGCACCCAGGGAGGGCGGGTCAATTTATCGCCCCCCCCCCCCCTTTTATAAGTAACAAGTTCCTTGGTCGGTCCTCTGCATTGAACCAGCGTCTGGAAGCGCAGGTCTCCTTTGCAAGGCGTTGCCAGGGGCACCGTCCTCCAGCAGAGGGCAGCATTGAGCTGTCAGCCAGGGTGTGAGCCCACCTGGGGAGCAGCCGCCGGCCGCGAGCTAGTCTGGGGCGCTCAGACTTCATGCGAGTCCCCGAGGAACGCTTTCTGCCACGTGGGCGCTGCCCGAAAAATGAGCAGATGATATGAATGAAATATTAAGCAATTCTGTTCCACGAAATGAAAATGAGTTGTTATTTAGCATTTCATCCGTCGAGGACATTATTGCTGCTTAAAGATGGTTTTGTTTAAATGGGGGTTCGGGTCGCCTCCCCACTCCCTTCCCCACCCCTCTGCCACTACACCCCTTTCCCCTCCCCACCACTACTCCACCCCTATGTCAGTGCCCTTTGTGTTCGGGGTGGGGGGGCGCCGCCATGGTCTGAGGGGGCTCCTGAGAGGAGGAAACGGAAGCCGGTGGCTGGGGCTGGGACGCGAGCCCCTACAGGAGGGCAGCGCCGTCACTGCTTTGATAAGTGCACGAAGGACGTGGTCACCTTTCTAGAGGGGCGGCTGTGACAGGGCGGCGGACGTCCAGCAGGATGAAGAGGCAGAAGGCCAGGAGAGGCCAGCAGCTTGCTTTGCCCCTCGGCGACAGGTGTTTCCTTCCACAGTGATTCTGTTGATCAGCTGGGAGAAATGTTTAGCATTTTCTTTCTCCTTCATCATCTCCACTGACTTGCATTTCTCTGCCTTGCTGCAGTTGAGCTCCAGACTGAAGGGGTCTGACTAGAGAGTCCTTTTCCATTTGGCCAGAAAGGAGGGTTCTTTTTGCGCCTTTTCTCTGTGTTTCCAACTCATTGTCCGGAGCCTGGGCTGGTGAACAGCTTGCAGAAGGCACTGGAGATGTGTCTCTCCTGTGTCCATAGCTGTCAACGTTAAATCCATTTAAACGGGCATATTCTGGAGAGCAAAGAGTTTGAACACTGTAAGTGGGAATGTAAATAGGCCTAGTCATTATGGAAAGCAGGACTGAGTTTTTGCAAAAAATTAAAAATAGAAATTCTGTAAGATCTATCATTCCATTTCTGGATATTTAACTGAAAAATACAAAAACCCTAATTGAAGAGGTATGCATATCTCCTTGGTTAAGGCAGCATTGAACTTGAGCTGCAACTTAATTATTCGACAACAGTGGAGTAGATAGAGATGTAACACATGAACGGAATACTATTCAGCTACAAAAAGGAAGCAATCCTATCATTTGCAATAAGGGGCCCAGAGGGCATTATGCTACATAGTGTAAGTCAGAGAAGAACAAATACCTTAGGATTTCATTCAGATGTATCAGATAAACAATACAAGCATGTGAACTAAATAAAACAAAAACCAGAGTTCTGTATTGTAAGACCACTTAGTGATTACCAGACGGGAAGGGGGTGGATAAAACACATCTAAGGCAACAATGTGATGAAGGATAGAAAAGGGCTTTAAATGGTGGTTTTACTGCAGTGTATACGTATGTCAGATGTTCAGTGATGAGCATATGAAATTTCTATAATATTATAATGTTACTTCAATAAAAATAAATAATAAAAGGACACATTTATAGAGACCAAAAGAGAAACACCGATGGAGGTACTGGGTGAAACACTATGAGGTCCTCTTCTTTCAATCTGATTAAATAATAATTATATCCTTGGGCAAAGTTTCCTTGCTGCTACAAACAGCCAGAATCTTTGCAGTTCCCCAGTGTGCTTTATTTCTTTACAGCTAGTATTGATTCTTTCCTCTGCATGGCTGCTCTCAAATTCCCAATTTTCCCTACACTCGTGGTTTCAGTGTAAATGAAAGTCCTCTTGCTTGATAATCAGGATGGTCATAACATGCCTGCTGTTAAGTGATTTCACTTTGAGCAAAGTATTTCTTCTGTCCTTTTAGAAATGATATATCTGGGGGTGGGGAGCAGATTGGATAAGACTCTTACCTAGTACAGGCAAAGGAAATGCTTGCAATTAGCTAAAGAATCCAATGCATAATAAGGAATATGTATTTTATTCCTTTCTTTATATTAAATATCTTTTAAAATGCTCCTACTGTTTGAAAATGTGTTAGCAGTGAAGTGAGTCATGACAATAGTGGGGGGGGGGTCTGGTGAGTCAGGTGACTCATCTGTTTTTGAGGGCACAGGAGTAGTGAAGCGAGCAGGGGAAGCAGGGTGTGAAATCCCACTCTGGGTTTCACTCATTTTTGCATTTCACTGACCATCATTTTTTATATATGAACTTGATATCTCATCATGCATACAAATGTATATAAAATAAAAAAAATGTATTTAAAATGCCTGCAATGTAGTATATGCTCCATAAATTCAGCTTCACTTTTATTCTCCCCTTCCATCTTTATTTTCAACATATAGTCTCAAACATTTATCAAGAAGGGTCTTATTCTAGTACATCAATTATATAGAAACTCACTCAAGAAAAATCACAAAGTTCAGAAAATGGAAGTGATACTTACATAGTATATATGTTATTCCTATTTCCTCTTGATATTTTTACCTGTTGAATACTGGCCAATTGGCTAGTCAATATATGTGCACATACTAATATACATAGGCTATAGGCTTTTGTATTTTCATTCTTTCTCACACACACAAATATCAATATATAGGTATTATAAGTGCTGACTTACAGTTCTTTTGTGAAGTCATGAAAAATACTTAATTTGTTTCTTACTTTGCTGTTAGCTTTGGAGAGTTATTTGCTTTCTCCCTTCAGGTATAGTCCTTATAGTTCTCCTACCAGTGTATCACTGTGATTCATTATCATGGATTATGGCTCTGCCCTCCCTAGCTATGACCCTTCTAATCCCCTGTTGTATACCTCGAATCTATGGTCAGCTTGCAAGTTTTATCTCTTTCTTTGTTTGGTGTCTCTATGTTCCATGTGTAAGTGGACTCATCTGATATTTATTTTTTTCTTCTTAGTTATTTCATTTAGAGTAGTCCCTTCCAATTAGTTACCTTCCTAACAGATACCAGGATTGGGAGAGATTTTGCTCATCTCATTGTACAGGCTATCTGTTAGCTTCAGACACATTTGTTTCAGGGGATACTTGCCTGCTTCTTCAGTACAGGCTGGATAGTGGTCTTGTCTCTGCTGAGTGATAGTTTTTGGATGTTATCTTTATTCTGAACTGAGTTCGCATTGGCTACGATACTATTTTCTGGAGTATTCTAAGTTGCAGCTGACCATCTTTCCTTAATCTTTTTTCTGGTTAGGCCTTGCTATTTTCCTCCAGACGATCTAAAATGGCATTGCCTCTTGGGTGAATAGTCACACCCCTGAGTTCTCACTTCTGGGTTCTAAATTCCACAAGGACCAGGATATCAATTTGCCATAAGTAAGTGTGCCACTGAGTCATACAGGCTGATAAGCAATCATGGCCTGAAAGAGAGGAAGGAAAAATATCACTATCTCCTGCCATCATGGTGCCATCATGGATGAGGTACACAAAGACAAGACTAGTGTACTGCTGAGTTATATCCTGCCTACTCTTTCTAGCCTTTTAGCCTTTGGGTTGGGCTCTGGCCTGCAGGGACACTGCTGAAGCTGAGTGAACCAGGTCTCTCACATGTCAGCTTTTCTTTAACTTTTGAGAATAAAACTTTGATTAGAAGCAAAAAAGAAGAAACAGATACATACCTCCTTCTGTTTGGAGAGGGGTTGCTTGTTCTGGTTCTGACTGAGCAATATTTCCACAGAACTAGTGTGCCCATTTTTCATATTTAAACATTCTTGAATAAACAAATTTTTTATTAAATTGAGAGCAATGGAATTATCTACCCAAGCAAATTTAAGTGGAGAGTTGTACCATTTGACTCAAGGACCCAAAGTGACAGTATTCTTTGAATTACAAAAGCACAATGAGTTTGATCTACAGGAATTGAGGTGACCTGGATGTAAGTTCTCATCTGGGTGCCTAAGAATTAGAGCAAATGGAATAGATAAATTGGCCAAAATATGATCAAACACCTCATAACAAGATGATAATCCAGTCTACAGAAGCAAGAAAAAAATCAAGAGAGCCCAGACTCACTTCCATCCATTCAATCATATATCAAGCATGACTGTTGGACCTTCCTTTACTCCTCCCCCCCCCCCTCACATTCTGGAACTTGGAGTCTAAGGTGACTATATCTAAGTGTGTGGGGAAATACGGTATCTCCCTTTTTTATGGCTTTTGCGCTGTTACAAATTCAAATTTCCTCTTTAGTTGTTTAGAAACAATCAAATCCCAGCTTAACCTAGTGTGTGATCATGAATCTTTAGAGTTGAATTAGTCTTAAATCCTCCAACAGAAAAAAAAAATAATCCCACCACACTATCCAGGAGCCATACTCTCAATTTTGAATAAAAGAGTAAAAATGTTGGTGTTGACACTGCAAAAATCAATATGCAGAAGCCTCATTTAAGTGTGGTTGAGAGGCTACAAGAAAGCCCTCAGGCATACAATAAGCTTACATTGTACAGCCTAACACAACCACACCAGAAGACACTCACCTTGCCTCTCTATGAGAAGTGGTGCTTCCTTGCTGCCCCAGCAGGAGGAAGGTAGAAGCTTTTATCTTGCCTCAGCTGAGTCAGTGAGAGAATGCCATTACCAAGCAAATGAAAAACCACTACACTTTGAACTCCTAGCTTCCTTGAAAGGAATCTTTACTTGTAACAGCCCCAGTCAGACTTTACCAAAGAATGTTTCTTACTTTTGTTTTGGGGATGTGTCACATGGCTTGCCATGAGACTGTGTATACCTCATGAATTGTTTTCCAAGAAACCCACTTTGCTGGTGAAATAACTGGCTGCTTGATAGTTTGAGGTCATCCATCCACATGCAGTCATTGTCCTGAAATAATATTGAAATCTGGTAATTATAAAGATCCACTGATACCTCTCTCAAAACTAGATTTAGACTCGTGGTTTTGAGTACACTTGAATCAGATGATGAAGAGGAGCCCTCAGCTTACTGAGTGGAGGCAGCTGAGTTAGCCTGTATTCTTCATGCATATCTACTCTCCTGCAGCCTCAGCCATCTCCAGGCCTCTGTTATGAACCCTGTGGCCTCTGGCATGTCGCACAGATTCCTGCCCTGCTGGAAACAACTGTGGGCCATGAATATAGGGAGTTATGGTAATTCTTCCTTATGTGGCACTTCAAGTATCTAATGTGACCAGTAACATGCATTTTCACTATAAACTTATCAAGTAGTTGTTACAAATTCCCTCGTGTTGGTCAAGAAACTGAGATACAGAAGGGTTAAATAACTAACCTAAATTTCTGTTCTGGGTTAGTGGAAGGTCTTTGATGTCCAGGTTGCTGCATAATTTGAAAACACTCACTACTTTTGCTGCTCATGATCAATCTCAGCTGAGTTCTGCTTGGCTTGGTTATTTAAGTGTGAAGACCACCATCACTGCTTGTAAAATCAAAGTTTTCTCACAACACACTTTTATATATGAATTAAATGTGGCACTTCAGATTTTTATTAGATAAGTTTTTCATGTGAAATATAACTTTTTTTTAAAAGACAGGGAAATACTATAATTTTAAATGAAAAAAACATTTTTATGGAAATCTATGAATTTCAATTTCATCTTGTAAGCTTGATCTCTCTGTAATAAGGACAAATTAAGTTCTAGTTGCTGTGGAAGAGAGGGAAGAGGATCCAATGGCTAGTGGGAAGAGACAAATGCAGGGGTAGGATTAAGTAATGAGGGAGAATCCTCCTGATATTGGGAGAGATATCCTAAAATTCATCTGCCGTGGTGAAAGTGTACTGTGAAAGCCTTATTAAAGAAGATACATTTTCCAGTGTCCTGAATTTGTGACAGCATTGAGGAAAATCACAGGGCAGGTGGAATAGATGAATAGGTTCAAGTCAGAAAGACTGTTCTTGGAGGATCATAATTTCAAAATATCTGTTCTGTTTCAGAATCAAAGGAGGAAGAACCAAGACAGACAAAGAAGAGTATAATTGAATCTGGGGTGCTCTCAGAACATCACCACTGGTCAAGGCTTACATGCAATTCCATGTAAGTTTATTCATAGTATGCTGTGTCTATGTGTCTGAACATGTACATAAATTAGCATTCATGGTGTGCACTATGTGTACTTCATGGTTTGATTTGGACTAGCAGCTTTTATTGTCTTAATGCTTTTATTTATTTATTTATTTATAAATTTCACAACATTGTAATCTCAGGCATTTACCCCCCCTTTCCCTCCATCCCCCCCTTTCCCTCCTGCTCAAAGTTGTGCGCTTCAGTTTGGTGCTTAGCTTGTTTTGACTTTTCCTCAAGTCTTTTGCTTATTTTTTCACTATATATCATGTATTAGTGAAACCATTTGGTTTCTGTCTTTTTCTTAATGACTTGTTTCTGCTAATATGATTTCTTAATACTCTTAAGGTCTTTATGACAGTCTGAATTCAAAGGTGTTTTCTAGGGACATAGCTAACTAGGTCAGATCAATCCATGTTTGAAGTCACTCTCCTGGTGACCCCAGCTGATTGTCAGGTCAGCAGAGAGCCTTCAAAAGGGTGACTGATACAAGGTCATCTACTTTTGGGAATGTCTCTTTACTGAATGGAAAGCTTCTCCAAGTGGATGAAGCAAAGGAGCCTATGGGCATTGTGTATCCTTGCTGGAGCTCCCAGGCTGAGAGGGGAGTGAGTCCCATGATCTTAATACAAAGCTCAGAATGAATGTAATCATCAGTAAGTGTGGTGAAATAGCCAGATCTCAACTTGAAGTATCCCTTCAAAGGAAAAAGCAGCTCATAGCTATTTTACTTGTTTTGGTGACACATGTAGGAAGAGAGAGGAAGTAACAATGAAAGTTGTTACTGTTGAACTAGTCCAGTTCACAAAGGGAATACTTCTTAATTATAAGAACCTTGACTGTAAATGAGAATGTCATCTGAACCATACAGAAATTTCTAAGCATAGTAACAAGATCTGATACATATAAATTTAGAAATTCAACTTTCAAAATATGAGTTACATTCTATAAACTTCAAAAGATAGAAACACATACAAAAGTAAATGGAAACAAATAATGGCAGTTCTCAGTTTCTGTTTTCTACCTACATTTTTTTTCAAGGATGAGACTTAATAGAAATAGTGAACTGAATAGAAAAGGGATCCAAGATTAGATAGTGATTGTTGGGTGACTCTTACAAATTTTTAAGTTGCTGGCCCAGATGGAATGTATCTTAGGGAAAATATTATATATATATAATGTATATATGCCTATATTTGTAATTATATATGAATAAGATATATCTTTACATAGATTTAGAACTCGCTTATAAGAATGGCTAAAAATATACATACCTATTTTAGGCAAGGAAACCCCCCAGTTTTACATAAGTTGAAAATAGAACAGAACCAGAATAATAGAACAGAACCAGAAGACTGCTATCCTCCAGGTGAAGTTTCATTGCTTACATTAAAAATAGCCATGGAAAATCTAATGAAGAAGATGCCCAGCTCACAGTTGGAAACAGACAGACAGCATTCAGAACATCAAAAGTAAGGGATACTCAGTCTGCTGCTGTTCTGGATTCATATTCCAGGTACACCATGATTCAGCAGAGAGTATCCAATCAGATTCTACCAACCTGTACTTTCTTTTTTTTTTCTTTATTGGAAAAATTCATTTTATTGATTTGTCACATTTGTGCATTAATTGATCCCTCCTCCTCCCTCTGTGTCCCCCCTCCAGTCACTCCATCTCCCATTTTTCTGCGATTTGTTGTTTGGTTAAGTTGATGTTCAGTTGTTGGTTGTTTGGCCCGTGTTCTCTTCCGATATCTGGTAAATGTGTTTTTTTTTTTTTTTTTGGCATATGTATGTATATTTATATTTATATTACATTAGTACATTATTGTGTACCCTGGGGCTTTCCCACTTCACTAACATTTGTTAACTATCCTGATCTTTTGTGCTCTTCACCTCCCCCACCTTCCTCCTCTCTCGCTCCATAGTTCAGTTCCATTGGTTGTTTTCATTCTTTCTTATTTGTTTGTCTTTCCCTATATCCATCATATAAGTGAGACCATCCTGTACTTCTCTTTTTCTTTTTGACTTATTTCTGCAAAGATGAATCTTTCTAGTTCTATCCAGGTTTGCCAACCTGAATTTTCTATATTTGTTTTTCAACCCCAAAAATAATATCCAATGTCCTACCCTTAGGAAGACTGAGTTGAGAATCTTATCACCAGTCTCCTGCCATGTTAACTTGTATTAATCTTGTTCTTTTGTCAACAGAAGGTGGGTTTTTGGCTTCTGTGTTAGTGGATAGTGGGCCTGTGTTCTCCAACAATGATTGTACCAATTTATTTACCACCAGAAGGACATAGGATTCCCTTTTCTCCACATATTTGCCAACACCAGTTATTTCTCATCTTTCTCATTCTAACAAGCTTGAGATGATATCTCATTGTGGTTTTGACGTGAATTTCCTTGATAACTAGTGATGTTGAGCATTTTTTCATGTACATGCTGGCCATCTGTGTGTCTTTGTTGGGAAAATATCTATTTGAATATTTTGGCTGTTTTTATTTTGTCATTATTTGAGTTCTTTATATATTTTAGAAATTAACTGCTTACTAGATGCATGATTTGTGAATATTTTTTTCCCATTTGCCTTTTCATTTTGTTGATGGACTGATCAAGCTTTACTTTGCAGAACGTTTTATTTTTTCATGTTACTCCACTTATTTACTTTCACTTTTACAGCCAGATCCAAAAAGTTATTGATAACATCAATGTCAAGTTTATTTGACTGCTTTCTTTTAGGACTTTTATGATTTCAGGGCTTACATTCAAGTCTTTAATCCATTGTAAGTTAAATTTCTGTGTGGTGTAAGATAGTGGTGACATACAGATTTTAAAAACCTGTTATAGCTTTAGCACCACCGTATCTAGAGCTACAGAACTCTAGTTAAGTTCTGGTTAACTAGTTAAGCTAGCAAGTTTGCTAGCTCATGGCCCTATCTTTCCAAATCTAGTTGTTTTATCAAGTATTGACCACAACATTTTAGCAGTGACACTGACAGACAGGTGTATAAGCTTGAAATGACCAAGGATTAAAGATAAGTAAGCAAGAAGAAAAAAGACATTTGTGTACATGTACCTGCAAATTAATATATGGTTTCAAATTAGGGACGAGGCTGTGGAAAGAGCTCTATAATATGCTGTTTGCTTCCAGAAATATTCAGGTTGCAGATCAAATGCACCTTCTCAGATGCTGGGAGGGCCCTTTTATAATGCTTTATACAATTTGGTTCCTTCTCCCAGATGGCCTCTATCTCACTATTCTGTCCACTTCCTCTGTCTATCATGCTTACCATTAGTTGAAAAATTTGTTCATTTGTTTTCCAATATTTTTCTGTCTTTATCCATTATATTTTAGAATCATCAAGTAAGAATCTTCCTTCCTTATTCAATCTGTGACCCGAGTTCTAGTCCTTTGTGGCATAGAGATGTTGTTTCATAAATAATAGCTAGAAAAAGGGGCAAAAAGAAAGTAGGCAGGAAACATAAATGGATTTCCAAGGGTAAAAACAGAAGTAATAAATAAAAAGATGAGGCGATTAATTCTCATTTAATGTGAGGTGAAATACTGCAACAGTTTTAATTGTGTGCTGTTGGAAATAGTTCTTCTGGGGACAACTCCCCATAACTTGATATATTCAAGGAGACTTTTGTAGTCCACGACCAGAATAAGAAATGAATTGGATGATGTCTTCAATTTATTCTGACCTTGAGATTAAGCTAAAAATAAATTTTATATTTAAACTTTCTCCTCTTAAAAATTCAGTGTCTATGACATTCACCAAATGTTATCAGCTAAAGCCATATGGATTTTGTCCTCTAGCTCTGAAGAAAGAAACACAGCCTTGGATGAGGGAAAGAGGTGAGCAAGCGGCCACATTCAGAACCTGTACTGTCACTCTGCTCAAAATCCACTTCTGAGTACCCTTGGGAAAGTCACTTTTAACTTTTCAATTCCATCTTCTCTTTTGAGGAAGGTAGGTGACTAATAATACCTTTCTTACAGACATGTTGGGAGACCTAATTAAATATTTCAAAAGTATTCCTGTGATCTGCAGATAAAAGGTATCTAATAAATGCCAAATAGCCCTGTTGTTCTCTCTAATAACACAACTTAGGTAAAGGACCCCACCACAACACCTGACTCTGTGTGTGTGTATGTGTGTGTGTGTGTGTGTGTGTGTGTGTGTGTGTGTAAGATCTTAACTGAGTGCATACCTGGAAGTACTTTTTCAGTAAGACTGGAATCCTTGAAGGACTGAAAGACAAGGTTTAGCCTCCTGTGTTTTACTTTCTCCCTTCTCAAGGCCCGACAGTGCTCCATTTTGGACCAGTGGCACAAAGCACTAAACTTGTCAAAGGAAAGTGGCACAGAGAAAGAGGGACTTGATGCTCATCACCTCATTAGCTTGAAATGTGTTCCATGTGTTTCATGGCTTTTGGTGCCATACATTTCTCCTCTTCTCTAAGCTAGATGGTATGGAAAACCAGTCTTTGTCCCATTCTGTGGCCCAAATTTTTTACTGGGTAACTAGGAAGCTTGGTTTTTGACCATCACCCTGCTTGCTCCCTTCTCCTGTCTGGAGAAGATCCGCACTGTGAGCCTGTCCCCATGTCCCATTATAGATCTCCAATATTTGCATGTTTTTGGTGGTGAGGCCCCAGGAATCCCTGACTGAAGTAAACTGTGCTGTTAATACAGCATCTGGCAGGGCACGGTGGTGCATGCCTGTAAGTGGAAGTCTAGGAAGCCATGGCCGGGACCAGGGATCGTGGCTCGAGTCCTGCTTGGGGCAGTGTAGTGGGACCTAATTCCAAAAATATAGCTGGGCGTGGTGGTGTGTGCTTGTAATCCTAGCTACCTGGGTAGCTGAGGCTGGGAATTGCTTGAGTCTGTGCTACCTCAGACAATGTGAAACTACAGTTCTACGGGTAAAAATAATGAGAACCAGTCTCAAAAAAAAAAAGCATCTACCTTTGGGAGTACCATGACTGCCTTATCTTGCCCTGTACTCCACCAGATGTCCCAACTGGTGTTCTGTCTCTGTCTTCTCAGTCCTCTGAGCTATGAAGACGTGACTCAGTCATGGCCATTATGGGTTAGTCTTGATATGTAGACACTAAGGGTTGTTAGTTTTCTTTTTATGGATGTGAAAAATCCTGGGAGACTCTGGAACTACTGAGAGTCATCTTTCCTGGCCACAGTGAAAAGTTGTCTGCACTAGGAGAAAAGATTAACCTGGAAAGAAAAGCAAATGAGAAGGGAATTAAGAAATCTGGGTGACATTATGTGATTAGACACAATTTCTCAGTTGTGAGAATCAATACAATCCCTAACTATTTTTGAGCAAATTACATTTCTGCTTCTTGAAGTGAAAGCAATGCTGGCTAATGTATGAGCTTTCTACGAAGCATCAGAGGATAGACTCTTACATGTAGATGTAGCAACAGGATGTCAACGAAGATGTGAAGTAAAAGCTGGGCTTATGAAATATTAGTTGAGCAGCTTGGGCCAACTAGAGAGGTATGGGTTAACCTCTGGGACTGTTCAGAGGATAGTGTAATAAATGTGAAAATGAAGGAGCCAGAATAATGAAAACTAGTATTTATTAAACATTTATTGATTCTGGACTCTGGACTATGATCTTTGTTGCATTATCTTATTAGTTCTCATTAACAAGATATCCAATGAAGTAGATGTTTTTCACATTTTACTAATGAAGAAACAAGTCTAGTGGAATTAAGTTATTTTTTCAAGAACTCATAGTTAGGATTAGGCATGCTATTATTGGATTTGAACTCAGTCAGATTTTGAAATTGTTCTTTCTAGTACCCTTCTTAAAAGGGAGTTATTAAGGCCTAAAGAGGGTTGTGACTTCTGACTGAAAAATAAGTCTCCCCAAAATAGTCAGAATAGGCTTTCCCAAAGATCTGTCACTTTAGTATGTGGGCATTTCAATGCAAGGTCAGTTTAATTCCCGCAGTCCCACAAGAAAGTTTTCCTTAACTACTGAGAAGAATGAAAATTAGGAGAATTACCCAAAATCAGAATTTTTACCAGAAATACCTTTCTATTAGAGGAAACTTCTATATAGCAGAGCAAACATCTAGTTACTAAGCATTTGGTCTTCATTGTATGAATCCCTCTCTTCCTGTCTTAAAGCCCCATACCATCAGCCCCTTCCTTAGTTTGTTTTGCCTCATTATCTTCAGAATTCATATCCATGTGGATTCTCCATACTTATATGTAATTAAATTTGGGTTTGCCCCTATAAATCTGTCTGATGTTAATTTGACTACTTGACCTACCCAAGAAAAACTCAGAGGTGTAGGGGACATTTTCTCTCTGCTTTTACACCATGACTGCATGAGGACCAGATGGGAGGGAGAGAGAGAGAGACCAAAGCCCTGGGATAAGTCACTCACTGTCTGACATAGGAGAAGTGGTTTGCAGATATTTATTGAAAGGAGTAGTTTCCAGCTCATGTGTTTTTCCCTCAGAAACTGTCATTCACTTGGATACAAGCCCATTTCTTGTAATTTTGAGATCTGAGATCTTTAAGGTTCTCCTGCATTAAGGTCAAAGGGTTCAGTTCCAGAACTTTAAGAGGAAGGCAGTTAGCTCTTGCGACTACCACCAACTCTGCTTCTCTTTGCTGCCTAATGATATGCTAGAGCAGGAGGATGAATTTCCTCCATTATCTGTTCTTTTTTCTTTCTCATTCTTCTGTTGGTTAGTGTGGGCTTAAGATTATTTTTAGGTATCTGCAAATGGCAAAATGAAAACTAAGAATAGTACTAGCCACAAAAATATTTATGTGTAATGCAAGTTAATTTTCAAAACGGGCAATAACAAAATCGATGCTGAAATAACTCCAAAGAAGCACCTGAAACAGACAGATTTGCATTCAGAAATACCATCTCACATGCTCAAATCTGGACGTTAGGTGCCTAATCAAGAGGCTGTAATTAAAATTTGAAATCTCCGTGTTTGCGGGAAAGCAGTTGCGACACTGCCAAATGGCTGCCTTTCGAGGCTTTTTGAAAATGTTTACAAGTTAGATGAAAGAACTGGCTCTCCCAGATGGTGACTGCGTGAGAGAGATTCCTCCAGGGCCAGAGGGTGTGAAGAGAATCAGAAGTACTGCTGTGTTTTGGTTTTGGCAGCTGGCAAGGTAGATATGAAAATAAAATCTTGCAGTAATAAGACAAAAAGCAAAGCTGGCAGCAGATTTGTGCTCCAGTGGGAGGCAGAGACTAGGATCAACAGGAGTCAGCCCTGGGGGGAGGGGTGCCTGGCAGCTTAGGGGGACATCTACCTCATGCACAAACGTCTGTCTTGTGGCTCCAGGATTCTGGTGCTCATCTTGGCTTCAGTTTGTCTCAAAGTTGCTGAGGCAATGAGTGAACACTGGCCACCTGGTGGGGTCCTGAACTGGTGTCCTCTGGGCATTTTCACACCGAATTCTCCCCCAAACAACTATTTAGATGTTAGGCATGGAAAAAATCATGCTTCCAAGGCGCTTTATGAGCTAGCTTCCTATGTTTTTCGAAGCAACTATCAAGAGAGTTGGAAAAAAATAAAAACTGTATATCAGGTATGAATTTCTTTCTTTGACAGGAAAAAAAAAAAGAAAGCCAAAGGGGAACTCAAAGCTACAATTACAAGAGACTAGGCACTGTCTGGCTTTTGTCACTTCTTTTCTATAGTCTGATCTTCCTTCCTCTTGGGCATTCTCTAGTCACAATATTACAGAATACCTGAGGGCTTTTTTCTTTTTTTTCCCCTGGTGGAGCATGACATTTCAATTTTTAGGTAGGCAGAAATTGATTTTTGTCTCTTCTGAATGAAGCTGAAATGAAAGTGACTCTATTCAGCAGCAAAATCAGATACAATGAAGACAATATCTTTTCTCTGTCAAACACTCCAATTCAAAAATCAGAAATTGTCATGTCATTAATCTGATTTCAAAAACTATAGTTGCTGAAATTTATGAAGGCACTGTATCATCTTGGGGGGAGGAGGTCTAGGGTCATTCTTCTTTAACATACAGTTTGATCTGATTAAAAAAAAAATCAAAGCAAAGCATGAACCCAGAATAACAAGGAGTCTGCCATGGAATCTAGAGTACATTTTGGTTATGAACAGACACTGAAGTTTGACAGCTCTTTGATCAAATTGAAGAATAATTAGCTCTGTGGTCATAAGAGAGTGACTAACCCCTCTGCACCTCTCTTTCTTTATCTGTAAGACACTAAAGGTAAATCATTTCACGTAGTGTGGTTTTGGTCATTCAAAGAAGTTCTGTCTATTATTATCTTAGCATAGTGCATAGCAGAGAGTAAATGCTCAGATAATGGTGGTTCATGTGATACATCATTTTCTTGGAAATTCAGTTGTAGAGGAAGAAAAATGTGTGGAAATCAGAAAATATGTTGTTCAGTTCAGCTGCTGTTAATTATACTGATGTCCATAATCTGTGCTGATGGGCTTTGTACAGCGTTGTATACACACACCTTTCTGTGTGTCATTGCTCAGATGCTTGTAAAGGACACAGACTCTGGTAGTGGGCAGACTGAGGGCAGCCTGGGGCCCCAAACCTGCTTGCTCTGAATGGGTTCTGTCATCTACCATATCAAGACAAAACATGCTCTAGTGCATTAAGACCTTCAAAAGAAAATATCTTTAATACAATTTGTGTGTGACAGAGAGAAGAAAAAGGATATAGTTAAAATAGCTTCTAGTTAAACATCTACAGTTACCCATCTCCTTATGGGTAATCATCCAAACAAATAGGATTTGGGTCTCAATGGTCCTACATTGGCCCACTGACACCCAAAAGTCACAAGTCTAAGGCATGTGCTGGTGGGGACCCATAGGAAAGGGGTAGAAAAAAAAATCAAAATCCAAGTCAAGATAAAGGCTGCCTCCCCACAGGTCTCTCACCCAAGTCTGTCCCTTTCAAGTGTCTTATTCCATGTCCCTCAAGTCCTTGACACAAGCCCAAGGCTGAGAAGCAAGCTTGGCTTCTTCACATGTCTTCTGTTCCATGTGTCTTCTCCAATTTTCTTTTTCCATATCTCTCTGCTTCCTCCTTTTCCTCCTTAGTCCATTTCCCAGTCTCTTCTAGCTTACCTCTGTGCCCAGTGTCACCTTTCATTAGAATCAGATAGGGACCTGGAACCTCCCCTTTCCCTGGGAATTGCTCTGTCACAACTCCAGAACCCATGAGATTAATATCTATTATGGATTGTGTGTTGGGTGTTTTACACTAGGAATGATCACCAAGAGGGATTGCACACAGAAGTTCTGAAGTCTTACTTAAAAATACCTACTGATTTATCACTGCAAGATTTCCTGCACTATCACACACACACACACACACACACACACACACACACACACAAGAAAGCAATCCTATTCACAAACAACCTCCCTTCCCACTGAATCTGCCAAAGAGATGGCCACTACCTTGTAGTACTGCACTATTTCCTTAGAAATATGTTAAGAAAAAATTATTTGTGACACTCAAAATGGTAAGATATACTTTATTCAGAATTATTGTGATAGGCACAGGAACAATAGGAGTGGGGTTTTGAAGTAAGGGAGAAGATTAAGTCCAATCCTAACTCTGATAGAGGAGAGGGTTTGTTCAGTGAACAGGAAATTATTGAGAAGAAACTTGGGGAGAAGGAAGGGAGGATTCTGGTTAGACCAAGCTAAGAGCATTCTTGTTGAAGGAAGATTAGGTAGATCAGATGTCATGTGGAGGACCAAGAGCTTGAGAATTAAGCAGTTGTAGTGAATGGGAGATTCTGGCTAAACTGAATGCACACAAAGAATCCTTACTAAAACTGAGCTTTTGAGGATATTCAGGCTCTAAAGGATGCAGGCTACTGAGCAAGCCCAGTGTTTGGCTAAGGAGGGAATCTTGATCACACTAGGAATATTCTTCCCTCACTGAAGTCCTCTTACATTTTGGGATAATATTCAGATTGGCCATTTAATGCTGACTGTGCAACTGTTCTGGAGAGACAAGTAACATTCTCCTTCACTTATAGTGAAGCAAACTTCTCAAAACTCAGCGCAACTTAAAGAGGATGCTTTCGAGTCCCTTTTCTAAACATCATCAAATTCTCAATGTATTTTTAAAGGCCTCTACACTATGACTTGGACAATGATAACTGGAAGGAAGTTACCTCTAAATGTCAATGGGAAATATTTGCTGTGGATTTTTAAAAAATAGTACTCTTAAAATGTCAACTCATCTGTGATGAAATCATTTTTGAGTTTATGAAAATAGGAAAGGGAAATTTGGTTGGATTTCTTAATACCGACTTAGAGCAGTGATAAAATTCTGAATATATCTGCTCAGTACCATAGCACTGGTGATTTTCCAAGTCACTTTCTAGAAAATGGAGCAAATGACTGTGTGTGTGTGATAAAGGGGTCCCAGGTGGTAAAACTCCATGAGACACTTGGACAGTTTCAGTGGGAGAAGAAAAGTGTCGACCAAGACTCCATGCCTGTTAGTGCCAATGACTCTTTGAATTACTTTCCTTTAGGTTTTGTCCTTCTTTTATCATGAAAGAACTGGGGAAACAGCATGGTAATTAAGCTTAGGAACATTCTAATTTTTGCCACTCGCTTTCTCAACACTGAGTCTACATATAAACGTTCAAATGAATTTTCATTAGGGAACAAAACTATTTAAGGGGAAAGGAAAACTTTTCAGCTAATTGTGCTCGGATAACAGGATATCCAGATGGAAAAATAATTTTGATTTATCTTATACCACACACAAAAGTCAACTAAAGATGGATCACAGACAGAAATGAAAAAGTTATAATGATAAAACTACTTTAATAAATCATAGATATTATTTCACAGCCTCAAGGTGGTATATATTTCCTAAAGAGAACATAAAGTCTACAAACCATAAGAGAACACACATTAGTGAGTAAAAATTGAAAGTTTCTGTGCATTTGAGAAACACCATTAAGAAAATTGATAGATAATTCATAGACTGCAGAAAATAGTTCACAAGACAAATATATGACAAATGTGAAGAACTCCTCTCCTGCAACTCAATAATAAAAATGGACTCACAAATAGAGAATGGACAAAAGACATTTTACAAAAGCTAATAAAGAAATGGCAGGGAGTATATAAAAAAAATAAAAAAACATATCTTAAGGAAGTGCAAACTAGAATCACAATGAGATAATATACAACTGCCAAGATGACTAAAAGGAAAAACAATACCTTTCAACGTAAGTCAACTGAATGCATGCATTGCTTGAGAAAACAAAAAAAATGATGCATTGTTTTGGCAGTTCCTTAAGTGTTAAGAGTATGTCTACCCCATGATCTGTCTATTTATACAAAAGAAATGAAAACAACATGTGAAACACAAAACAACACATACTGGTCCCAAACTGGAAACATCCTGTATGCCCATGAATAGAATAGATAAGCAAGCTGCATGCAGTACAGTGAAATATTACTTTGCAATAAAAAAGAACAAGTTATTGATATATACAATAATATACATGCAACACAATGATATTATGCCTACTAAAAGAAGCCAGAACTCCCCACAGTCCCAAAAGCAACCTAATGCATGATTTTACTTATAAACTTCTAAATGTGGAAACTACATTATGGTGATGGAAATCAGCTCAGTAGTTATTCTGGGGAGTGGAAGTTGAGTGGGAAGGGGGCAGAGAAAATTTCCGAGGCAACAGCAACAGCTTTGATGCATATTTGTGCAGATTGACTGGATATTACATTTAAGATCTGAGCATTTATTTGTATAAATTATATCTCAATTTAAAAAAGAAAGTTAAAATGAAAACCACAGCTAAAAGATGGTCTGTGATTAGCTGCAAAAAAGAGCTTCATTTGTTTTGCAAGTGTTCCCCACAAAAGATGGAACTGTGTATACTGGGGAAGCGGGTGTCAAGGTCTAGGTGGAGGAATGGACTCCTAAGATAAAGCACACACAGGTGTAGCCTAAAAGGACAGTCATAGGTTGAGTCTGGGACCCAGGGTGGGGTTGAGGTTAGAAAGAAAGGGAATCCAGAGAAAGTCCACACTTGCCTATCTGAATTGAACACTAAAAGATGGTGACATTTATAAGGAAATATTTTTCTTTCTATTTTCCCAGCTGAGTATGATTGGCTATGAGCACAATTGCTTTATTTGTGCTCTAAGATTGTGCTCAAAAGAGGCACTGTGGAGCAGGTCATAGGCCTAGGGGATGGCCAGGAAATACTTGTTGAAAACAGGTTGTTCTAGAAGTCAGACTGCAATGACTTACTCAAGGAAATAATATTGGAAGTAGAAACTGAAGTGGAGCAGGTCTGTCTTAGTTCAAGCAGCCATAGAAAAGTAACACAGGCAGGATAGTTCACACAGATGTTCATTGCTCATATACCCAGAGGCTGGAAGTCCAAGGTCAAGGTGTCAGCAGAAGTGGCTTCTAATGAGGGTTTTCATGAGTTGTGGACAGATGTCTTCTGTGGCCTCATGTGGTTGTTCGGCTGTGTGCTTGGATGGAGGAAGACTGGGAGAAGAAGAAGGAAGGAAGATGAAAAGAACACTGCTTTGGTGTCTCTTCCTTTTCTAAGAACATTAATTCTATCAGATCTGAGCCCTGAACTGACATAATTCATTCTTACTTACATAGAAGCCCTATCTCCAAATTCAATATCATTAACATAAAGATTTCACATAAAAATTTTGAATTCAGTCTCTTAAAATGAATGACCTTTGCAAATACTTTTGGGGAAGATTTGCGCCTTAACTTTGCCTGGTGAAGAAGTAGGAAGCAATAGCTATTCCTCTATCAACCTAGGAGATGAACTGTATATAAACTAAAGGGAAGCACTTATATCTTCAGGCTCCTGAGCTATTTATTCTTTGTAGAGAGGCAGTTCCTTTCCAGTCATTCATATTATTACTAGCAAAAACTGGCATCAGTTGCAGTGGCCTTAACTTCCAACCCACCAAAGACTCTGGAGGGTGTATTCCCAACTGTTAATTGGAACAGACTCAAGTGGAGTTAAGAACCCTGAAGTGGAGTTAAGCCAAGGTCTGCACATGAAGCTTGCAACTTGGCACTGGAACTTAGACTTGAATTTGAAGAGAACTGGAATTGGAACTTGAACTTGAAACTAGCAGGGGAGAAGACCTAGAGAGAAAAGGCCTGGTACATGGGACCCAGAGAAGGAAAGGCAGAGAGAAGTTGAGAAGCCAGAGTAGGAAGTGCAAGGGAGCCTCAGAAAGAGTTTGCTCATGAGAACCATTGCAGACCCGAGGAGAAGAGAAGGCCTCCATCCCTAGCCACTCCAGAAGGAAGGGGGAACAGTAGCTGACCAACCACCAGGGAAGACAAGCCGACACTTTTGCAGAGACTGGGCCTGTGGGCCAGTCCCTCACCTTGCCTAACAGGAACACCAAAGGCCCTGGGCCTGGCGTCGCTAGCCGCTTATTGGAGGTGCATCTGGGTGACCACTCCCAAGCATTGATGTCATCCTCGGCACTCCTGCGAACAGGTGATGGGCATCCCACCTGACCAGTGGACATCAACTGGGTGAGATGGCTGCCCCCAGGGGCTATATTAATCTCTCTTTTCCTTGTGAATGTCATGGTTATTAAACCCTAATTTCTTTTGGTACAGTGTATGTGGTTGGAAGATTCCACAGATAGCACTTTTATAGGCACTGTCCCTTGATTAATTTATGCAGTCTTTTTGTACTGGTATTTCTATTTTTTGTTTATTTTGGGGGAGTTCTTTGCATTAGCATCCAGTTTCAGTTAGTTTTAGTGATTGTACCACACTGCTCAATATGACTTATCATGAATTAACTCACTGAGAAGGCAATAATAATGGAAGTCAAGGCATTGGTCTAAATCAACTGGAAAAAGCCAAACCTTCCTGCTTTTCACTCATGCAAGGAGACAGGATGACTGGTGACACTCCTCCAGGTCTTTTTCACTCTGTGTCATAGAAAGAAAAGTGAGCTTTGTGCTCAACAAAGTCCTAGCTTACCTATTGTCCCATAATCACCACCCCCCCCCCCCCAAGGAGCATAAAGACTTCCCTCCCTTGTCTATATCCAGGAAAGTAGTTCAGATCAGTAAGTTGGGTTTGATTCTCCTAAGATATCCCAACAATTGTGGAGGTCACAGAATTATTTATAAATCCTTCCCACCTAGACCTAGAATTCTTGAGGAAGCTCTAAGTGACTGACACTTCAGAGGATGAACTTTTTATCACTTTGTTGTAAATGAAGCATGTAGATGAGGCTGGGATGAAACTGTTTGATAAACTTCTTGGATTCAGCTGAGTTTTAACCTTCAATATTTAAAAATGCATATTGATCACAGGAATCATTTGCAGTGTTTTGAAATTCAGTATCAATATTTAGTCAGTAAGTCATTATAAAAATGATTAATATCAGCATCTGCTGACAAGATGAGGAATGTTTGCTTGTAATTCTTTGTTTTATTTGGAATTTCTCACTGTGAAAAGGAATCTATACTTAGTAAGCAAAATACCACAACTAACGCCTGCCTATCTCAAATAATTCTATTAGACTGTTCCTAGTGTTGGAGAATACCCTGCTGGGTACCTCTGAGACAGGGTGACCAGAAAAAGGCTTTCTGACTTTGACTTTTACACATACAGGCCTGCTTCTCTCCCTAGGAAGCAGGCTACACACTGTACATTAGCATTTTTACCAATTGATATGCAAAAGCCAGGCAGTTGCTCTCTGCTTTCAGCTCCAAAAACTGCAGAAGAAGAAACCTTAAAAATTACAGTTTAAACTCTTGTGGGTTCTTTCCACCATCCCCAGCCTTCTCAACCAAAATACAAAATCAAAGCAAGACTATCAGGACAGACTAATTTATTTCTAACAAAGTGATTTCCTAATTACTACAAAAGAAACATGTAACTAAGACTCTGATTACTTTAACATTGTCCAAAACCTTTCTCAGCATTATCCAAAGTCCTTTCCCCAGACTGCCCCCAAATCCTCAGTCTCTCAGTCCTGATCATCTCACCAAAATCAACAAGTCAGAGTTCATCTCCAGACGCTTGAAGACATGTTCCTTTGGCTGCTCCCTTGGCTTGCTCCTCCTTGTCTTCCACGCTGTCTTCTCCTTGTCTTCCAGGTAGCAGGAACTCCATGATGCTGGACCAGCAAAGTTCACTTTCTTTTCAGGCCTAACTTTTGCACGGCCTCTTTCAGACAAACTCAGCAAAACAAACTCAACTCCAACACGGAGTTCAAATCTACAAACTTCTTAACTGCCTTTAGCACACATGCTGCCAGCCTAGACCAGCCAAGGCTGCAGGCCCCCAGACCTTTGGCCACATGGCCAAGTCCACATGGTTCACATCTTTACCCTACAAAATGACCACTTCCCATCTTTCCTCCATTGAATCTCTTTCTATCGGATCTCCATATTGGAATCCCTCTCTTTGTTCCCATCCCCTTTATATATCCTGATTTCCCACCTTCCAGGAACCGCACCTGGACCATTTCACTTCTTCCTCCCCCCTGCATCTCCCTGAAGGGAAAGTCCAAATAAGGCCATTCTCACATTTTAGCACACCTGTCCTTGAAATCTGCAATCTTAAACAGGAGGCAATGGGGGGGGGGTAGCACCCTCTATCACCTCCATTAACATAACTGATACACACATTGATAAAGCTAGGAAAATGGAATTACTTCCCTGTTGCTTTAGAATTGTAAATTTCAAGATTAGAATTCATAGGGGAGGAGGAAGGGAAAACAAAGTCTTTGTGATGTGAACTGATTGACAGGACTCCCTCATGAGTCCTGTCTTGGGGGGTGAAGGTGGGAGAGGAAGAAGGGAATGATGATATATAGGGGATCAGCCATTTTGGGAATAGCAGCTTAGAAGCATAATGTGAATCCAGGCTGATAGGGTGTGCTACCCCCCTCCCCCATTGTCCCCTGTTTTAAGATTGCAGATTTCAAGGACAGATGCTGAAATGTGAAAATGACCTTAGTTGGAATTTCCCTTCAGGGAGAGGCAGAGGGAGAAAGAAGTGAAATGGTCAAGGTGAAACAGGTTTCCTGGAAGGCGGGAAATCAGGATATATAAAGGGTGTGCAAACAAAGAGAGAGGATTCGGAATTGGAATTCTGATTCAGAGGCAATATGGAGATCAGATAGCGAGAGAGAGGTGGGAATCGGCCATCTTGTAAAGATGTGAGCCATGTGGACATGGCCAGGCCTGGGGGCCTGTAGCATTTGGCTGACCCCGACTGGCAGCATGCATGCTGAATGCAGTTAAGGAGTTTGCAGATTTGAATTCCGTGTTGGAGTTTCTTTGGCTGAGTTTGTTTGAAAGAGGCCATGCAAAAGTTAGGCCTGAAAAGAAAGTGAACTTTGCTGGGTCCGGTACCAAGAAGTTTCTACTTAAACAACCAGAAGAGGACGGCATGGAGGAGCTGGAACATGCCAAAGGAGAGCGCCTAAAGAAAGATGTCTTCAAACACATGGAGAGGAACTGACTGGCTGATTTTGCTGAGATGATCAGAACTGAGAGACTGAGGATTTCTGGGCAATCTGGGGAAAGGACTTTGCAAAATGATGAGAAAGGTTTAGGACAATGTTAAAGTAATCTGAGTCTTACATGTTTCTTTTGTAGTTATTAGGATAATTAAAAATCACTTTGTTAGAAATAAATTAGTCTGCACTGATAGTCTTGCATGGGTTTGGTATTTTGGTTGAGAAGGCTGGGAATGGTGAAAAAAATCCACAAGTGTAAAGTTTAAACTGTGTTTTAAAGTTTTTCTTTTTAGGTCTAAAAAAGGGAAAAAAGCAGAAGCTGGTAGCTGATGTTTGCATATCAATAGTAGAAAAGTACAGTAAAAATGCTAATGGCTTGCTTATATCCTTCTTTGTAGAGAAAAGCAGGCAGAGGGGCTCAAGGTTAGGTTAAAGGTTAAAGGTAAATGGCCTGTTTGTAGCCTGCTTCAAAGAGGGAAGCAGGCCTGTGTATGTTTTAAGTTAAGTTAAAAAGTCTTCTTCGGGTCATCCACTTTCAAGGCCACATGACTGAGGTGACCTGGCCCTGACTGGTCCAGGCTGATGAACTCATGGCTCTAGCATGCATAAGGTGAGTGTGTGTGTTAAAGGGAGTCTAACAATTTTGGAGTGGCTGTGAGGAGGCCTGAGATGGACCTGTTGTTGGTTCCTGTATCTTGGAGTTTTTTTTCACTGCTTGGAGTTAAAAAGGATGCTGTAAGAAGAACACATCATGTCTTTGACCATATTCTTGGAAAAAGCTGAAATGCACCAAAGGAGGAAAAGTAGGATACCCCACATTTGGAACACATGCTGCTGAACTCATATTAGTTGGACACGTAGTGAGGTGATCAGAGACTGAAAGACAGTTTTGGTCAATGGTGGGGTAACTGGGTTTTTCATGTTTATCGTGTAGTACATATATGGGTAATCACTTTGTTTAGTAATAAATAGTATGTTCACTCTATAGTTTGATGCGAATTTAAAAGATCTGGCTTTGTATTTATAGTAAGGTGGTTGCTGATGGCTAAGAACTTACAACTTTGAAATTTTTGTCCCCCTCTGTTTTAGGAGAGAGGGCCCAGATGAGCTCTGGCAGGTATTTGATTAACAAAGGTAACCTGTCTGTGGAAGCTTAAGGGTTAACAAAGACTTTTGCCTGGCCTGTATTAGATTGAAAGGTTATAGTTTGACTGACTTAGAAGAAACTGGCAAAGTATATTTAGGGTAAAGAAAGCCTTTCCTCTCTTCTGATTACATTAGTGCCAGCCAACCCAGGCAGCCCAAGAAAACGTGCCTTTAGGACTCATGGGCAAAAACAAAATGGAAAGGAGGATCAAGATTTCAATCTTAGCTCAACACTCAGGATCTTCGGTTAATCTACCCATAGTTTTCTGAAGATTGTGATTCTACGCTATCTCCTGACCTCTCCATCCATTTCCTTTTCCTTTAGATGAATTAATGACCAGGCATACAGGACGAAAAGTTAAAACAAGCTAACAACCAAACTAAAGTATGCAACTGGGGGAGGGGGAAAGGAGGATGAGTGGGAGCAGTCAGGGAGGGGAGATGGTGGGTGAACTCCAGGGAATACAAAGATGTGAAATATGTATATAAATACATTATTAAAAATAACATTTTAATAAATATTTGTTTTTTCAAAGGAGTTACTTGACCCAAGCTTAATTTTCAAAGAATGCCATTGACAAAAACTCTCCTTGATGGAATCAGTCAGGTTCCTCTGAGACTTGCTGCCCCCTCCCCACCCCTCCACCAGATGCCCCTTGCAAGGCTGTATCACTTCATCTTAGTAAGAATCTTGTATCAGTTTAACAAGAATCCTCCTATCCCTGATATTTTCTCTTAGTAAGTTTTATCCATTTCCTCACCTCAGCTCTAACCCCCCCTGTGTCAGAGCTGAGTCCCATTTCTCTTCTCACTGGCAATTTGCTTGAATAAAATCTTTCATAATGAACAGCATATTTTTCATTAAAGATTTATTATTTTTCATTCATAAAAAAGATTTTTTTTGATAGAATGAAAGATCATGAGGGTGGGAACTTTGTCTTTCTGTTCTTCTAATATATCCTCAGCATTGGAGACAGTCAGGAACCCAGACTTATTTAAGTGAAGGTGAGTTGATAAGCAAATTATGACAAGAACAGTCTCCTCTGGCCCTTCCCCAACACCAAGGTAGGTCTTGTCCTCATCTCATTGAAGAAAATGAAGCTTAAGTGGCTTAAGAGATTTTTATTTATTATTTCTTGTCTACCAGTTAGTAAGAAAAACAGTCCACAGAGAGGCTGTTCTTTCTCTGCCACATATTGCAAATATCTTTTGATACAAATGATTGGGAAATAGCTTCAAAGGAAATAAACAATGCATGAACCTCCAAACAATAGCAATAGCTGTATTTATGGATAATTGCTACCTGCAGGTCTCGAAGTATATATTAATTTTATTCTTCACAGCAAACTAATGAGGCAAGAACTATTGTTGTTATCATTTTAATAGTTTTATGGCAATGTAATTTAACACAGCACATGTGAAGTGTACAATTTATGAATTTTGACATGTATACATACCTGTGAAATTATCCCTACAATCAAGATAATGAGCATATCATTACCCCTGAAAAAGAACTATTATTCTCAACACTTTCCAGTGACAGCTGAATCCACTTGCAGGATGCCACACAGATGCTGTGTATATAAGGGAGCTATGTCTATAAGATTCCAGAACCATCTCTCTTCCCCATCATCAGTGCAGGTCTTTCTCTCTGCCTTGGGTGCTCTCTCTCCTTCCATCCCACACCTCCACCCAGAGTAGTGATCACCCATCACATGTCAATGACTCTCTTTTGAGATACTCAACACTGTCATCCCAGCCAGTAACAGTGATAACCAGCAATGACAATACACATGAGCTGTCACTCTAAGAAGCAACATGGCTCTTAATTGCTTGGGTTTGCCATCAGGCTGACCCAGACTTTCTGAACAACCTTAGATGATCTGAGTAAACTTGTTGAAACGACATTATAAGGCAAAGAGAGAGCAATGATGTCCAGCTCAAAAGTGATATGAGAATCCCATGGCATTCATGCTCCAACACTTGACAAGTAGTCCAAAAATAACTGATTATTACAAGTATCAGAAATTTTGTAAAATGTTCATCTCTTAATATTGCCAATAATTTCTCTCTCAAGAGGACATTTTTCCCCCCTAGGTGAACAAAAGCGCATCTTCATTTGACATTCAGCAAACACTAAGGAATGCCAGAAATGCAATCTAGTTTGAAAAGGATAGAGAAAATTGGAAATGGTCATCTTGCTTAATTTTCCTCTTTATAAGCTTATTTTTAGTAAAAAACTCTGGATCAAAAGATGTGACCCTTTTTGACATTAGTCGTTTAAAACAAGAAATATGAAGTTCCGATTTAAGAACCCAAGTGTCACTGGTACTGAGTAAGTGTCACGGGCTCCTATTAGTCTCATTTCATTGCTTTTAAATGCCATGGCTCTATTTCAGTCCTTTGAGCACAACTGTCATTGAGTGGATCAGCAAGAAATTAAAAAAAATTTCCAGGTCTGTGGTCAATACAAAAATCAAGTTAATGAATTTTTATTGAAATAAATAGTGAATTTGAATGTTGATGGGATCGGCAGGTCAAGGTTGAAGATAAATTAATCAATATAAACACTGTGGTGGAAGAGGGCTAATTTAAGTGAATTTCTTTTTTATTAGTAAATGAAAAATAATCACCATGCCAGAGTTATTCATTGCTTTTTGCTGCAACTAAAGTGTCATCTTGGAAATCTCGGTCATCTCGACATGCTGCAGACAGTGGTCAGAATGCAAACAGCCTACTTTGCAAACATGGTTGTTTGCCTTCTGTTTAATAAAGGGGTGGGACAGTTCACAAGGTTACTTTTCGTTCACCCCAGTCCTTCCTATAGCTTCACTAGCACTGAAGCACTGCACAACATAAGAATTCAATAAGTCAGTAAGCATATGTTCTTTCTTCCTTTGAAAACAAGCTAAGAAGCTTGTAATGTACTAGACTCTGAACACCCAAAGGTACAAAGTCATTGTTTCCATTGCTCAAGAATTAGAACTTTAATTCTACTGGGACTGATGAGGTATATCCACATTAGAAAAATAGAAAATAGTGTATGACTGAAAATATGCACTACATGAATGATATAAGAAATACTTTTGTAAGGGAGCAATTGCTTTGAATTAGAAGCAGGCTGCTTTGGGGCAGAAGTAGGCAAGAAATAGATTTTGAGACCAACCTAGAATCTGATTTCATTTGGATGTGGGAAAAGGCAAAAGTAATTCCTTGGAGAAGAAAACTTCACTTCAGTCTTGTTGATCACATTATCATCTGTACGGTATTCCAGCACCACAACTTCTCCTAAACCATCCCTATCTTGGAATAGGATTACTGGATTCCATACTTCACTCCAATATACCAATCCATTGTGATACTCCATGAATCACTGCATCTTATCTATGTACTAGCCATGGCTTGCTGATTATAAAAAAGGTATATGAAGAAGATGTATTAAGAATGACTGCTTTCTTACTTATGCAGTTGAAAAGATGGTGAGTGTCTTATTGCAAAAGATAGCTAATTAATTGCCTCATCTTTTTTACCTTTCTCTATTTGCACAGAATAGCAAATTTTGCTAAGAACATAAGGAACCATTTGTATTTAAAGTAGGATGTAAAGCACTCTAGTTTAACAGCAGAGAAAGTCATAAAATAATCATAAATATGAAAAATTAAAGAGTTTTAAAAATTAATAATGGTGATAAGATTTTATTTGATTTTGGTCCAATTAGTCTATAGAAATATAAAACAGCAAAGCACACACTTTAAGGCTTCATTACATTACATAAAATTCTCTAACTCCTCCAACAAACAATCTGGAGGATATAATGACTCAAACACACTCAGACTTAATTCCTTGCTCATTTAAGCACAAAGCAGTGCTCCAAACTAATGAGCTTGGTCCCTCTTGTTCAATATTTTCAGAAAATGGAAATTATGATCTCTTTTTAAAAATGAACATTTCATAACCTCTGTTGATACCCATACCTTTGTAGCTCCTAGGAGGGAGACTCAGGGACCTGGTAATTTTCATCCTGTGTATTCACCAACTTGGTGTATCCAAGGTGACCATCCTTGCTTTCATTTGTAAAAGGAGGAATAAACACTTGGAAGATTTTCCATGGCACAGCTCTTTGCATAAGTGGAACAAATCACAATATTCATATTCTGTTGACTAGAACTGCAGTGGAAGCCAGAAAATATAGTCTAGCTGTGTGCCCAATAAGAGAAGTTTCTGTGATGAGCGAGAAAATTCTGCTTCAGACACTAAATGGGTGCATTTAGTGTTTTTCCTTTAGGGTGCAAACATGCAGATATTAGGATAAAAATGTGTGCATAAGAGAATTACTGAATTTACGGTAACTTCTTATCATTATATATTTCATTAATATTTTGATGCTAGAAGTATAGCTACTATCAAATAAGGCATGACATGTTTGAATTATAAAAAGAGAGCATGATTTTCATGTCCAGAAAATATGGTGTAGCAGAAACTAGATTTAAATTCCCATCAGAAACTGGACGAAATATATAAAATAAGGGTTTGCAAGATATTGGATGCTGTGACCAAATTATATTCTCCTCAAGTTCATGTATTAAAATCCTAATGTGACTAAAATTCAATGTGACTGATTTTGGAGATAGGATTTTCAGGAAGAAATTAAAGTTAAAGGAGTTCATCTAACTGGTATCTTAATCCAATTGCATGGATGACCTTATAAAAGGAAGAGAAAGAAAACTCCTCCACATTGACTTCATTCCCTGTGAAAGGCTATGGAAAGATATAGTGGGGGACACTGGCATTTGTCAGCCAGGGAGAGTGCTCCCCAGAACTGGACCATGCTGGCATCCCCAGTATGTGAAAGTTTCCCTCAAGCACTCAGTGCTGATCAGCACACATGCATGGGAGGAAACCACTGAGTCAGGAGAATAAACTATGTGGAAGATTTAGATATGACCTGATCTGACACTCACACACAACCTCAGTCAGTGCATATTTCTGGCAGCCAGACTAGAGACTGCAAAATTCACAGGGCACTGAACAGAATACATAGCAGGCTTGTGCCTCTGTAGTGGGAGTAATTAATCTGGAAAGAACATTCCACCAGTCCTGCCTGACAACTATTAAAAGCAAAGTCTGAAATAATCAAATGGCTTTCCAGAAACTAAATTTCATCCCAGAACAATGCTAAAGAATATTTAGATGAAAACAAAAACTTTAGCACTCAACATAATAACATCTACCACTTTTAGTGTCAAAAAATTCCACAGGCATCCAAGAGCAGAAAAAAACAACCATTAGTGAGATTAAATCGATTGAAACTGACCCAGTGACGCAGCTGTTAGACTTAGCAGACAGGTCATTAAAACAGTTCATATATACCTACATTTCATATATTAAAAAAGTTAGAGACATATGACAAATATTTTTAAAAATCCAAATTCAATCTTTAAGAATGAAGCTATTATGGGTAAAGTGAAATATGTACTGTGAATTCGATTTGGTAGGAGGACTCAAGTGATTTCTTCCACAACCAGTCTTTTCTGGGATTCAAAATAATTTCCAGACCATCATAAGCTACTGTGCATGGTATTTTAGGGGTTGCTTGAGAATAGTTGAAACCATGAATGTTAATTACTCAATGGTTGTGTCCATTTATACACAGAAATGTAAAATTGTACATGGTCTCATAACTTGCAATTTAGTTGGGAAGATTGAGTAATTGTAAAGCAATGTAGTAGAATGAACTGCAATTTTCATCTTCCCTGTCCATAAATTTCCCTCAGCATTACTGTGTACCTTTAGTGGAGATTCTGAGAGTCAAGGATCTTTTTTTTTTACATTAGAGAAATTTTTTGTTAAGCCAGGGGTGGAAGAAAAAAAAATAAGAGAATTCAGTTGTACTGTCTTATTTTTGAGGGATATTCTAAGTTATTACTGATTTGTAAATTCTTCTGGGCTCTTGGTGCCTGGTTATGAAGTGCACTATGGTAAACCATGATGAGATATCTTGTGTTTGATTATGTTCCTCTAAAAGGATATGATGAAGGCTTAACCCCCAGTACCTGTAAGTGTGACTTTATTGGAAGCAGGGTCTTTGTAGGTATACATAAGTTAAGATGAGGGCTAGGATGGACCCTGAATCTAATACTAGGGTCTTTATAGGAACAAAAATATTTGAAGACACAGCAAACAGTCAGAAAAAAATGCCAGTGAAAGAGGTAGAAATCTGGCTATTTTACTAGATACTGAAAGGCAACACAGGTTGCCAGCAGGCACCAGCTATAACCAGAAGTGGTTGCAGGAATGGTAGTACACCAAGTGGGTCACTGGACAGTGTCTCTATGGTGGGTTAGCTGTGAGAAAATTGCAAACCAGAGAGCTGGTGAAACAAAAGCTGAGTTTGTTATTGCCTTAGCTAGCATGCACCTCCAACTCCAAGGAGAGATGCTAAGGAACACCTGTGCAAGGGAGCAAGCGAAGCGAGGGGTTTCATGTGACCAGGTCTTATAAGGGAGGCACAAATGCAAATGATAACCCATTATTTGAACAAATGAATCCTGACAGGAGTAAAGAAATACTCAGGAAAAATGGGGTATTTGAAGAAGGTTTGAAAACTCATTTTATTAGTTTTGCCCTGATGATAAAATTAATACATGTTTATTGAATGTAATTTTAAAAAAACATAGGATAATTAGGAGAATATTTATGAATTCAGCATTTCATGAATATGCATGTATGCATATGTCTACAGATGTATATATGTGTGTATATAGACATAGAAGTACATATGTAACATGTATAAACACATATATGTATATTACATATACATATTTATTATTTTCAGTCTTCTTTCTAGATGTCTGTTTTCAAAATATAATTAGAATTGTCTGTATTCTAATCTGTTTTACTATAGATTTAATACTATACAATATTACTTTTAAATGTCATTTGGGGATAAATGGTATCACATCCTATGAATGTAGTCTAGCATTTTTATACTACCCACTATTTTTAAACACTCATTAGTTGTAATTTCATTACATCTCCACATTATTCTCAACATTTCTATATAATATAAATGTTATATTTATTCTGATTATTTTTTTTTAGCGTAAATTTACTGGAAGGTGTGCACCTTAGAACAAAACATAGGCATATATTTAAAATTTTTTATACTTACTATCCAATTGTTCTCCAAGTACATTGCAGTTAAGATTTTTTTAGATAAATTTTAAGAACAAGAATTCTGGAGTCACAAATATTGAGTTCAGTTACCAAATTCAGTTATTTACTTGCAGTGTAATCTTAAACCACATCTAATGTCTTTCTAGGGCTCAATTTCTTTATTTGTAGAATGGGGAAAGCAATACAAACATCTAACTCATGAACAACTGTGATGATTTAGTAGGTTATTATGAAAGTCCTTTATGGATTTAAAGGCTATACAATGTAAGTTGTTAGCATTTCTGCTGTGATTCCAAGTCTTGTTTTCTCCCCAGTTGCCATTTGAAATATGTCCTGTGGACAGTCAGAAGATACGCAAGATGTTAGTGAGTCTGCTCCAGAAGGCTAACAGGAATGGGGGAGGAGAATTCCATGCCTTCCACTAAAATCCCTGCTATGGGAATTTAGAATTTATATCTCTTTGACATCTCACACCAACACTGCTTGGCCTGTGGGGAAAAGGGTCACAGAGAAGTGTGTAGTCAGGATGACTCATTACCATAAATGTGCTTGGAATTGAAGAAGACAATCAAGTAAGGGCACATGGGACAAAGGCCCCATCTACAGCTAGCATTTACCTTCTGTGAGATTAAATGTTCAGCTGAATGAATTGTGTCACATCTCTGTAGAACTGCACAGATGGACACAAAATGAAATGAAAATGTAATGCAAACTCCCCTCAAGAGAAGGAGCAATTTTTCTTTCTTCTCTGTGCATTTGAAGAATTGCAAACTTTGAGGAGGAAAGACAAATGAAGGTGCATACAAAGTTGAAGGAATGAAAAAGAGAAGAAAATGGTTGGCAAATTGGCTTCTTGGAATGAGAGTCAGTCAAATTATTTTTTCTCATATGTAACACCCTTGGGTGTTTGTTAAGTGGGAAGCATACACCAGAACATTGGAGATGGGGGATCTATAACTATTAAAGTAAAGAGAGAGAGAAATGAAAAAGGAAAGAAGGAATGAAGGGAGAAAGGGAGGGGAAAGGAGGGAGGGAAGGAGGGAGGGAGGAAAGCGATAGAAGAGGGGAGGAAAGGGGAGAGGAAGGAAGGGAAAGGCATGGAAAGGGAGAAAAGAAGGACTATAATGAAAATAGGTACAAGAGATGCCTTAAAAGAAGCTTGAGATTATGGCATTAGATCTTTAAAAAATGTAAAACACCAAACATATACTAATTAGCTCTTATAGTTGCAGAAAAAAATTTAACTGAGGTGTGAGGAAGACTTTCGAACAGAAAGAGACAACTAGACTGAGCAATTGTAGTATCTTCTTCGAGATCTTTAAATATAGGGTACTCTAGAATGTTGAATGTAGGGGTGTCTGGAAGTAGAGAAAAAAGTTCATGATCATTTAAGGTTTATCAGATCCTACCATTCTGGGGTACACACCTGAACCTATTTTCACATATATCTGACAATGTGGAATAGAAGTATAAAGCTGAGGATAATTACATGGTTGGTAATAAATGTTTCCAAACATTTTTCAATGTGTTAAAGTATTTTTTTCTCCACAGAAAACTGATTGTTAGATAGTTTCATCCATCAATTCATTTAATAAGCATTTCGACTCACATGTGACATTTGAGCTGGGTTATAAAAGATAAAAATTAATTTTACAGTCAGACAAAATGGACCAAAAATCACTATCCATTTAAGCATGCCAGAGAATCCCATTTTCATTCCATCTCAGAATAACAAAATATCTCTTCTCCAAAACTTTATTTCCTGTTGCTTTGTCTGTCATGCAACTTCCTTCCCCCACCCACTTCAGTCCTTCATTCTACCCAGATTTTTGATCTCACCCAACATATGCTGACTTTCCTCCATGAAATGAAACCTATTTATGTGAAAAATATAAGGAGAAAAGCATCTATTCTATGCCAAACATTGCAATGTCTTTGGTACATAACTTACCATTTTAATCTTCACAACAAACCCATTTAGCAACTGAAAGTCAGGCAGATTTGATAATTTTCCCAGAGTCAGGATTTGAATTCTTCTCTTGCCTTTTCTGTTACATTTTTCTGGACTTTTTTTGTAGTAGTGATAAAGTTGCTTGGGCTGATCATCTTACTGAAAATACTAAAATGATTGAAATAATATAATGTAAATGTAATATAATGTAATATAGTATGCTATATAATGCAATGTAGCACAATGTAATACAATATAAATGTTTGTAAACGTATTGCTGAGAAAACATTGGACCAGCATTGCAAGAGAACACCAATTCAAAAGCACCAGTACTACTTTTTTCCTAAGGCAATTTTATGAGACTGACAAATCTGAACTTTTATTTTCATGACACATGGGAACAGAAAGACCAGACTGACATGAGGTGGGAACTCTAACAGAAGTTGCCTCCAAAGTGACCTGGGGACTTAGAGGACATGCTCAGTATAATGGTGACTTGGACGCAGACTAAATTTCTTAAAGTATTAAAGCCCAACTTTGAGTCTTAGGACTTGTATGGAATTATAAGACTTACTTCCTTTAAAGTGATTCTGATGACATCAATTTCCTTAGGTATTTGGATAGAAGTAAAGTTATGTACTCTTTCAGAAAATACCTAAATGCTGGAACACAGATTTTCCTATAGATAATTATTTTAGGCATAATGACCACAAAGAAAAAAACAGACATACAGGAAAATTAGACCACATGAGAGGGAACTGGCAGAAACAGACCGAAAATACCTTCATTATTGAAGTATCAGAAATGGATTATAAAAGTCTTACTATGCTTAAATACAGGTAGGAAAAACTCGAAAGCTATCTGCATAACAGATGATTTTAGAAAGGGAACTAACAAATGGTGAAACACAAGTAGAACTTCTAGAAGTAAAAATGAAAATTGAAAAAATAGAAATTTTAATGGAATGATTGATATTAATTAGGCATAGTTAGTGAGACTAATAGTGAGATCAATATTTATCAGAAGATTTCCTGCCTGTAATATAGAGAAATAAAAAGAAGGAAAATTACATAAAAGAAGGTAAGTAATATGAAGAACAGAATAGGGAAGGGTACTTTTTTTAGTGACCCAGTCCTGAAGAATTGAAGAAACTGAAATATATAATGATAATGAAAATCAGCTAGTGAAAGTGAAAATAAGAAAAAGTTTATGAAAGTTCCAGGAGCTAGCAGAATTTGAACCATACAAGTAACAAGAGGTGAAAAGATAGAAAGAGATGTACCTTTAGTTGTTTGTACTGAATCAATAAATTTCTTTCACAATAAGAATTTGATTTTAGAGTAAAAAGCAAAGATAGATAAACTGAAGTTAGAATTTAGTTTTTAGAGTAGTTTTAAGGAGTGTAAGGAATTTTATACACATTCAATCCAAACTAGGTGTAATTTTCATACACAAACTGTAATTCACCAGCAGTTTGTTGAGGACTTATATATGTGTGACCATGCTACACACTTTCCCTGGCTTTGCTCATCTATTTCTCACAAGAATTCTATAGTCTGGGTTCTATTAATGTTGCTCTTATTTTATAGATTTGGTAAAGCAAGTGAAAGAAGGTAAAATAACTTGCCCCGGTCTTGCCCTACACCCCGTTGGAACTGAGACCTGGGGTATCTTGGCTCCTGGGCTCTTCCTGTTCACATGCACATTGTGCTCAATAGGAAATATCATCTACTTTGGCACTCACCAACCTATTCCCTGTCTCTGTGAGCTTGGTAGGGATTTTTGTTTAGATTTCAAATATAAGAGAGATTGCAGAGTATTTGTTTCCCTCTGTGTAACCTAAACATAGATACAGCTAAAGCTGACCTTAATTACAAATGCCTAATTGAAAATGGACATGTTCAGACAGAAGAAATGTTGAAATTTCTCTTGGAGGTGTTAGAAAATGAAAACCAAATTAAATTCAAAGTAAGTAGAGGCATAATAAGAGCAAATGAAACAAATGAGGAAATCAACAAAGTGAAAAAGTTTATAAATGCTAATAAGAGGATTAACAAAACTCTGGTTAGGTCAGAAGTTCAAGTTACCATTATCAGGAACTTAAAAGGTGATAACACTACATATTTTGTAGAAATTACATTTGTCTAGCGTTTGTCTAGCGTTTTCACAAATTATTTTTGTATTTTCTTAGCTAATGGATTATAGAGTGCTCATTATGCAGAATATATAACTTGTTTATACTTAGATTGGACTCAGATTTTTTTAAAGTTATAATGGGCTTACTCAATGAGAATATGATACTGCTTTCCAAAGTTATATTTTACTTAATATTAAGAATAGTCTTAAATCATAAATGACTGCATATGAGATTAATTTGTCATTAGAGTCATGCAACACAAATCACTGAAATTTTAGAAGTACTGTGCACAGAGTCATCAGAAATTTTGTTCAAAATTTATCAAGAGAACTGAATCCTACTTTCAGTAAAAAGGGTAAAAAAAAGTGAGTCTGACGATGTTAATAATTTGTGTAATTGTGAGATAAAATTGATGAAATAATGAGACTTGTAGACTTGAATAACCACAGTAATAAAAGTTATAAGTAGAAGATAAAAAATTATGAGACAGATCTCTTTTCTGTCAATATGAAATTAATATTTGTACAAATCATTTATGGAGTTTTTTTCATTGCATTGTTTTGTTAGGTTTTATGATATCTTTTGTGACATATTATGGCATTGTTTTGTGACTTTGGAAAAGCGAGGTAACTTACTAAGATATCAGTTTCTTTTTGCATTACCTGAGCATACTGAACAAGAAAATGTCAAATCTTTGCATTTTGATGGTTGTTAATGTTACAGAAATGATAATTATTAAAAGAATTAAGAAGATAAATTTTAGAGTCATGAATTCACTAATTTGCTTGACAAATGTTATTTAAACCCCTACAGTGTAGACCCTAGGGACATAGGCAAAGAATTTTGAATTCTTTGAATTCATTATTGAATTCATCCTTTATTAAAGGAACAGGGAGCAAATTAAATAAGTAGGAGGGAATTGTGGCACGTGCAGGTTAAAAGAGGTATGTGAAAGATTTTAGTATTATATCTAACTCATAATAAACCTAACTCATAATAAACTTGCAATAAATGCTACTTGAGATGCTTATCAATGATTTTATAGAAGCCTATAATCCCTATAGGCTGCATTTTTTGTTGCAAAAGGTAAAACTTAGCTGAACTTGGGTTGAGAAAAAAAACAGAAATGAATTTATTCATATATTTTAAAAGTCCAGAGGTGACTTAGGAACAGGACTTAAAGGATATCATCAGTTCACTTGTTTTACCTGTTCTTGCTACCTCCCATGCAGAGATGAACCACATGAAAACAGCCACTATCTTCAGCTCAATGTGTGTGTGTGTGTGTGTGTGTGTGTGTGTGTGTTGGGTGATAGCAAAGGAATGTATGTGTTTGTTGATTACTGCCATACTTGGGTCACTGTACCTAAAGAGAGACTTCTATTAGTCACTCACTATATATTTTCCTCTTTTAGTTATAGCACCACAAGTTTTAGTTGGGTGTGATCTCTTAGTTGGAGAATACGCTTCTTAGCCTCCTTTAGACAACTATGGTCAATTCTTCAACAATATAAATCTGAATGGCTATCACTTTCAGATAACTGTTTGCCCTCTGCTCTGTCACTCTTCATTTCACACTAGTTGAAATGCAGGCATAGTGGTGGTGGTATCTTTTTCAGATATGCAGACAGCAATCTTTCTCAACTGGTTGCTCCAGGAAATTCCTAATCCAAATGCCCCCAAGGAATCCACTATAAACAATGGATCTAGTTTTTGGTCCAGCCACTATGGAAGACTGTGTGGTAGACCCTCAAACAATTGAAAGTGGACTTACCATTTGACCCAGCAATCCCACTACTGGGAATCTACCTAGAGGACATGAAAACACCAATTCAAAAGGACACCTGTATGTGCATGTTTATCGCAACTCTGTTTACAATTGTTAAAATTTGGAAACAAACCAAATGTCCCAAAACAGAAGATTGGCGAAAAACCTGGTACATATACACGATGGAATACTCTGCATCAATCAAGGAGGACAGACACATGTCATTTGCAGCAACATGGATGCAACTAGAAAGACTCATATTAGCAGAAATAAGCTAAAAAGAAAAAGAGATATATAGGATGGTCTCACTTATATGATGGATATAGGGAAAAATAGACAAACAAATAAGAAAAAGTAAAAACAATCAATGGAGCTGAACAATGGAGCAAGACAGGAGGAGAGGGAAGAAGGCCAGGGAGATGAAAAGCACAAAAGATCAGGATGGTTAACAGGTGTTAATGAAGTGGGAAAGCCCCAGGGTACACAATAATGCAATAATGTAACATAAATACACACATATATGCAAATATAAATTTAAAAAAAAGAATAACTATCACAGAAATAGTTGACATTCTCTGTGGATATCTCTTCTATCCTATCCTCCATTATACGTTCCCAGAAATAATAATTAGTACACTCGATCTGATATTTGCCATGCCAGTGGTATTTGAAACTTTTAAATCACACATCAGTAAATAATATATTATTTTGCATGGTTATAATCTTGTAATTATGGTATTGTAATATGTATACCTATCTATGTAACTTGTTTTCTTCCCACAAAAAATTTTTAAAAATTATTAAAAAAAACCCCTCCTAACTAGGATATTGGAGACCATCGCCATTTGTTACTTCTATTATTGTATCCAAATTTCAAGTGGTCTTAAAATTTTAAAACTTGCAATATTTGTCATATTGATATCTTGTTGTATCCTAATTTGCATACTGATATTTTGTTGTATCCTGATTTTCTTTTATTTATATGTTCTAAGCCTGAAATAAATTCTATTTATTATTAGTTGAAAATAAAAAAATACATTTTCTTGACTCTATTGCATAAAAAAAATTATTAACTATTAAAAAAAACCCAATGGATCTAGTTTTCTCTGCATCTAGAATACCAGTTGTATGCCATGCTTTGAAGAACTGAGGAAAGCTGCAAGCAGATAGTAATGTGAAATGAACCTGGCACCTGGGTCACTATGTGAAGCTGAGAATCATTCTGTTTGGAATCTCCTGCCAACTCTGGACATTGTCAACTAACCACTGCAAACTTGGCCCTCTTTATTATGGTGATTTAAACAATAAATGTTCCACTCTGTAACTGAAGGTTAAGATGAGCTCTTGATAAGCAACAGTGACTGGGTATGGGGCAGGCTGGTGCATACAGATAAAAGTGGACTCATGGTTGGCCTGAAAAATAAGACTTATTATCAGCACCCACCTAGCAGTCAAGCTAAAAAAAACTAGTTTTGCCATTTTAAAAGTTTACCATGGAAGAATAGGGATCAGTCTTCCCCATGAGTATCATCTTTGCAAGTCAAAAGCTATAAATAACTTAGACCCTTCTTTCAATCGATTATGAAATTTTCTTTAAATATGAACATTTTTAGTCAATATAACTGTGTATTAAGTCTTGGAATAAGTAATGAAAATGCTATAATTCACATTTTATTTCCCTTTCGGTGGCAGTGTGGATGTATAAGCATGAAATTACATAGCTCAATTATAAATCTAATCTCATTTTTTTCAGTTTCCATTTGCAGCTTAAGATTCCATTGTGAAACCACAATGGAATTTCTAGTGTCTTATGCTCTCCCTTACGAACACTGTAAATTGCTGTGCCTTGAATAACTCTTCTTATGGGGAATGATATGTTTGGTTCAGTAGTCTTTTTGCCATGCTTTATTTATCTCATGCTCACATTCCACTGTCCTTTGGAGAATCATGCTGCTGGTTCCAGCACCTGGTGCAGTGGGTTGCCTGTAACTCATGCTGGTTTTTAATGCAGGCGTAGGTGACTGCCCAGAGACTACCAGTGATGAGTTGCTTTGAATTCCAAGTGGAGAGCAGAGTGTGGTGACCTCACAGAAGGGGCAGTGGGGCTTCTCATAAGGGAGCAAATATGGCTTGGGACACCTGTTGGAAAGGAGCACCAGGAGTAGGGTGTTCTCTAAGCAGTTATTTTGAGGAAGAGACTAGAATATAATCTGAAACATAATACAGCACTGATCATTTGTGTCCAAGCTTTAAAGTTGAATAGTCTTTTATTTTATCCATCTTTTTGTTGTAGAAATGTTGTGCTCATTGTAGAAAAGTTAGAATTTCACATAAGAAGAAAAAATATTAAAAGGTCTACGCCCCGATATCACATCTTTACAAAATTTGAATTAGTGCTGTAACTTGGTTATTGTAGCTATTTTTACAGTGAACACACTGTGGTATGCATCTCTTTGACTTAGTATTTTTTAATTCTTTCGATAAATACCAAGAAGCAGATTGCTGAATCTATTTTAATATATTGGAGGAAGCTCTATATTGCCAGGTATGCGGTGCTATCTTATTGTGGTTTTGATTTGGAATTCCCTGAAGATGAGTGATGATGAACATTTTTTTCACATGCCCGTTGGCTAGATATCTATAAATCTTCTTTAGAAAAGTGTCTCTTTAGCTTTTCTTTATGATTGGGCTCTTTGTTTTGTTTTCTGTTCAGTTGATGGGCGTCAAGGGGAATCTAATAAGCAACAAAGAGCTATACTCTTGAAAGCCCTTTCCTCTTTTCTGAGTTATTTTTGTTATGTTTTGGTTGCACATGAAACTATTGAAGACATTTTTCACCCAGTCTCCCCAGTATCTTTCTTCTCATTCCCATCACTCTGTGCACCTTTCGTTGTAGGGCAACTTACTTTCTCAGATAAGTCCTTATTTTCTGTCACTGCAGTCTGATCCTCTTAACTAATTTTCTGTTGTCTAGAGATTGCATTGGCCATGATAAGATATCCTGCAAGAAAAGTGTGAGTGCTAGCTGAGAACCAAAGAAGGGAAGAAAGTAGGAAAAGAAAACCTGGTCTGTAGAAGTGAAGATGGGTAGTAAAGGAGAAAACATGTAAATACCACACAATTAATATAGTTATTGCTATATTATATAATAAATATTGATATGTTATAAAATTAAAATTAATATATAATATATAGTAGTATATTGTGAACATTTCCCAAGACAAAAAATAAGCAATACTTATATTGCCATTTTTAATGATGAGATGTTACATCATTCTATGTATAGTTGTTATCTATACATTTGTTCCAAGAAGTCTCCCAGGTAAGCCAGGTTTAGGCAACTCCTACAGAATGTACCTGTTCCATCTAATTTAATATAGATTATTTTACAACTTCTTTTCCTTAGTTTACACCTTGGGGATTATTATTATTATTATTATTATTATTATTATTATATTTATCTATTATTATAAACTGTTAGCTCCCCTAGATCAAAAGTTTAACCCTCAGCACAAAGCGAGATGCTTAATATCATTTACAATAAATGCAAATCTATTGATCTATGATTAATTGAAATATTTCTACAGAAAGATTGAACTAATATTATGTACTAGCTTTTTTCACTTATGTCACCTTATTTAATTTTTATAATGATCGTGTTAGGTAGGAGATACTTGTTCATTTTTAGATGAGAAATCTGAGGCTGAGAAGAGTTAAACAATTTCTGAAATCATTGTTAATTGATCTGGGATTTTAATTCTTTGGGTCTGATGTGCAGTATCACACTCCTGTGTTTGTTCAACACATGATCCGGGTAGGAGAGATGACACAGAGGATTGCTATTATCACCAACAAACTTATTGAGGGACATTGAGAAAAGAAAATCGTCATAATTTTGGCAGTTCTTGTTATTCAAACCCCATGGTACCTATGTTCTTGGGCAAGTACTGATTTTAAAAAGCAATCTAAACAAGTATAGAGAAGATGTCTTCAGTGAAGCCAAAATTGATGGGTTTTTTAGGAAAAAAACTAATGGACTTGTGGTAGTCTGCTGGAAAATATTCAAGGAGAAATTTTATGTGTTCTAAATGAAAATTGTTTGCATTATTAAGAAATATAATATTCAATGTGCAAAAAGCTTTTTAGCATCTCTAGAACTTGACTGTTTCTACAGGAAAGTTTTAATTATGGAAAGAATATAATGAAGCTCCCTAAACATTCTGCAGATGGCATTAAGTATATTATTGCTTCATTAAAAAGAAAAAATCATTTTCATTTAACTGTATGAGAAGTACACACATCACATTGTACAGCTACTGTTCTAGGAAAGCAGCTTCTACTGCAGAAGGGAATCTAGCTTCATTAAGCTTTCATGAGGTCAGTTTTTCCAATAATAGGTCACTTAGAATGTTTCATGTACTTTGCTTTCTTCTGCAATTCTTACTTTTAAAAAATATAAAACCAAACCAATAACAACAAAGTGGGGATAGTGATATCAAATTTGCAAATAACAATTTGAATATGAATCTTTCAGAATCTATGGTCTAAGCTAGATGAATAGTTGGCCCTCCATGATAAATGACTGCTTACAACAATCATTATTATGGGTGGGTAGTGTTGTTCAGTGGGATGGAAGAATTGGAAAATCTGCCTGATTTCAAGAATTCATATACCACAAGAGAGTTGGTGAAGAATAATGAGGAGAAAATTAAAATTTTCTATTTCAACTATAGTTTTGTGGAAGTTTTTACTTAGGATAGTTTTTTAGAATAGTTCTGTGGGATTAAGTACATTTACAGTAGTGTGAAATCATCATCAACCTCTCAATTCAGAACATTTTCATCATGTTCAACTGAAATTCTGTGTTCATTAAATAATGATTTCTCATTCTCCCCTCTCCTGAGCTGCTGATAAAGGTAAGCTCTATGCTACCCTCTATCTCTATGAATTGGATTACTATAGGTAATTCAAGTAATATTCCATTACTTGATGGAGTAATACTCCATTGTATGAATACAATCAAACATTGTTTAACCACTAGGATAAGTTCTGAAAAATGCATTGCTACGTGATTTTATACTTGCTTCTGAACTTCCTGTTTTTGTATATCCATGCTCATGCATGAATTTACATAGGCTCATAGATAAAATACGCTTTTCTAGTGCCACCATTTATTTTACTTTATTGGATCCCCTTCCATTCTCATTTCTTTTTCTCACAGGTCTCTCCAAATTAACGTTTCAAAGCTTGTGTTTTTCTTTATGTGTATGTGATTCTATTCTCTCCCACACATGTGATATACAACTCTCTCTCTCTTTGTACCCCCCCTACACAAATGTGAATTTATGTGCACACATTGCTTATCTGTATACAATTTTTTTGTAACTCTGTCTAGTTAAGGACAAATGATATACATACTTCCCCCCCTCATGCTTTTTGTGATTTTTAGTTATCATGGAGTGGCAGCAGAACAGTCACTGTTTCAGAATTTTGTTTCAAATAATGCTGTAATAACTTCTTTGAGCTTATGTCTTTGGGTTCTCATGCTATTCTCTTTATGGGGTGCAACTTAAGGTTAGAATTTCTGGGTTGAAGCATATATGTATTTCACTCCAACAACTCTCCCTGTATCCCTTCAACACTTTCTCCTTCCCTGCACCCACTTAACCTTAGAAACCTGAACTTGGTATCAATATCTGCTAGCTTATAATTATTTTGTTTTGTCAGTTCATATACACCTTTTCTCTTATATTGCATGGTGTGAAATAGTCCAATATTTTTCTTTATCTTTCTCATTTTCTATGCTTTGCATAATCCCCTTGAGTTTTTCTATTTTGCTGTTAATGGCAACATTTCATCTTTCTTCAAAGTTGACTGGTGTTCCATTGTGTGCATATATCACATCTTTAGCTACTCCTCTATCAAAATAGTCCAATATTTTTCTTTATCTTTCTCATTTTCTATGCTTTGCATAATCCCCTTGAGTTTTTCTATTTTGCTGTTAATGGCAACATTTCATCTTTCTTCAAAGTTGACTGGTGTTCCATTGTGTGCATAATCACATCTTTAGCTACTCCTCTATCACTGGGCATTTATCTTGCTTCCAAATCCTAACTATCATAAGTTATGCTGCAATAAACATTGTGGTGGAAATCATTTTTGAGTTGATGATTTCTTGTTCCTTGAATACATATCTAAAATGAGATTGTTGATTCATATTATATTTATATTTTCAATAATTTAAGGTAAACATGAACTACTTTCCAAAATAACTGAATCAGTTTACATCCTCACAGTGTGTTAAGGTTCATCTTTTTCCACATCCTCTCCAGCATTTGTTGTTGAAAAATCTTGTTGGTTTAAACCGTTGTTGCAGGCAGAAGGTGATTTCTCATTGCTGTTTAAACTTGCACTTCCCTTATTAAGAATGACAACATTTTCTTCCCATATAACTATTTGTCATCTATATTAAAACCAGAAAATTGTTTTTTTTTTTTTTTCAGAACTGCTGCCCATTTCTTAATTGGGTTATTTCATGATGTACTTTTTATATACCTTAGATATTCATCCCTTGTTGGTTGTATGATGTGTGAAGATATTCTCCCATTCAATACGGTATCTTTTAAATATGCTAATAGTTTTTTTTTCAATGTGTAAAACTTTTAAATTTGAGGTGGTTATAACTGCTCATTTGTACTTTTATTTCCCTTAGCCCAGAAAGCAAATCACCAAAGCCCTTTCTATCATTGACATTGTGAAGCATATTACCAGTGCTTTCTCTTATGTATTTTATTGTTGTGGATCTTATCTATCCAAGTATTTAATCAATTTTGAATTTATATGGAGTTGAGGAGTGATCCATCTTCATTCTTTTACATGTGTTTATTCAGTTTCCCCAGAACCATTTGTTAAAGTCTCTCTTATTTCCAATGCACGACTCTGATTCCTTTGTCTTAAATTAGATATTGATATGTTCATGGATGTATTTCTGGACTTTCAATTCTGATGTATTGATTCTGCCTATTTTTCAGATGTAATTTTGCATTTATTAGACTAATACCATCTCTCTCATTCTGTGTTTAATTTTAAACAGATTTGCACTTTGCCCAGCAAAAGTTTCAAGCACATAATGAGTATTCAATAAAAAAAAACCTCATGTGTATATATACTTGAATTATTAGTAAATTTCCAGACTTGCAGCCAGAATTTTTCTAATTCATTTCCATCCCATTCAGCAAACTTTATTAACATCTGCCATGTGCCAGATCTTAGATTTAACTGTGTATTGAGGATACTGTTAAATATACTTGCTGACAAGGAGTCATTCTTAGATTGCCTGTCATTGTTTAAGCCCTCACCTGTACTATAAGAAATTAAAGCTGGTTGAAAGAGTAATATTTCACTATTTCTGACCAGAGTGCTCAGAAATCTCAATTCCCCCCTAATAAATTCTGTCCTCAGCAATCAGCTTCAATAAATGTCACTTCCTAGGAAAGACTTTCATTTTTTCCTGAGCTAGCTTAGACTCCTCTCTTCTATTTCTTCTCTCAGGACTTGGCATTCCCCGTGCCTAGATTATCAGGTTGATGAAAGCACAGTCATATGTGCTTTAGTCACCTGTCCTACTAGTCTGGCACAAAGCCTGGCCCTGCCTCTCAGCCTAGTCATCTCATGAGTGAACAAAATTGTGCTTGTGGTGGTGTCTTTGTGAATCTTCAGTCTTAAATGGGAGAGACTACAAAATGAGTTAACTCTATAATCATTGGTACAAACAAATTTCTTAAAGCAAAGGGAAGGAAAAAGTAACAGTGCAGAAGGAAGAAATTTGAAGACTTGACTGCAAAAGTGCTTTTTGAGTTGTGCTGAGCCAAGTTAATGAAAGGTGCAGACATGTGCTGAAATATGCTGGGTAGTGAAGTAAAGATCCGGAAAGAGCAGTCAGGCCCCCAAGCATATCAACTTATTCTGGTCTCAAGCAGCAATGGGGGTCTTGGGGATTTAGGCAACACTGGCAAAGTTTCCTTCGTTGGGCATCATATATTTATCAGGTGCTTACCATGTGCCATGAAACCAAAGCCTACCGCCAAAGTTGGGAATAGACATTTTAGTTGGAATAAAACAGGACTTTTTCTGAAAGCAACTATTTTGACCTCCCTGAGTAGAAGCCTGCATGGAGTAGTTATAAGTTTCTAGGTGAGTATGAATTCCTTTCAGGCTAATACAGAGCAGTAGGACCAGCGGTGGTTATGGAGTAGTTTTCCCTTTTAATTTTTTAAAATAATATTTTACTGAAAGGAAAAATTCCAAGGAGAGAGAGTAACAATTTTACCCATGATACCCATGATTCTGCAGTCTAACTCTTGAACTCCTTTCATCATTCTGTGTCCTCCCCTGCCTTTTCTATGTGCGTGCATGACTTTTTTCCATGATTAAGCTTTTTATATTTTTTAGCATTTTACATTTTAAGATTTTTACATTCTTAAGCTTAATGTACACATAAGCTCACAGTCTACAAGAAGAACTCAACCTTTTTTCACAGTCTTATAGAAAAGTCTTTAACTATGACTGCAGGATATTCCACTCCATTTGGATATTGGATGCCTGAATCAGTGCCTATCAACTGGAGGAAGCAGGTTCAGCTCCTCCATGATGCCCATAAAAGTCACCATCTGAATAATAGGGAGACAAGGATGAAGACTAATGCACTTACTTGCTCGTCTCATATATTATTTGTGGAATGACTTCTTACAAGACCCATTCCGTGTCAGCCTTCACTGATAAGTGCCTGGCATCTTGGATTCTGCTTCTATAGTCACAAGAAGGTGGTGTTACACAGAGCTGGGAGCCTCATGTTGGATGCATATCCATCAGTAGAAGAGGGCACTAGAAATACAAGTTGCAGGGTTCCACGGGCTCTAAGATGGACCAGGAATCTATGTCTTTAAGTTTTACAATGATCCTGGTTACTGAAGTTTGAAGTACATGCTCAAGTCTGAGAGCTACTGACAAGGCTAGAAGCATGACTTCAAAATTTGATTCTATCTCTGATCAGGTGTATGACACCAGGTGATCTACCTATTGCATCTTAGCGTACTTCCATCTGCATTTGGACTTAGGTGAGGAGAAAGGGTGATTGTGAAGCAACTGACTTATAATCTGACATCACTTTCAGCTACACAGAATATTGAAAGTAAAGATTTGCTATATGTTTTTTAATCAAAATTATGTACTTTGACTCTATTCATTAAAAAAGTAAGTAGAAGCTGAGAAGTGCTCCATTTCTTAGCTCTCCAGACAATCTGTCAACCTGATCTTGAAGTACCAGCTTTCTGCCACTGGAGGTCCTTGGAAAGATGTTTTTGCGATTGCTCAGAAAGCTATGCTTGACCTGGGAGTAGACACACCACCTTGAATGTAGATAGATGAAAGTGGTGGTGGTGTGGTGGGCTTACATCGCTCACAGCTTTTCAGGAAATTCAAGCCCATTCCCTAACTTTTCATCTACTGGTATTGGTTTTCCAACCGAACTAAAAATGAGAAGTCAGAAAAAAGAAATATCTTCAAATATTTTATTGCATACAGATAGATCAAGTAATTTTTCTCTGTGATCCATCATCAGTATATTTGCCAGGGGGAGATATTTATTGGTTTCACAAAATGATAGATTTTTTCCAGACACACATAATGATTTAGTTTCCACAGTGTGGCACAATCCTTTAAAGACTCTATTTTTCATATACTTTGGAACTAGGTACCCAGATCATTAATTCTGAAGAAAGGATCTGACAAAATACGGAATAAATCAGAACAACATTGCATTCTTACTCTTTCTTGGCAAAAGTAGCAGTCGTTTAAGAAATTAACCAAAAAAAAGAGTGAAGTAGAGGTGAATTTTGCCACTTAGTTACTATCTTTTACAGTGTTTGCACATCAGAATACCTACTAGATGTGAAAAATAATTTAGTGAATTGATTGCACTTCATTTTTTTCTAGCAGGATTTAAAAAATCTAATTTGCTCACAAATTTTAGCTCTCTAGGAGATGGACAAGTATCTGGTTTCATTGAAAACGTGACTCATGAAAAATGATCCACCTGCTAAGGTTGTATAAGAACTGTCAGTTTTAAATTTGAAGGTTATTGTATCCACTTCTCTATTATAAAAAAAATTGTACTCTACAGGCATTGACTATTTTTAACTGGGTGACCTGAAGGGGGAGGCATAATGAATAAACAAATGCCAGATGTGTAGGTCAGTTTGAAAAGCTTGTGTGTATCCAGGTGGGGCCTCAGCAACAGCAACTTCTGTGAGCTGGGTAAGTAAAGCTTAATCTTTGGTACGGAGGATACTGTCCAGATAGGCCAGCTTAACTGCATCATATTTAGAAATTTTACCATAGCTGCCTAGAAAATGTCTAGTGTTAGATGTCTAGTGTTTCACAAACTGTAAGCAGAGATCACTTCAGAGATCACTATGGTAGCACATTGACTGTAGTGTGGATATGTGTGGGAAAGATTATAAAGTAGGCATTTGCTAAAAAACAACTACAATGGTTGTCCAGGTGAGAGGAAACTGTCCTGGTTAAGTCAGAAGAAGTAGAGATGGAAGAAGTGGACAGTCAATTTATTTTCATGTTGCTGAAGGTAAGTGGTAAAAGATGGTTGCTGTGTTTTTTGACTTGGGCTAATGCTAACCAAGCCTCAGAAAAGAGGAAGGGCACATTTTCAAAAAATTAATTATATTTATTTTCTTACATTGTTGTTTATTTTTAGACAGTATTTGATTTCTCTCTTTAGGTGTTCCGTAGTTCTCCCAATACGACAGTACCCATGATCCATCACCACATTCCCTTGTGCTCTTCCCTTCCCTGTTTTGAACCCAGTCCCTCCTTTATCCTGCTGGATACCTTTGATCTATGGTCTGCTTGCAACTTTTGCCTTTTCCCTCACCTTTTGTTTGATTTCTCTATATTCTTCATGTAAGTGGAATCATCTGATATTTCTTTTTCTTTCTGATTTATTTTGTAACCTGGAAGGGCAAGTTTTGAGGCAAAAGTTATTGCCTTATTTTTGGAAATAATTTACTGTTGATGTCTATGTTGTCTCTGCTATAGAAATCCTGAAAGTGATTGGATAAAGTTGAAAGCCAGTGTGGTAGACAGAATTATAAGATGACTCCCAATGTCTCAAGTCCCTATAGAAATCTTTTCTTTTGATTTTGTGTATGAGGGGTGACCTGTGCATTGCCACTATGCATTAGGATATAGCAAAGGTGATCTGGTCTCACTTCTCATGATTAAGTTACATGAAAGGTGATGGGATTTTGTGAAAGTAATTGAAGTCTCTAGTCAGTGGCATTTGAGTTCTTCAAAAGGGAGATTATCATGAATGGGCTTGATCTGGTTAAAGGATCCCCTTAAACAGGCATCTGGTTTTCCCTGAAAAGGCCATAAGAAGGCTGCATGGCAGGGAATTGTGAAGGCTGCTAAGGACAAAATGTGACCAAAGCGGAACAGTCCACAGAAAGGGACCTCAGTGCTATTATCATAAGGAACTAGCTTGCCAGTAACTATGTGAGCTTGGAAGAGGATGCTAAACTCCAGAAAAGAATGTAGCCTAGTCAACATGCAGATTTCAGCTTTGTGAGACACCAAGTAAACTTAAGCTATGGCTGAACTTCTGAGCCATGAATACTGTAAGGTAATGAATGCGTGTAGTTATTTGTAAGAATCTGTTTCCAACAATGGAAGAATACTATGGTTAACAATGGAATGGATGACTGGAATAGGGGAATGTTAGATACAAAAAGAAGGTCAGAGGCTAGCAAAGAAACAGGCTCTTTATATTGGAGAAAAAAGACTGTGAGGGCCAAGATTCAGAAACCGGAATTGCATTCATGGGAAAAGTGCCTGCCCTTTTTATTTATTTATTTTCTTTCTTTCTTTGGTCAGGCCAGGTGGGGGTTGGTGTGATCCATGGGGTTTTCTGATAATATCTGGGTCCTTGGTTAGTGGTCCTGGTGGGGTCCTGCTGGATTTGAATTTATTTTTAGGCATAGGAATGTGGGTTTGTTTGGGGAAAGGTATTGTCCTTTTATGTACTATTTGCCATATACCTGGCTGTCATCACCTTGTAGTGTGGGCGAGCCATCAAGCAAGGAGGGAGTCTCAAGTAACCTATATTTTAAGGAGGAAAAGAAGCCTTTCTACTAAAAAAAATAAGGAATCTGTAAGACAGCATCAGAAAGTTATGAGAACAGAGAGGGATTCCAGCCAGGAAAGTCTAGGGGATATAGGAGAAATGTCAAGTGGTCAACCATGTTAACTGCAGCAGAGAGATCTAGAAGGGTGAAGACCAAATAAATGTCACCAATATGATAATCCTTGTGGATCTTCTGAACTATTTCAGTCACTGGAGTTGGTGAAGAATATGGGTGTCATGTGTAATGAGGTGAATGTTAATCACAGGCACACAGACCCTTTACAATGTTCTCAGTGAGTGTGCATAGAGTGGCCCATTGGGCCCTGAGTAGAATCTAGGACTGAAGTCTGGGGAAGGAGTCAAGGAGAGGTTTTAGAGAGGAGGTGAAGCAATGTTCCGAAGAGGAGTTAAGATTAGAAGAAAGGAGACAGGTGATGCAGTGGGGCAAGTAATTCAAAGAAAAGGGAGCAGCAGGGACAGAATGCAGAGCTAAGAGCAGGGACAGGGCAAGCTTTGAAGAGTCAGGAAATGAAGTGAGGCTGGAACTCAAGGAAACAAATGAGGCACAGACAGATGAAGTTAAGGGCTGAGTAGGCAAACCCCATACCATGTTTGCCAAACTAACTTACGTGGATGAATTCCTGATAAAAAGGAAAAGTCATTGAAGAATATTACACAGGAGATTAAAATGATGTTATATGCATTTTAGAAAAAAGCATTCTGGGTGAAGTTTGAAGTATGAGAATAAATAGAAAGGCTTGGAACTGTGTGCAAAGAGGGATTGAAGCTAAACAGGAGAGGAGCCTATATTTAAACCAGTTCCTCCTGGGGTTCTTCCACCACCTCCTGGGGTTCTTCCACTAGTGCAAGACTATTCAAACAATAGCAAGTTTTACTTAAAAACAAGGAGAGAGCCCAGAGTCTCTGAGGTCAGGCCAGTTATCTTACCCCAGTTATAGTCTCGTCTTCAAAGTCCAAATACTTCTAAAATGGCATCTCTTTGCCTGACCAAACCTGGAACCCACATTCTAACGAAGACATACGTCCAAGATGGTGTTTTCTCACCATCCTAACCTGGAACTAGAATTTACAAAGTCCAGTTTTCCAGTAGACTTAAATTCCAAGTTCCAAGATTTCCAAGTTCCAAATTCCAAGTTTTTCAGCAAGCTATCCTCTCTTTTCCAGAGGTCCAGATTCCAGTTTTTCAAGCTGAAGGGCCAGACTTGCATTTCTCATAACTTTTCCTCTCCACCGGGGTGGCCAAGTACCTATGTGCTGAGCTCTCGGGATGCCACCTGTTCTGGGACTGAAGCCCTGATGGCATTCCTCAACATGCTACTTTTTTTGTGGATTTTATTCTCTCCTACCGGACTCCTCCACCAGTGCTTCTTTTCTTACTTGCCCTCAAGGTGTGCATCATCTGGGTAATTTCTCATTGGCATGCCTTCCCAGCTGTGCCACCCAGTTACAGGCAAGGTATCTAGTCTTTTGGAATTAGAAGCAAAGATGACTAAAGCACAGGGCAGGTGAAGGAAAGAGAGAGAAAAGGACAGAGATGAACATGATTAAGGCAGCTGATATAGGACATAGTCCCAGGGAAGACTTGGATGGAGAGCCAGGCTACAGTTAGCAGGACTATCCTTGGTGAAGCACAACGTGGAAGAGAGGGAAGGGAAATTTGTAGGGGATCCAAAGTGTGTTGTGGTTTCAGTCCGATTACTCTAGGTTTTTTTTTTTTTTTTTTTTTTTTTTATGATGTAGATCATCCTCTGACCATTATGGGGGTCAGGGTTGGTAAAGATAAAGCTTTGAAAGATATGCTTAGGGCAATTATGAAGGACCTGGTCAAACTCAAGAATTAGGTTAATTGCTTTCCCAAGACTTCCTAAAGTTTTATTTTGTTTTCACCACCCTGGCCTCTTCCCAGAGAGTACTGATATTAGGGAGGCTGCTCCTTCCCCATCCCAGAGTCTATGGATGAAAGGAACGTTTTCTCCCTTAACTTTCCAGCTCTAAGCATTTTTGCTTTAAGTGCCAACATCCTGGGGGAGAATCAAGGTTCAGTTTAAGTTTCCCTTGTTCCAAAATGTTGCTCCATTCCTTGGCTCCCAGCTACTAGCTCTACTAGTGTTTTTTCAGGGAGAATCTTATCTTTGCTGTTAATTCCTAGAAAAGATATGGTTTGACTTTCCAGCACTCCAGGAAGCATGCAGAACAGTAACATCACCCCCAACCCCACACCCCTGCCTTTAGATGTCTTTCTGGGGGAAGAACATGGTACACATAATTTGTATAGAGGCACTGTCCTTGGTGACAAATAAACTGGTGGTGTGTAATACTGGTCAAGTGACTAACTTTTTGCCTGCTAGGGTAGCCATAAGGAAGTACTACACAGACTTGGTGGCATGAACAGCAAACATATGTTTTCTCCCCGTTCTGGAGACCAGTCATGGCAGATAATAGAGTCATAGTGTTCTGTCTTCCAAGACATCTGCTTGCTTGGCAATGACCATCTTCTCTTGTCCTCAGCCGGCTTCCCTCTGTGTTCAAATTCCCTGTTTATATAAGAACATCGGTCATGTTGAATTAGGGTCTGCCCGCAGGACCTCATGTCATCTTCCATCCTTCCCTCTTAAAGGCCATATCACCAAATAGTCATATTTTGAGGTACTGAGGGGTTAGAGGGTCATAATATGAGGGAACACAATTCAATTTGTAACATCTATGCTCCATAAATTGTTTCCTCCCTCAGCTCTAAATAAGGATAATAACAGTATATTCTTGATGTGGTTAACTTAGTTACTAAGTAAATAATTGCATGGAAACAGTTCTTCCTCCTTGGTAGTACAAGGGATGAGAACTCCTTAGGTAGGTCTGTGTGGCTGTCTGCTACTGACAACAAGGGGTCAGCAAGAGTAATAAGGAGTCCAAGCACTATTTCATGTGGAGATATATACAAAATGGGCAAAAGCATGTTTTTTGATCTCAACAAGGTATTGATGTCTGTGTTCCTTTTTGTTGTGCTAAAAGAATCATCAATATTTCTAGAATGCACAGGAAACTAGTAGCAGTAGTTGTTTCTAGAGTAGGTAATTGTATTTTAACACTGCTGTTTTATCTTTGTTGTAAAGAATTTTAAAAAGACTTCGATGTGAACTTTGCTCTCCTCATCTCCATTTTAATAGATTTAACTTCCAGCTTTAATTTTCTAGACCACATTGAGAATGGTCTTTAGGACAATGTACAGATTTATATTTATTTTAGAAAGAAATCCTACCCACACCAACCTTAAAAAGGTATTTTTAATATCTTCCAAAGTCCTTCTAAAAGGACTTTGTAGGACTTTTTTCTTTTCACGTTTAGTTTTTATCCCAACATGAGTAAATTTTTGTATGTGATATTCCATAGGGATTTTTAAAAATTAATTAATTTATCTTCTAACATTGTTGTTCCTTTTTTGGGAAGTATTTATTTTCTTTGCTCAGCTGTCATGCCCACAGTGCTCCCACCACCATAGCACCCATGATCCATCACCACAGTCTTGTCCTCTTCCCATGTTTTAACCCCTCTCCCATCACTTCTCTGATGGTGCCTCAGATATGTGGTCAGTTTGCATGTTTTGCTTTTATTGACCCTTTGTTCACTTTCTCTATATCCCACATATAAGTGAAGCCATCTGAAATTTTAATCATCTTCCTATCATTTTCTGGGTAAGAGCCAGTGGTCTCAGGGCTTTCTGTTGAGCAACGCATCATTTCCCTATAGGTTTATAATTTCTTTTCTATAATGTATCAACATTTCTTATCTTTGTGCTTGGACTTGTTTGGGTGCTTTTTGTACTGTGCCATTGATCTAGACCCAAGCCCTTCTCACCTAGTTTGAGCTATTATCTCATTATTGCCTCATTTTAAAGAGGGCTTGTTATCAGGCAGAGCAAACTTTTTCCCCCATACGAATTGTAGAATCAGCTTTTGTTATTGAAGATTTGAAAAGTCATTGTCTTAGAGTCAGAAGTAGTGTTCCTAAGACAACCACACCAGTGCACCCACAGCCACAAGTTGAGGGTCAGACAGTGATTCGATCTTCAGAGACCGATTCACTGGTAAGTGGCATGGCCTGCACTGTGGAAAGTTTCAAAAGTCTTCTCAGGGAGATCCTGAAACCTCTGCAGTTCCTTCAAAAGCAGTTGTGAGCAGTGAACTTTCTGTTGAAGGAGTTGCCTTCCTCTTCCTCCTTGTTTTACCCTGAGGAAATGTCGAATGTCACTAATATTTTGCTTGTAGTAATACTTTTCCTTTCTTGTGGCTCTGTACATTTTTTATTTTATTCCTGGCATTCTGTATTTTACTATATGAATCCTATTTGCAGATTTTTTTTTTTGTTACTGAACACCTCAGGACCTCCAAACTTACCTGCTCTAAATATAAAGACAAAATATACTCTCATGTATAAGAACTTCAATAAAAACATTAATATATAATTAGTATGCAATAGAGAGAAAAGAAAGAATGTAGTTAAAATAGTTTCCCCATGAAATACTCAAAGTACCCATCCTCTCATGGGTAAATGTCCAGCCAAACAAGATTGACCCAAAGGGGGGCCACTGTGGCCTGAAAATGTGCCCTAAGTTTAAGGTAACTTCTAGGGGGGACCCAAAGAAAAGGGATGAAGGGGCCAGGAAATATGAAAGGAAAGTAACAAAATCAAAACTGAGTCAAGATAAAGGTTTCCATTTTCAGCCTTCCCTCAGACCTCAATGACCTCATGTCTGTCTCTTTCAAGTGTCTCCTTCCATGTCATCCAGGTCCATGCTACAAGTCCAAAGTCAAGAAGCAAATACAGCCTTTTCTTCACCTGTCTCTCTTTTTCATGTGCCTCATCTAGTCTCCTCTTTCTTCTTTTCTTTTTTCCAGCCTTATTCCCAAGATTTTTTTTTTCCATTTTTCCCCTAGCTACTCAGCTTCACCTTTTTTTGGGTGGAACAGGGAACCCAGAACCTCCTCCTCCCCCTCCTATGAGGATCACACTGTTAAATTCTGACCTACTATCAAGTGTGTCCTTCAAAGGCCCACTGTCTTTACTCTGACCACTGACTACTCTGAGCCATTACCTTTTCTTCTCAAGTCCTCTGTCATCCCAACCAGCCTCTGAACAAAGCATAAAAACTAGAACTAGATGTATAAGGAAGCCTTTTACTCATTCTGGTATGTATGGTAAATTTACACTTTTCATTTCCCTATATCTCTATACTGCATTCTAGAAAAATCATTAGTATTGCATTCCTTCTTTCTTCAACTCTTCTGTTATAGGTTTATATAGTTTGCTAAGTTTTTAAAAATTAATTTCCACGTCAATACATAATATTATTACGAGAGTAATTGGCTAGTCTATTCAATTTCATTTTATTTATAAACTACACACTTTTGTGATTTTGTTAAGTGGATATAAATTCCTTTGTCTCTTAGAAGCCCTTAAATGTGCTTGTGTCAAAGTCAATTCTGATCGATCTATTAATTATTTTATCTTATAAGCAGGGATGCTTGCCAAATTTATCTTATAAGCAGGGATGCTTGCCATAAAAGAATGGCCAGTTAAATTTAAATTTTGGACAAAGAAAGAACAGTCATTTTTTAGGATATGTGTAACCCATGCAAGATTTGAAAGGTATTTTGCTCTAAGATTTTTTTGTTCTGCATTGTACCTGCCAACTCTATGCTATGCTGGTAAGTCTGGTATCCTGTGATTTATACATTTAACAGTCCTTCCCCATGATTGTGATATACATAAAACTTGAGAATGATGGTTCTGCTCTATCCTGTCTCCTCATGAGCTCACTCCTGATTGTAGTTTGTTGATTATCTTAGAGTTAATTTTTCTTACATGATTTGAAATATTTTGCAGTTGCATCATAAATAACTTATTTTCAGTTTTCCCTGTTTTGGTCCTTGTATGGCAGTCCTATAGTTACCTTCATCTATTTTCTGGGAACCATTGTCCACAAGTTCTAGCACTGGTAGTTGTTGGGGTACAATTTAGTAAGGTTAAAAACTAAACCCCCACTCCTGGTCTAGCAGTCATTTGAAAGGTTTGACTAGATAAAGGAAGGGATATGAGGACAAAGCCATACAATTGATCACCATGACCAGAAAAATTAGTCCAGCTCCAGGAATGCAGAAGCAAAAGCCAGAACATTTCTGTGCCACATCCTAATAGATAACTGGTGCAAACTGACACCTCAAGTTAGAAAGCCTATGATAAGACTCTAAAGGAGAGCCTCAAATCCTCCTCCAGGTGCAGACTATTCCCATCTAGCCCCCTGCTTCCCTTACCAATGTATTTTAATGCATCTGTCTGTTCTGTTCTCCACTCTGTCTCTGGAGAATTCTTTCACTCCTGCACCTCCAGCATCACCCTGGTCTTCTCCCCACAACAGTAATTTGACGTTCAGAGGATTCAGTACTCAAGCCAATGAGTATTTTGAACCAGGACCAAGCTGAAGTGATAGTTCCTTTTGTATCTGTGCCCGTTTCTGCCGTTTATTTGTCTCTTTTGTTTTTAACCGCCCTGAAGCTATTCAAATTCAGTGTGGCTGTGAGTGGGGGGGAGGAGAGAAAGAGAGAGAGGGGGAAAGAGAGGTTATTGATGTATATAAAACAACAAAGAAAGCTTATAGTACCAGTTCCACACCATCTTTATGATGGTTGCATTCTAATTCCCATTTCTTTAATTAATTTAATTAATGGTTTGGTGACAACCAAAGAGTATATACATGAAGTTTGAAATATGGGTGGTGTCTGTGAGTTAAAGAAAGTCACTGTGTGGATGAGTTTGTTTATTTGTGGAAAAACAAGGATGGGGGAAATGTATGACTCATAGGGGACTCCTCAAATCCAAAACTGATGCTGATTGATGAAGTGGGATGGAAATAAAATCATGACTCAGAAAGCTTTGATCCACTCTTTCCAACAATATTATGATGAAAAGCTGCAACTCTGGTGGGACTGGCATCCCTGAATCCAGAATGGAAGAGTTACCTTGAAGACACCACTTCTGCTGAACCTGTTTACCTTGCACTGAGGATGGGTGCATCAAACTACGAAAAGCTAGTGAACTAGCCTTGAAGATCATCCATCATCATGGACTGAATTATACCTGCAAAAATTGTGTACCTGAAATACTCATATGTCAAAGTCCCAACTCCTCAGTATTTGTAAATATAACTGTATTTGGAGCTGAAGGATGCATGCTAAGAAGAGAGGTCTCAGCCAAAACCAACTCTACTGAGGCCTTCCTCTCCCAACTTCCAGCATTAAGAGCTGTGAAAAAAATACTTTTGTCATTCAAACTTCCCAGTTAGCACCAAGAATCTCATACACTCATCTAACTCTGCACAGATTCCAGACTCCTGGGGTAGGCACCTTTCGGCTTATAATTTGACTTCTCATAAGTTATTCAAATGGGGAAAGCATGGGCCAATTAATCATCAGGAAACTCTTAACCCACTTTCCCAGTGTGAATTCATTGGCTGGTTAATGCATCAGTCTTACAAACATGTTCAGGATAATCCCATCTTTAAATTCCTATCTTGTGAGTATTGGCAAAATTAGTATCTGGGCCTGCAGTTTTCACACAGAAACGTACACAAAAAGTATGTTCCCGTCCATCTGCATCCTAGTTGACTGGAAACTTTGGAGTCAAAGATGGGATGGAAGAATGGGATATAATTTGGGGACAGGAAGAAGGGATGATCAAAGGACTTTGTTAAAAAGTTACTTGAAACTTAGTGCTTTGTTTTTAGGTTGCATTAAATATGTCAGCAGTTACTTTAAATTGACTGTATAAAAATAGTAGCATCAGAACTTCTGCTTTGACAAGACTATGTGGCACAGAGATGGGGGTAATGAGCACAGCTGCTGAGGTGAGTGTGATACTGTAGTCACATCCTGTACCTGAGCTTGACAGTCGATGAAGTAAAGCTCCTGTAATCTTGAAGCAGCCTCATCAGCTAGCTTGTTTTCCAATGACTGAAGATTAGTTTAGTTAATGCCTTAAAAAAAGTTTATGTAAAACAATGGTTTCCACTTGAATTTTCATTTATCACTTCCTTACTAGCTAATGTTTGAAATATCACATTTCTCCGTTTGTGTTCAATGATGCTGAGTGCATAATTATAGACTATAATGGAAACTGTGTGTGTGTGTGTCTTTCTCAGTGCCTTCCTACTCGTGTACTGCAGTTTCCAAGTCAGTGTTAACAGAGGTGGAATTTAACTGACAATGGGAGAACTGTGTTGTCTGTTCAATTTTAACATGTCTTTAGAAAGGTAGTGATGCTTTTGTTAAGGTAAGGAGTGGGGGATAAGCTGGGAAAGAGACTGTCTCCCGTGAGTGTGCCAATGCATGGAAGAGAGCATGTGCCCTTTCTTCCTGGGAAACTCACCTTGGCTTGACAATTTGTGGCCCATTGCTTCTGTGTCACCATGCTTCCATTGCTTCACTGCTTGTGTCTTTCCCAGGTGTGAGCACAGTGACTGTGGCATGTCACTCCACCTTCACTTGTGAGTCAGTCACCTTTTAAAGAGCAGCTCAAACCAGTACAATCAGTACAAGGATTTGAGGACCTAGAAAATATCCCCTTGGTCTTTACTCTTTCTTCATCATAGTCCTGAATTTAGTGTCCTCTTACTGACAAATGTCTCCATGTTATTCTTGCAACATGATAGATTAAATATTAGCATAGGCAACTTAATATTTAAACCCACTAGGACTTTACTATCACTTGACAAGAAACTGGCTGCCAAAAGAATATGATTGTGAAGCTAGCATCCTAACAAATAAGGGAGAAGAATTTCAGTGAGATCCTTCACCTTACCAGCCAAACATATACTCTGGAAGCCATGATCCACTCTAAGTGTATCTGTTGAGCTCCTACCTATAGTCTGTTTAGCAGACTCTACTGACTTCTATTTTATAGTTTGCCCAAAGAGATAAATGTGCCTTAGGACACTGGGCTTTGGTTCACACTCTAATATTCTAAAGACAATACATTTATGTGGAAAACGCTGATTCACAAGAGTGAAGATGAAACCGTCAGACTGACATTACCTGCAACACTGGATTGCAAGATGGCAATTTGAGAAATGTTGTAGATATGATCAGTGTCAAAAGGGCATGCCTCTCCTCCTTATTTGCTCTATCAAATAACTACCCCTACCCTTTAAATTAAACAACCTATGTTTGATTAACAACCTTATCTTTTCACAATGTCTTGAGAAGGAATACCGAAAATTGAAGAACACCAGGGGTTAACAAAACAGGTTGGTCCCAGCCTGAATCTCTGGATGCCTCCATCCCAAAGACATGTCCACTTCCTTTTCTGGATAATGAATAACCCTGCCCTCTGCAAAAGGGCAGGAGAGTGGTCTTTCAGTCATGAGTCTGCTTCCCTCCTCACTTTGTTGACAAACCACCTTTCTTTTCCTCAAACTCTTTTTCTTTTTATTGGCTGAGGGAAATCGAGACCTGCCTTTGGTAATAGGCATAATGGGAAATTAAACTTCCCATTTTGGGCCTCCTTAATGACCTGGTTTCTCAACTCCAACACAGAGGATGCAGTTTCACAGAGCTCAGACTCTGCTCTTGAGAAAGCCCCTAGTTTAGGTCCTGGAATCTGGCCTGGCAGTTATTGACTCAATACTATTTGGGAAAGTTTCTCATTGGTCTTCTGTTATGTCAGTATATGATCTTAAAAAAATAAACATTTTACCTTCAGGCTATTATAAGTAATTTCCATTCAAAGCAAAAGCACAGATTTAAGCATTTTTAACCTTCCTTAACTAGCCACTGTGTAAAAGTCTGCTTATTACTTTTCTAGATCTGGATTGTCCTGCCTTCTCTTTCCTAAAGCACAATACTAGCATATTTTAATTTCTTGAAATCTCTTTAATTTCTTGAAATTCCTCCAAAATTTACCTGACCTTTTCTGAGCCATTTTTACAGTTTTTTTTATTTTTTCCAAGTATTTTAATAAATAATATTCCATAACTCTAGGTGGATTTGATTTTGATTTACAGAAGAATGCTCATATTTACAGATTAGAGAGTTGGGATTTTAGATATTTCTAGTTCACTGAGATTTGTAAGCCCCATGAACCAGAAAAGGCACAAAATAAAGGAGGCCACCAAGCTATGTGTCCTACTTTTTATTTCCTGACAGACTAGTTGACCTTGAGAGAAGAAGAGTAACACACCAAATCAGGGAGGAGACGTAACATGCACTTTTTTCTTTATAAAATGGAAATGGTATGTATTTAGACCAAAGGCAATTGCTGTGGAAGAAATCTCAGGGTGAGGCCGGAGGTACAGGAATAAAAGAATTCAGCAGAGACATGAAGGAGAATGGAACGGGCAGATTTGTTGAAATGCACTGCTAAGAAAAGCAGTAGGCAAGATGGGCGAGTTCTGCACATGAGGGAGGATTTGAAGCTCTCTTTTATACTCTGTTTTTTGAGGGCTTCCTAAGGGTGCCCGTTTACACAATTATCTGCTGGGATGCCTGGTCTCAGGCACTGGCCTTTGACATAGAAATGTGTTCTAGCATCCCTTTTCAGAGCTGGGCTGTTTTGTGGCTGGCCTTGTCTCTGAAGCAACTTTATCCATTCCCTTATCCTTTCAAGTCTTCCAAACTTGCCTACTGGTTAGAGTAGAAGTTTACTTTTTAATCTTATTAAATTGTACCTTTATGGTGAGGGAGGCTAAGAGTAGAAAATTTAGGCTGGAAGAGTCACAAAACCAGAAACTGAATGTGAGGGTACAAATGATTAACATAGTTGTGAAAAATCCCTTGGCCAATTGCTGTAGCAAGTATCAGATCTCACTAGAAAGCATCCAGAAGTACAAACCAGAAGAGGGGATGTGGAGACTGAGGGTCATTGTAGAGAATCACCTGTCCTTACAAAACCACCTAGTCACACCCTGGATGTAACTAATCTAATAATGGATAACAATACCATAAAGGTTGAACCCCTCCCCAAAAGAACACCTTGTCAGTGCAATTTCTGGATAGAGGGGAGGAGATGCAACTCTAGTCCCAAGCCTGCTCACCTCACCTCTCTCCATTTAAGCATCTTTTTAATAAAACTTTTTCTTCCTGCCCACTTGTAACTGTGCAATTGACTCTTCCTTCATTCCTTCGTTCCTTAGTTCCTTGGTTCGTTCGTTCGTTCGTTCCTTCCTTCCTTCCTTCCTTCCTTCCTTCCTTCCTTCCTACCTTCCTTCCTCTCTCTTTTGCAATAAACCTGTACTATTACATATAATTAAGTTTTCTGTCTTTTGGGGAGACTTACTGAATGCCATTGAAAGAGGGACTGTGGTGACAGTACTCAGAAGCAACCCAAAGACCCCCTTCTTTCAACCTAATAAAGTTCCAAACTGACATCAAAAGGTGCATTTTAAGTCCTTGCTAATAGAGCACTGGTGATTGTTTTCATGATTCATTTCAGTTCAACAGACTTTGAGCACCTATAATGTCCTGGACTATGGGATAAACACTCAATGATACAGAAACATCTAAGAGATAGAGGTTGAGCTCAGGAGCTCAAAGTCTTGGGAGTGGGAGCAAAGGACAATTGAGAATACCCCACTAGAAAGTGGTTAACATTTTGTCAGGTAGTCATAGGACCTTGGGAGTCCTGAGCTTATGACCATAGGACATTGTCTATCTAATTCTTTGTAGATGTGCCATGAATCCTCATCTATAGCTTTGGGAGAAATAAACATACATGACATATGTGTGCTTTGCCAAATTTTATAATTTAAAAAGCAGAATTAAAAAATATAAAAGCTCTAGCTTTAGTTATTAACTCTGATTAACTGCCACCATTGTTAATTATCAGATCTCAGGGAAATAGGTTTTTAAAAAAATCATGCATAGTTATTGCTAGGTGAAATCTTTTACAGTTTTGTTTTAATACTGTGAGCTTATTGGGATTTGAAGTCAGATTTTCCTTTGTATTCTTTAATCCTGATGGTGAAATTTCAACTTTTTCTTATATTTATATCAATTTCTTTCTAAGTTTTGCAGAGAATGAACCAATATGATACTTGAGCCAGACATAAACAATCCTACTTGGTTTTATCAGTATGGTGATGGTGCAGCATGGATAATTCAGATGGCAGGTGGGGAACTGCATGCTGTCAGCCAGTATGTGTGTATTTTAGGCTATTTGTACAAGTTAAATAGTGTGATCCACTTAGCTGGACAGTACATCCTAGGGCAAAATGATTACTTGGAATTAATGAACTTTTAGTTTCACTCAATGTATGGAAACTTCAGGCTGTCATGCATTCCCAGACATCTTTGCTACTCCTGTTAGTACTTCTTGGGTAACCAACTATACCACGAACAGTGGTATAACCATTACGTTTCTAATATTACTCCTGAAAATGTCATCTTTGCTTATTTGTTGAGATATTTGATACTGGGTGGAAATGGGCACTAAAATATTTTGGTAAGCATTTAAGCAACAAAGTCCAATACATGCTGAATTTCAAATTTGAGATGCATACATGCTAAGTATTAACTTTGACTACATGAATGTAATCACTGGGTTTGTTTCACCTTTAGAAGTTTTGCAAAAGAACCAGAGAAACCTCAAGTAAAAAAAAAAAATTCCAGAAAAAAAAAAGCAAAACTAGTCAAAGAATGGTATCGTTAAAACTTGATGGCTCTTTTTAACATGGCTGAATCAATGAATAAAAAATAAATATTACTTTTACAAAGAAAGCCCACATTTAATATTCAAAGGTATTGTTAGACATATTTTTGAAGATTGGCTACAGCTTAACCTGAAATATCTATGACATTCAAAATGTTTTCTTTAAGTGAAAAAACAAAAACAAAAACAAAAACAAAAAACCCAAAACTTCAGACCTTTAGGACCTGTGAGGTTTTCCAATTTGAATCTCAGCCCTTAAAATTTGAAGATATATTTTTACATGTATCTTTTCACTTTATTTTTGCACATAGATGGCTGACTTACAGTTCTGATCAGAATAACTGGTGAGGAAATAGCAAATATTCCATTTTTGTTTCTTGATGTTTTCTTATACCAGATTTGGAACAGAACTTAGTTTGCCATTAAAATTAATAAAATTTAGAGCAAAAAAAGATAGAGAGCAATTTCTCAGACAGCTTTTAAGACAGCAGGGCAGACCCACGCCCAGGAGCGCAGGAGCACCCAGCCCATCTACAGCCCCTGTCTTCCTGGCAAGGGATTGCAGGTAAGGACTTGGAATTTATGTTTGCATACCAAAAGGAAAAGAACTCCAACTGTTTAGCAGTTGCTAAGGACTCAGGGTTAGAAACTCAGGAGCTCATAGAGAGCAACTTCTCAGAGAACATTTTTTTTTTTGAACAAGAACAGTTTCTTTAATAAATGTTGTTGGAAAAACTGGACAGCAATATGGCAATATGCAAAAAAAAATTGAAGCTAGACTACTACCTTCTAATATTCACAAAGGTTGTCTCAAAATGGATTAAGGACTTGAATGTTAGACCTGAAACCTTAACACTCTCAAAGAAATCAAACACAGTAAACTCTGACATTGATTTTGGAGATTACATTTTTAAATCTGACTATAAAAACAAAGTCAACAAAAGCAAAATATAAAATATATGGGATTATACCAAACTAAAATATTCTGTACAGCAAAGAAAACTAATGATAAGACAAAAAGGTAACCTACTGAGTAGAAGAAAATATTTACAAATCATATATCCAATAAAAGGAAGTTTTTAAATATACAAACTCATATATATGCAAATATGTATACAAACTCATAAAAATAAATAAAACAATAAGAAATTTGATTAAAAATGGGTGGAGGATCTTAACAGACATTTTTCTAAAGGAGATATACAGATGGCCAACAGGCATGTGGAAGGGTGCTCAAAATCACTAATTATAAGGGGAATGCAAGCAACACTATAACATATCCTTTCACACTTGGTAGAATAACTGATATCAAGAGACAAGAAATAACAAGTTTTAGGAAGGGTATGGAAAAAAGAAATCTTTGTGCCCTACTCGTGGGAATGTAGACTAGTATAATCACCATGGAAAACAGTATGGAGTTGCCTCAAAATTTTTAGCATACAATTATCATGTATCTTTTCTAGAATAGTGAAGACTGCAGGAGAAGGGAAGCCATTTTGAAATTTGATTTTTTTTTTTACTACATTCAAAAATCCTTTTTAAAAACAACTTCTCTAAAACTTCAGAGAGCTTCTAAGACAGCAGGGCAGACCCACACCCCAGGAGCACTGGCACTTCTGCGCAGCACAAGCGCAAACAAAGAAAGGAACTTTCCCCCCCAAACACCCAACAGAAACAAGAAATAACCGAGACACAAAGGCAGAATTATCCACCTCCTGGTAAGTGTCAACATGCCAACCAATACCAGAGCAGCCATTGCTCAATATGTAGAGCAAGCTTGTAAAGAAAACATGAGAAGAAAGAACTATACAAATACTCAAGTAAATCCAAAAGGGAAACAATTCATCATCAAAGGATAGACAATCTCCAGAACCAAAAAGATGACATCGAAGAAATGGCCTATATGTCAGATAAAGAATTCAGGCACAACATGATAAAAGCACTCAACAAGCTAAGAGGAAAAGTAGAATAATATAGAAAGGAATGTAGCAAAATGAACAGTATCATTGTCAAACAGAAGAGTGAGGTTGAAACACTAAATAAGAAACTGAAGGAGATATAGTTTATTAGAGGAGCAATAGAAGAGCTCAAAAATGCAGGGAAAAGTCATGAAAGAAGGTTAGAAGAAATTGAAGAATGAACCAGCACATTGAAGGATACAGAAATAGAGAGAACGAAGAAAGAAAAAGAGAGAAACACAAAGCAAGAACACAGCAGAAAAAAATAGCAGTCTATCAGATACATTGAAGAAAGGAAATATAAGAGTAATTGGAATCCCAGATGGAGAAGAGAAAGACATAGGAAATGAAAGACTTAATAACGCAATAATGGAAGAGAATTTCCCATATCTGAAGAACAAAATGAAAATAACCATACAGGAAGCAAAAAAGGACACCAAACTACTTTAATGAAAGAAAAACAACAAGACACATAATCACAAAACTTCCAAGAGCCCAAGATAAAGAAAAAATGAGAATGATTAGAGAGTAGAAACAGATAACCTACAAAGGAAAACCCACTAGGCTGACCTCAGACTTCTCTGAAAAGACACTCCAGGCAAGGAGAGAATGGAGCCACATTTTCAAGAGACTCCAGGACAAAAAGTGCTAACCAAGAATACTCTACACTGCAAAGCTGTCCTTCTTTGATGAAGGAAAAATTAGAACCTTCTCAGACAAACAAGGTCTCCAGAAATGTGCTACCACTAAATCCCCACTTCAAGAAATTTGCAAGAAGCCTCAAGACCAAAGCCCTCAGAAGAATAAATAAAACGAACATAATGAGAAACCAAATCAGAACTTCAAAATGATTACCAGAAACTCAACATTAGGATCTCAAACATCAATAATCACTCTAAATGCCAATGATTTAAATTCATCAATCGAAAGACACAGAGTTGCGGACTGGATCCAAAGACACAACTCAACATTCTGCTGCTTCCAGGAAACATATCTAATCCCTAAAGATAAGCATAGACTGAAGGTAAAAGGATGGAAAACAATCCTACCAACAAATGACCCCCCCAAAAAAGGCAGGGGTAGCCATTCTCATAGTGGACAAAGGAAATTTCAAAATAAAAAAAGTGATCAAGGATAAAGATGGTCACTACCTAATGGTTCAGAGTTCAGCTCACCAAAAAGATATAATTATCAACATATATTCACCAAATGAGGGAGCACCAAGATTCATAAGACAACTACTAGCAGAAGTGAAAACAAATATTGGTGAAAACACATATGTAGTAGGAGACTTTAACACCCCACTCTCACAAAGGGACAGATCAACAAAACAGAAACTAAGCAAGGACCCAAAAACCTTAAAAGAAGACCTAGACCAAATAGACCTAATAGATATCTACAGGAGTCTGCACCCCCAAGGAAAGGAATATACTTTCTTTTCAAATGCATATGGATCCTTCTCTAAAATTGACCACATATTAGGACACAAGGCAAATTTGAATAAATACACAAAAATTAAAATTATGCCAATGTTTTCTCAGATCATAAAGGCATCAAACTAGAAATTAGGATTAAAGAAATTTAAACCTACTTTGAAATAAATGACAAAAAGACGCAACATTCCAAAATGACTGGGACTCAGTAAAAGCATATCTAAGAGCAAGGTTCATAGCAATACAGGCACATATCAAAAACTAAGAAACTAACCAAAGAAGTAACCTAATTGCCCAACTTGAAAAGAAAAAGAGCAACAAAAAAAGCCAAAAAACCCAGGAGAAGACAAGAAATAATAAAATTAAAAGAAGAAATAAATAACCTAGAAACCAAAAAGACTATCCAGAAAATCAATAAAACCAAGAGATGGTTCTTTGAAAAAATAAATACAATTGATAAACTCCTTGCAAAGCTCACAAAGAAAAGAAGAGCGAACACTCAAATAAACAGGATCACAAATGAAAGAGGAGAAATTGCAACAGACACAAAAGAAATTCAAAGGATGATCTGAGACTACTATGAACAGCTATATGGAACCAAACACAACAACCTGAATGAGATGGACAGATTCTTGAAAAAAATACAACTTACAACTACCCAAAACTGAACAAGGAAGAAATAGAGACCTTAAATAAACCAATCAAAAGCAGTGAAATTGAAGCAGTCATCAAAACTCTCCCTATAAAGAAGAACCCAGGACCAGATGGCTTCACAAATGAATTCTACTAGACATTCAAAGATGAAATAACCCCTGTACTAATAAAACTTTTCCAAAACATTGAGAAAGAAGGAAAACTGCCAAACACATTCAATGAAGCAAACATCACACTCATACCAAAACCAAATAATGATGGCACCAAGAAAGAAAACTATAGATCAATTTCCCTAATAAACACGGATGCAAAAATTTTGGCAAATTTTTGCAAAATCTTGGCAAATTGAATCCAACAGTGCATAAAAAGCATTATTCACCATTACCAACTGGGATTTATCCTAGAGGCATAAGGATGGTTTAACATCTGGAAACCAATTAACATAATACACCACATCAACAAAGAGAAAAACAAAAACCATATGATCATATCAATAGATGCAGAGAAAGCATTTGATAAATCCCAGCACCCATTCATGATAAAAGCCCTTGAATTATTGGGAATTAAAGGAACATGCCTCAACATAATAAAAGCCAGCTATGACAAACCAACAGCAAACATCATCCTAAATGAGGAAAAACTAATATCATTCCAATTAAGATCTGGAACCAGTAAAGGATACCCACTCTCTTCACTACCTTTTAGCATAGTACTGGAAGTTCTAGCCAGGGCAATAAGGCAAGAGAAAGATGTAAAAGGGATACAAATAGGAAAAGAGGAACTGAAGCTATCACTATATGCAGAAAACATGATTCTTTATATAGACAAAAAATCTACAGAAAAACTTCTTGAAACAATAAACAATAAACTTGTAAGCTGGTTACAAAATCAACATACAGAACTCAGTAGCATTCCTATATGCAAAAAGTCAAACAGAAGAAGATGAAATAAGCAAAAAACCATACCATTTACCATCACACCCAAAAAATTAAATACTTGGGAAGAAACCTAACAAAACACATGAAAGAACTATGCAAAGAAAGCTTCAAAATACTGCTAAAAGAGATAAAAGAAAACATAAGGAAATGGAAAAACATTTCCTGCTCATGGATTGGAAGAATGAACATCATCAAAATGGCCATCCTATCAAAAACAATCTACAGTTTCAATGCAATCTCTATAAAAATCCCTGTCACATTCTTTAAAGAGATAGAACAAAAATTACTGAAATTTATATGGAATAACAAAAGACCTCAAACATCAAAAAGTCTACTGACAAAAAAAAAAAGAGAAATTGGAGGTAATACTATCCCAGACTTCAAATTATACTACAAAGTCATAGTAATTAAAACAGCTTGTTACTGGTACATAAACAGACAATCAGACCAATGGAACAGAATTGAGTGTCCTGAAATAAAACCACACATATATAGTCAACTAATCTTTGACAAAGGAGTGAAAAATTTACTTTGGAACAAGGACAGCCTCTTCAATAAATGATGCTGGGAAAACTGGTGCAAAACATGCAAAAAAAATGGACCAAGACAACTCCCTCACAGCATGTACAAAAAATCAACTCAAAATGGATTGAAGACTTGCAACCATAACATACAAGACTGGAAACCATAGCATACATAGAGGAAAATGTGGGCAAAACCCTTCATGAATTACAATCTAGAAATTCATTTCTAGATACATCCATTGCAGGTAAAAAAAATGAAGGAAAGCATTAACAGCTGGGACTACATCAAACTTAAAAGCTTTTGTACAGCAAAAGAGACAACAGAGAAAAGAAAAAGAAACCCAACTGAGTGGGAAAAAATTTTTGCTCTACATACAAGTCTTAAGAGTCAGATAACAAAGATACACAAAGAACTCACACAACTTGACAAAAACAAAGTAAAAAAAACCCAGCTAAAAATGGGGAGAAGAATTACAAAGACACTTCTCCAAAGAGGAAATACAAATGGCCAACAGGCACATGAAAAAATGTTCAATGTCACTAGCAATCAGGAAATACAAATCAAAACCACGATGAGATACCACCTTACACCAGTAAGAATGGCCCACATCCAAAAAACGGGCAACAACAAGTGCTGGCGGGGATGTGGAGAGAAAGGAGCACTCTTACACTGCTGGTGGGAATGTAAACTGGTCCAACCACTATGGAAAACTGTGAGGCAGACCCTCAAATTAATGAAAATGGAACTACCATTTGACCCAGGAATTGCTCTCTTAGGAATCTACCAGAGGAGACCTAAATGTGGGTACAAAGGGATGCCTGTGCTTGGATGTTTACTGCAGCACTACTTATAATTGCAAAGTCATGGAAGCAACCTAAATGTCCGAAAACAGATGACTGGATGGAAAAGATGTGGTATATATACATAATGGAATATTACTCATCAATTAGAAAGGACAAATTGGATGATTTTATGATAACATGGTTGTACTTAGAAGAAACAATATTAGGAGAAACAAGTCAAAAAGAAAAAGACAGACACCAAATGGTTTCACTATTATATGGGGCATGGGAAAGATAAACAAAAACCCATGAAGAAAAGTCAAAGCAAGCTAACAACCAAATGAAAGACACAACTTGGGGGGTGGGTGGGACAGGGTGGGAATGGGCAGGCAGGGGAAGTGAACCTTGGGGATTACAAAGATGTGAAATGTATATAGAAATAAATTATTTAAATAATTAAAAAAAGAAATAAAAATGTTTAGAGCAAAGAAAAGTATCGAATTTTTCTACATATTGACTTTCTAGATGATATCAGCTTCTCATCACTGGTCATGCAGACCATTCTTTAGTTTTAACTATTCATTTTGGGGAGGAAAGGGGTTGACTTGGGGGTGGATGTTGGGAAGAAGATAACTGACTTTTATTTACAATCATTGTTCTGGTGTCAGCAGATGATGTTTCATGTTCGTCAGTGAAGACGTCAGAGGTACTGAAGTCCAGCGATGACACAGCTGAGTTAATGACAGATTCCATTTGGAAAGTGATTGGAATGAATAGGAGTTCCTCTCTGATGATCAAGGGTTTTAGAATCTTGTGAAGAACACCTGCTGTTTTTCCTTGCCTAGTTTCAATATTCAGTCTAGATTTTCAAATATAGGTTAATATTATATCAATGACTGATTTTGAAAGATAAGATCTTAAAATAGTTGAAAGGCACACTACAAAAGATAGGGTCGCCAATAGTCATCTATGTATGTCATTAGCTGGATAGACAGGTTCTAATAATGAACAGCAAGACACACTGCCTTATGAAACCAATTTCTGTCTTAAATAAGCAATGTTAGATTGAATGAATGGTCATTAAAAATGAATTCCACTTGGGTGTGTGGAGTTAGCCCTGATGGATTAGTGAGGAATGCTGTTCCTTTCACAAGTAAGAGATTTTACTTTTTGTGATTAGCCACACAGCTGTAAAATCTGATTCTGAGAAAATATATAATCGCATTTCCAGCAAGGTTTTGATGTATCCTAATCTAAAATCACATTTTCATGAGAACTCAGTACGCTTTGCCTCATTATAAGCATTTTGTCACATTTCCTTTTATTTAAATGATCCCATGTAAAATAAAGGATCTCAAAAGGACATGAGTCATTATTTCTGTTTAACTCTTATTTTGACTTCTGCCAAAAATTGAGTATTTAATTTCCATAAATGAGACACATTCATTCTCATGTTTACCTTTTTGACCCTGTGATCATCCAAGAGAAGACTGAGAAGGCTTATCTTGTTCCATGGCAAAAGTCAGTTGCAAAGGAATATGTCACTTTGAGACATTTATGTAGCAATGATTGGGATCCAAATGTTATGTTCTTATGTTTCAAAGATACCTAGGTGCCAGGTAGGAAGATGCAAGAGATTATTTCAGTTATTTCTTAGGCTGTCAGTAATAACTGAAATCCTGTGCAAACCAAGACTCATGGTCAATCTAATGCTAAGACAGAAGGAAGAATGGAGCTAAAGTAAGTGAACTATGGAGCCCTAGAGAGCAAAACTTTAAAGAATCCTGTGAGAAGAGGAAGTGTTTCCTGGTTGAAAACAAAAAAATATAATTCCAGAAGTGTCATGAAGATAAAATCTGTTAACCTTGGTGATAGAGATTGATGAAATTCTGTATTGAATTCCAAAGAAAAGTAATTTTTCTGAGCAATATCTACTTCCAGGCTACTTGAATTTCTATGAGTCAATTAAAACTAACAGTGAGGGGGTGTCAAACACATTTGCTTACTTATCCAATCATAAGTGTTTATTGGGTAATTTTTCTAAACCAGGTACTATCAGAAGAAATACACGTGGGGAAGTGGGGGGAGAACCAGTGTTTCCACTCTGGCCTCTGTTGTGTAGGTACTTCTTACTGAGCATCCCAAGTGTTTTCATATGTCCCATGAATGAACTCTTAAATTCCTCCATTAAACCCACCTTTTATTTAGGAAAAAGAGTCTCAGAGAGACAAAGGCAGAATGGTGGGACTTAAGCCACAATAAGTCTGAAAGGAAAGTTTTCTACTCCATCAAATTGGATAAGAGAGTTTGGTTCCATGAAGTAAAACCCTCAATTCAATGAAGCCAGGCTCATTTCTTACAGCCTTTCCATAGACTCTCTCCTCTGACATTGATCACACAAGTTAGGAGGAAAATGCCAAGAAGTCTAAAGAAGACATCCTCTCGAGGATCTGAGAACCCTCTATTGATAAGAATCTTCCCCTTTGGTAAGGGACTTCTGGAGTCAGTATGAGGTATTAGGGTGGAAAAAAAAGATGTTTGAAACAGGAATAAGTTAAGAGGAGAGAAAGTAGATGGTTCTTCAAGACTCTTTGCTAATCCTGGACAGAGAATATCAAGTTTCTTGTCTCTGCTTTTTTTTTTTTGGTTGTTGTTGTGTGAATAAATGGAATATTCCAAATATCAATATTAACAGAAGATCAGTCTCTGGCACAAGGCAGACCACTCAGGTTTAGATCCTGGGTGCCCACTCATCCAGTCATGTGAACCAGGGCCTGTGACTGACTCTCTGAACTTCACACACACACACACACACACACACACACACACACACACACAAATCATGATAACAATTGTATCTTCCCTAGAAGTTATTAAAAAGATGCATGCCAAGCCATAAAAACTCTAAGGATACTCTCTGGAACATTTTAAGTATCATTAAAGCATTAGCTATATTCAAGCCCAAAGTGTATTATAAGGCAAATATCTACCATTTGAATGACTCTTAATGATGTATTTACAATTTACTTTTATCTTCCCTTTGCCTTTTTATCTACTCAGGCTTCTGATGTTAGTTGAGCAGGATTAGTCAATTGGCTTAGCCTATAAAGCTGGACTGTCGTTTAATTGGATATGCAGGACCCAGGAAAACACCTTGCCCTCAAAGCTATTAATATGTGTAGGGCCCTGTAGACCAGTTCCTATGACAGAGCACTGGGTTTAAATGCCAAAAGCTTCAAGTCAACTCTCAGCCCTCTTCCATTCTTTCCCTCTGTTTTTCCTCCAGCGCATGGGCATACATGTACATACACAGAGCCTTTACCCTGGAAAATATATTCTTTCATAAAGGAATGATTTTCATTGCTGGATACACATCAAAATCCCTTAATGTGGGGGGTCATTTAAAAAGTGATGCCCAGATCTCATTCAGAGAAATGAAATTAAACTCCTTAAAGAGTAGCGGTTAGGTCTCAGTATTTTTACAAAGATCCCCAGTTGTTCAGTGGCTTTGGAAATTTTGGGGATATTTTAGTATAAGAAGCCACCAACTTAACCCCCCACACAATTTTTCAAGGCTAGTTTCTTTCATTTGAAAGACTCACCCCCATAGAAATTCTTGTAAATGGAAGCTGGTCATATCTTCCAGTAAATGGCGGGTTGACTTTGAAAGACCACCACACTGCAGTCTGTGATCTCTTTGATAGTGGGTGACATGGTTGGATCAGGGGACCCAGGAGTTCCCCTTCTTGGGTATGCACATGGTTGGAACTGTACCATGTTTGTGCTGGTGGGTGATCACATGAGAAGAGAAGGGAATTGAGAAGCACACAAAACATTGTGATCTAGGGTGGAAAGGAAGAGGAAGGAAGGTGCACAGTGCTGGAGAAGGAAGTGGCATGTGGGTGACCATGGGCAATGGGGTAAGCAGCAGGGTGCTGCAGAAGGACAGGAAGAGAGGCTGTGATTTCTCTCATGGATGGGCAATGGCCTGAGGTGACTGGAATCCCAAGACTAGGATTTGTGTAAGCTGACTGCATTTGCTAAAGAAGTTTGAGAAGCTTGGAACCTGGACTTCACGTTGGATCCTGTTTTACCTAAACTGGTTTGAAATCTTCACTTCCGAAAGCCTGATTTGAAATTTTTGCTGTTTGGGGCTTGGTTTGGAATTTTTCCAACTTGAAGCTAGGACACACACTGAAGAGAAGCAGAATCTCTATATTCTTGTACCATGTTTCTGGAACACCACAAGCTGACTTTGACCTAAGAGACAGATTGGACTATGTGATGAGGTCAGTGGAGTTACCCAACCACCCACCCACCCCCCTTCTTGGAGACTCTTTGTTTACTTGCTTACTTTGTCATAAATAAATTTTAGTTCGGTCACTTTAAGAGCTTGGTCTGGCTTTCAAATTGCAAGGAGGGCTGCAGGTGAAAGAACCATGAAGGCAAGCAGCAGCAGATTTAAAAGGTAAGATATTTTTTCTCTGGGTTGGAAGCTTGAGAGTTTAGCCGGAGGCTTCTTGCCTTGTTGTGTACGATCTCATCTTTAATATGTGACTATTTATAAATCTGGAAACACTCTTGGTGAGGCTCTCCCTGCAAACCCAGCATCATCCTCTGGCTACCCTTTGTCCTGAACTTTTTGACCCAATATAAAAAAGTAAAATAAAATACAGACCATGGCAACTAGCTGGTAATGCCATGGTATCTCTTGAACAGGGGTAACAGGATAACTTACATTTTATAAAGAGAGTTTATATTAAAATAAACCATATTTACTCACCTCTTGTTGAAAAGATTGAAATGATCTTTGGAATCTTTTCCTAAATAATATACTAAAAGTAATAACCACATAAAGATTTAGCAGAGGGTTAAATGTTATGGCTACTCCTTTACATTTGAGGAGATAGTAATTGTTCTAATATCTTCTAACAAAGTTATTAGTCAGCTAGCAAACTCTGTTGCAGGCATTTGAATATCTGAAGGTTTGAACCTTCATAATGAAATTACTTAAGATAGAACTGTGCCTATTCTTTAGTTGCTATAATAAGTAATGAAGATTACAAAATAGGAGAAAAGAGTTTACCTACCAGACACTAAGCAAGAGTTTGTCTTTTTACATTTCAATAGGCAAACTGAGAATTTACAGTGTCGGCATAGTCTGAATCCATTTACCTTGTGAGGTAGATGGTGCGATTGTGAGATATTCAGGATCTCATTTGACAAGTGGTACTTGTCATCTGTATGGATGATATTTGTTGGAGTATAGCACAGAGTAGACATACTTTTCTCCTTATCATTGCTGCCAGTCATTCGCCATAAACCCTCTAGTTCTCATTTTTTAATGAAGTCTTAGGAAAATTCAGAGCTCTTAATAACTCTCAGTTATCTAAAATTTGAAGTCAGTCTAGTTGAGATTCAAATATTGAACATATCTCTGGTTCAGTGCTTAGCTCTTTTCCTTGTCCCAGGACCCAATATCTTCCAGGTCTACCTCCATGCTTCCTCTCCCAGATGGGTACCCCAGCTGTAACCAGAAGACTGGAGTTCAGGACACCTGTCACCACTGAATGCCACTAAGGTAGAGGCAAGAATCGAATCTTTAAAGTGCACTTTAATCAGACAGCTGGCAACTTGAAAGATGGGGGGGAGGTAGTTCACACCCTAAAGAAAAGGCTTTAACATTTCATTCCCAGTTGTCTTTTTGTAATGCGCTATACAAAGACAGTTTAGCAGAAAGCTGGCCTTCAGTGATATTAGCAACTGTGAGGTCTAGCCCTGGAGCTCTTTATCACCCTCTCCATAGGTACCTGGCTTCACACTCCCAGGGTGCTGAGGCTGGTACTGGCTTCCCCAGATGTGTCCTTGGTCTGGAAAGTTAACCCAGAGCATACAGGCCTAAACAATGTGTGTGTGTGCAGATTTACTACTCTACCTTGCATTATGTCTTGCCAAATCACCTCCCTCTCCTTAGCCCCTATCATAGCCTTTCCTTACTGGGGAGGCAATCTATCCTCTTGACTGGGAAAGGGTGTGCTCTGTCCAGCATCCACTGAACCCAGGGGAAATGGCCCATCCTAGCCACATGTGACCGCCTCTCCGTTCTCTGCCTAGTGGTGGAGGTCTGCTGCTCTGGACACATATAAAATGTCAGCCCCTTTATACACAGCCAAAAGCTGGTTCAGCTTTCTTGGAGAGTTTTTCTCTTTCTTTTCGTCAGGAGTTCCTTCAAAGAGATAGAAGAAACCAGAGTTGTGGGACTTGCCTTGGGGGTTGCCCTTCTCTCCATACTCATCTTTGGAAGCAGGGGACAGAGGCAGGGGTGACAATTGATGGATAGATAGCACAGTTGATGGGTCACTTCCTAGTACACCAGGTACAGTGTCTAGTCCCTAGTTAAGTGTAACTTCTTGAGAACAGGAGTCAAGTATTCCCTTTGTATCCTGGCTACCCATCTGAGGTGATGAGAAGTCCTCTCCAGCTTCTATTATTGTATCAGCTGTGTCAGGGCAGTCTCAGTCCAGGGCCTCTCCTCAGATCACAGCATCGGGAGTCCCTGGTCCTGGTATAGTTTTGTCAGACCAGGATGTGGGGGGAAAGGGTTGGGCTGGTTCCGTGCCTGTGCATGGGCTGAAGAGTGTGGGCTCTTATCTTCAGGCGTAAGCCTGGTCTGACTAGTGCTGTTGTCCTCTTTCTCCTCCTACTGTAATGTCAGCTTGGCAAGGGCTTTCTGTGTCTGTGCATAAGTAACTATGGATAATTACTCCAAAGGAAGAGGTGAATTATCCCTGCTGGGCCCATCTGTATCCATCCATAGAGCTCTTGCAAACCTTTTATCTGAGTCCAGACGGGCAAAGGCCCAAAGCTCATTTGAGCTTTGCTCTCATTCAGCTGCTTGAGCAGGAGGGAGAGTGTGCTTCCCCAACACCCCACACATGATTAGAAGGTAGGGGGGCTGGCATTTGGGAAAAGCTCTTTAGCATCAATGACAATTCACATTGCTGTCAACTGTTCCAGATATTGTAGTAGAGAACGGTCACTCACTCGTCCCTAAAACACTGTCAGTGTCTGAAATTCCCAGTGTCATAGGCATGTCCTTCATGAATAAAAATCAATAAAAATCAAATGGAAAATGGTATTTCAATACATATTTTATAATTAATCATCAGTGTTATTTGCATGTTCTTTTTACATGCAAGAATTTGTAAAGAATTAAGAGTATATAGTATGGAGACTTGGGTTTATTCTCAAACTGAGAATAAATAGAGGAGGTCTGCTCAAGATGAGATACTTATTAATATTATAGTCAATATTTCACTTAATCCTCAGAATCACGCAATGAGATTTGATCTTTTGATGAACCCATTTTTAACACGAGAAAACCAAATCTTGGGTGCTTACAGAACAAGTCCAAAATGACACAGGTAGATACTGGCAGCCTTCTGTTCAGCCCCTTGTCTCTGGTACTGATTTATACTATTAACCTTTATGAGATCTGGGTCAAGTTTACAGGCTTTGCAGACAAGGGTATCAGCAGGCAAATGGGGATGCTCAGCTCAGCAGACTTTAGCATAAATGATGCAGTTTGCTAGTTTTCATAGTTTGTTCTTTTAGAAACAACCAGAGTGCATGGACTAGCTACTGTGGCTATTCCTAGCTCAGCTGTTTAAGGAGCATCCTGTCTTCTCCACATGGGACATTTAATTTGAGACTATTTCAGTATGATCAAAATGATCACGTTGTTGTACACAGAGGGTGATGAGTATGAGTTTGTAAACAGTCAGGCCATTCATAGTTCACAGTGACTCAGGTAGCCACTTAAGTACAAAGTCCACTGGGGGAGGTATAGGCACAGAGAGGCCGCACAATTTTTGTTGAAAATGACTCAACTGTCCCACAAGTAATTACTGTTTAGGTTGTGGAGTGAAAGTTTCAAAGATCAACATCAAGGACTGTGAACAGAAAATAAAAATGTTTTGGCTGTCTGAAAATAAGTGACTGAATCCAACAGAAGTCTACCTGAACTGAAATAAATGCATCCCTTCCCATTTATAAAAAACAGTTTTAGGGGGTAAGAAATTCAAATCACAGATGCATTTACCTAGTTCTGCTCTGTATTATCATTAATTGTGATTAAAGCACAAGAAATGAGGAACTTGAATGGATACAATATGTAGAGTAACTGTTCTGCTTTGCTCAAATGTAACCCACTTTACGACTGTAGTTTCTTAAAACTCCCTATCATGTTTTTCAATCTAAAAAAGCTACTTTAATTTTGAGAGCAAGATTTTCTAGAAAGAAGAAACAAAGGAAAAAGCTAGATTTCTGTTTGTCTATGCAGAACTTCTCTTCCCAACTTGTTCATCACAGCTATTTTATGGAAGGGTGACTTCTTCTGTAAGGACATCCAAACCCACAAATAGCAGGTGAGTAGAATAGAAGGTTAGTATGTGGATGCCTTATTTCCTGGCACACCCTTTTTCTTGAAGTTAAAACCGAATGTACAAGCCACTTCCCGTTGCTAAAGGTAGACACCATTGGAGCGAAGATCTTTTAAAACTCTCCGTTTTTGTTAATAATCCCCACCGCCAAACCAGAAGCCCTGTCAACAAAAGCCATGTGTCATCTGGCACAGGGTCAGATGGGCCTGGCACAACAGAGTAGTCGGGTTTCAGACTGATTAGATCACAGGCTGTGGTCCAATCTGTTGAGACTTGCTATCCATGTCAGTCTCCTTTGTGACACTCTTGGCCCGATTTCTATGGTTGCTGAGGAAGCAAAGCCCATAGGTAATGAGTTGGCTGTGCTTAAATTCCCAAGTATCAGTGCCAAGCTCCTCTCCATTCATCTTGGCTATGCTGACCTGCTGTGGAAATAAGGCAATGTGTTGCCACCAAGGGTACAGAGAGAACAGTAATTGGCCAAGAGCACAGAGTTGGGCAGAGCTTCGGAAGTGGGAGAAAGGGTGACTGGGAGACAGAGCCCAAGTGAAGACCGTTTACACAGTGGCTCAGAAAGGCCATCAGCATGTGACAGGAGGCAATTAAGGATGAAAGTGGTTATCCCTCGCGCCCCTGGGGCCCAGGGTGAAAACAGGTAAATGCTTTCAGCAGTAGCAGCAGGCCCCAAGAAGGCCTCCTTCCAAGATGCAACCTGCAGCGGGCATGCTGATATCCCTCACACAGTCTGACACTTGCTCACACATCCCTCTGGGACCCCGAAATCAGACCTAAAAGTGAACTCTAGAGTCGAGAGAAAATGTTGATAAATGTAGTGGTGTCACTTTTCCTTGCTGGACAGCCTTTTCTCTTCAAGAAATCCTATCTCCCCCCAGCGTTCAACACCTGCTCTGTTCTTTAATAGCTCCCCAGAGTCTGGGTCCAGCTGGGTTTCATTAACAAAAACAAGAAGGATTACCATTTTTTAAACAGAAATGGCTGTCAAGACCATCTAGTTCACTGACCTCATTTTACAAATGAAGAATGTTGGCAAGAGAGGCTAAGTTACTTCCCCAAGGTCACACAGCTAGTGGTGGGGAATTAGTCCAAATGGATGAGCCCTCACTTGGAATGTGAGAGGTCAGAAAAGCCAACACCTGCTTCCTCAACATCCTGTTCTCTCCAGTGCTGGTGGACGACAGATTGGAAGGCATTACGGTATGGAGTGTAATTCATTAATGAACAAAGTATAAGTGTTATTAAAATGGTATCAGGAGCAATTTGGCTTGAGGACCCAGAAATACTTAAATCCTGTCTTCACTTAATTCTCATAAAGTCCCTAAGAAAAACATATTCACAAGACAATAATCAGCAAGGAGAATAATTTTAATTAGCCTGGGCTTTGTTCCCAAACCTCAGAGAATGCTAGTGAATTAAAACAAATCATAGGATGATGCCTATTTTGGGCACAGCTGGCCTAGAGAGCAAGCCCCTGGCCAGAGTGATAAAAGTTAATTTTAAGGAGGTTGTTGGAATTTCCAGGCAGGGAGGAAAAGGAAGAGAAGATGGAGGTCCCTGGAGAGAAGGATTTCTCTGTGCTGAAAAATTGAAAGGCACTGAGTTGGACACCAGAATAGACTCAAGGGTCAAGGGTCATTTTTTTTTTTTTTTTTTTTTTTTAAGACTAGGTCTCGCTACTTTTGCCCATGGAACCACAGGCTCTCATTGCCTGAGGTACCACAGACTCAAGCAATCCCCAGCCTCAGCTTCCCAGGTAGCTGGGATTACAGGAGCACGCCACCACACCCAGCTATTTTTTTGGAACTAGGTCTCACTACGGGCCCCAGGCGGGACTCGAACTGAGATCCCTAGCCCCAGCCGCTTCATAGGCTGAAGCTTACAGGCACGAGCCACCGTGCCCAGCAAGGGTCATGTCTTTAAACATCCTCAATTACTGATTTAAGGGCTGAAGTTATTGATATTTAAAGAGGGAAGGGTTTTCTCTATCCAGTTTGGACAATTCTCTAGGAACTTCAGACAGACCCTGAGGATGAAGCTCTCTAGTGAGTGGTGGTTTAATAGAATGCTATGGCAAGTTGAGAGGTACAGGGAGTGAGTAGGGCTGAGCAAAGGTCCAGGGTAACATCTAAAAGGTTACCGTATTCCTAGACCCCCGGTTCTAGGCTAAATGGCAGAACCACATCACTGTCTTTTATAAAGTCACATCAGCTAAGAGGCTTTTGGGACCGGGAAGACATGCAGCAAATATTCTCCTGCTATCAGTTTACATAAACCTCAATTGTTTTACACACACACACGCACACACACACACACACACACAATTCAGTCATGAAAAAAGGAGGAATCCTGCCACTTGCAACAACATGTATGGACATTAAAGATATTATCATAAATGAAGTAAATTATAGAGAAAGGCAAACACTGATGAGATTTGTTGTAACCATAGGTGGGGAAATTGGGTGGAAGTTGTCAAAGATAAGCACTTCCAATTATAAGAGAGATACAGGGATGCAATTAGATGGCACTACTGTATTGTATATTTTAACATTGTTAAAAGAGTAGGTCCTAAATTGCCTCATGACTAGGAAAATGATTTTTTGTATCTATATGAGATGATGGATGTTAACTGATGTTATAAAGCTCATAATTTTACCATATAAGTATGGTATCTGTCATTATATTCTGTATCTTATGTGATACTGTATGGCAATTATATCACAATAATATCACTGAAAAAAAATTGCCACAGATGAAAAAAAAATGTAGTAACTATCTGATATGATGGATATGTTACCTAGCTCAATTGTGATGATTCCATAATGTATTTGTATTTGTATGTCATCAAATTGCCAAATGTGTTTCAATAAAAATGTCTTTATATGTAAAAGAAAAGAATATTCTTTCAAATGAAGATAACATGATTTATTTAACCTATTGACTATTGTGGACATTAAGGCAGTTTCCAATTTTTCACTTTGATGTAGATTGCTAACATCATCAATCTTATTCCAAAACTTTGACTAACTCTATAAGGTAAACTTGAAAATCTTAGAAGGGAAATTCTCATGTTTAAAGATACACATTCTAGGGAGCCTGATACATTCTAGCAAATTTCCTCTGGAAGTAGCACCTTGACTCACCTATCTCACTACTGCAGAATATTAGTCTTTTTCTCATGGTAACTGCTCCAGCATTTTACCTGGGCCAGTTTCACAGTTGGAAAGTGATTGTTGCAGTTTATCCTTTGTATGTAAGAATTCTTTAAACAGTATAGTACTAACTACCCTGTATTTCACTTTAAAATTTATAAAATCTATGACATGATTTTATTTTTCAAATTATTATTGTTATTATCATTATTATTATTGGTGGGTAGAGAAAACTTTATCAATGGGATGTGACAAGGCCAGGCTCCCTAGGCTGCTCCCCTTTGCCAGAGTTCTGGGACAGAAACATGACACAGGTCAGGAGAGTCACAGTGTGAATGAGTGGGGGAAGGACACAGCTGCTTAGAGCACCTCTCTTCTTGTACACTTGATGGGGCTGGTAGTCAGGGGACTCTTACTCCTGGTGGACTGTGAGGTCTACCACCCAGTTGCTATAACCAAATATACCATCACCCCAAGAAATGAGACTGACAAAATAGTCATCGAGGGCAATGTCAGCTCTAGCATCAAAGGTAGAGGAGTAGGTGTCACTGTTAAAATCAAAGGATACCACTAGGTCTTCAGTGTAGCCCAGGATGCTATTGAGAGGGCTTTATTGGGCCTACTTCACCACTTTCTTGATGCCATCATATTTGGCAACTTTCTCCAGAGAGGTCAGATCCACAACCAACACTTCAGGGGTGGGAGTGTGGGAGGCCATGCCAGTTAGCTTCCCCTTCAGCTCAGGGATAACCTTGGCTACAGCCTTGGCAGTGTCTGTCTATAGAAGTGGGGATGATGTTCTGGGCAGCTCCTCAGCCATCTACAACTCCCCAGAGGGGCCATCAATAGTCTTCTGGGGACAGTGATGGCATGGACTATGGTCATGAGTCCCTCCACAATCCAAGATCATCCTGGATGACTTTGGCTAGGGAATCCAAACAATTGGTGGTGCAAGAGCCACTACTGACTAACTTGAGGAAGTTGTCGTACTTCTGGTGGTTCACGTCTATCACAAACATGGGGCATAGGTGGAAGGGACAGAGATGATAACCTTCTTGGTCCCACCCTGCAACTGAGTTTTGGTTGTTTCCAGTGTAGTGAAGACCCCAGTGGACTCCATAACATATCCAGTATCATCCCATTTAGTGCAGGTGGGATCTTGCTTCTGGAAGATGGAGATGGACTTGCCATTGATGATAAACTTTCCATAATATACCTTGACTATGCTATTGAACTTCTGTGGCTGGAATAATGCTGGAACAGGTAGCCCAAATAGTTGAGGCAAATGAAGGGGTACTGATGACAATATTCATTTTGTCAAAGTTAAAATCAGCTCTGGAGACCATGTGCTCAATCTGGTCAACTCCTTTCACTTTGATCTTCACTTTGGTGCCTGAGGGTAGCACTGATCATTCTGTAAAAGGGATGGCTATTTATAGAGCTGGAAGGAGTAGAGAGCTGATTTTTTTTTTTTTAAGTAACGGGTTGGTTTGCAAATTCAGTTTATCTCCTCTCTATTTTTACTTGGGGTCATGATATATAAAAACGGATTGTTGCTCATGGTATCTTGCAATGTAAAAATTAAACAACTGAACATGTTAGTCCTGCATAGATATTTAAAATTTTGTTAGAATCACTTGTGGAATTTCCATGTATTTCTCTTGTGATTTCTTCTGCTTTCATGGTGCTATAATTGTGTTATAAAGTCATGCTTTATCCAGAGATGAATTAAATTCTCATATGTGCAATTTTTGGTCACTTAAGGCATCATTCTGATACTAAAGCTAATTTTTGAAAGTGCTTCCTCACTTCATGCAAGCTCTCATTGCATGAGCTTCATGAGAATCTGTCATTCAAGATCTCATTGAGCATTCATGTAAATCCTGTACAGAGGTTACTTTTATTATTTCATTATTTAGAAAATGAAGGACTTGAGATTTAGAATGGGTTGATTGTCTGCCAAGGTCACAAACGCACCATCTTGAAGAGCCAAGCCTGTTCAACCAAAACTAATGGTTCTCCCTCATAAGTCTGTATTCTCAATGTTTTTCATACACTGGGATTTATGTTTTTATGTAGCCACATCATCCCTCCACCATGGAGAGAAAGCCCATCCTCCCTAGAAGACCAACAAACAATGAAAAGCAGAGTAGAAATAAAGATGAAGAAAGTCTAGTGTGCTTCTATTCTGCTTAACCCCCAACAGCATTACACCACCATTACAATAATATCAGAGTCCTCTGTATACCTGGTTGGACACATGTTCTTCCTCTTTGACATCCATGCTCCCCTGCTCTCACCGAGTTTTACTCACATGGAACATTTTCTAGTTTGTTTTTTCTTAAAACTTAATTTAAATTTATTATTTAATTAATTTTATTATCTTTAATTTCCGCCTTAGGACTTATTGCTGAGCCTCTCATCTGCCTTGCCAGGTTTGACACAGAACCTCTCTAGGTTGCTCTTTCCTCTTGTGGAAACTATGAGTCAGAAAGACTCCATCTTGTCTCTGAAGGCCGTTTTGAGACTTCTAGATGAAAAACAACCAGCTTGACTTAAAACTTGAAACAACTCTCTATCTACTTTCCACACAGAACAAACATTCAACTGACTGTTCCTTATCAGTGACTAGAAAAGAGTAGTAATATCCTACATGTTCTCTCCTCCTCATGTTAAGGAAAGACATAGGGGGCCGTCTCTGTTGATTGGTACCACCCCCCCACATCTCCATATTGCAAAGCTTTATTTGAAGACTCCTGTCAATCAATCCCAAATTTTCTACAAGTGACTGAAGGTTAATTAGACCTCTCCCCATCCCATCATTGCACAGACTTGTATCTATGGGACAATATTGAACAAAATTATCCCAAGTTTTCCTTGTATTGGTTCTGATCATAGGAGCAAAGCTATCTGAATTTCAATAATAACAGTAATGTTTACTGTAGAGTTTTTGTGTGTAGGCTTTATCAGATTAAAGAATTCTTCTATTGATATTTTATTATAAATTATTATTAGAAATGAATTTAAATCAAAAATATTTTTCTGCAACTATTAAGATGTTTTTTGGCATTTTTCTACACATTGGGTAAATTACAAAAATGGATTTTCAAATGTCAAGCCATCTTTGCATTTCTGGAATAAACTCCATTCTTATAAATTCTTATAAATTATTTATAAGAATATTTTTGTTATATGCTGTTGAATTTTACTTGCTTTAGGAAAATATACATGACAATATATATTCTTACTTTCATAGACTTAAAGAACAAGCTCAACTTTCTTTCATAGAATTTTTACTTCTTGAGAGCAATGTAGCTAAGATATGTTTTTAATTTTATTTTTTATTGTGGTTAATTACTTTTGAAGGAATCAAATAGAATGTGACTGAAGTACAATATTAAAGGTGCTTTTGCTGCAGCTGGGAAAGCTATATTCTTTGACTAGAGGAATGGTGATATGTTTGCCTTATAATAATCCACTAAAGTTGTTTTTTGTGTTGAGTGACTCATCATTTCTGTTTTTTTATAATAAAGCAAAAAAAGGTAACATTTAAAAAATTGTACTAGTTTTAATTTATGTAACATTGATATGTAACATTAACAATTTATTAATGTAACCAATTTTAAGTGTACAATTCTGTGTCATTATTCACATTGCTGTGCAATCATTATTACCATCCATCTCCAGAATGCATTTATCATCTCAAACTGGAGCTCAATACCTATAAAATAATATTTACCCTTTTATCTATGCCCTGTCCCTTGGTAACTGTCAGTCTTTTTCTTTCTGTCAAGTATTTAGAATCATAAAATATTTTAAAATATTATTTTAAAAACTAAGCTACTGTGTATGGGATAAAGTAGTAAATTATTAACACAGTGAATTTATTCTGACCATTGTTATTGATTGTGCTTTTTATGCATTTTGCTTATTAAATCTGTGAGATGGTTTTAGTGAAAGAGGCAATTTCAGAAAAGTTAGACAAAATAAATTACTAGAACCTTCTATGTCACACAGGGTTTTTAAGTAAATTAAAGGCAAGCTTCAGAACCATGAGCTACTTAACTACCTACATGTTTTTGTTATCGATTTCCTAATTGGAAATAGAAATTATAAGAGCTTTAAGGGTCCTACATGGTAGGGTTTTGGAGCTTTGTTTCTGATGCAAATCAAAAAAATCCATAATATTCAAAACTATTTTCTCTCCTAAAATAACACTTAGAACTATTATGATTGATCGTAACACAAGCATTTAAAAATAGGCTAAAATCAATTATAGCTGCACTATTTGATTTAAGCAAAGCCCAGATTGTGGGGATTACTCCAACAAATGCATTAGCAGTATCACTTTCATTTTCTGTCTCTGTGCTAATTGAGTAGACAGATTTTTCTGTTGTAGCAAACAGATATTGATAAAACATCTTTAGCTGCTCCATCACCCATTAAATTGATGGTGCTCTATGTTTGGCAAAGCCACCAATTTAAAATCTTGACTTTAAACATTTTGTAAGTCTTAAATATATTTTAACTCCAGATCAAAAAACTTAAATTATATGTGACTTAAGCATACTTGAAGAGGTTGGGTAAATGACTTGGATACTTTCAATTCTCTGTCCTTTAATTAAATTAACTTTGGAAATGTTCCTGTCTGCACACAAAGTTGGAGTGGATTTTGTGTGCACTAGTGCAGTACACAGCCTATAAAACCTGTAAGATTTGTCCCCATGTTTTAAGAGTGCGTACTGCAAATTTTTAGATGATAAAGGAATGAAGTTTGGAGACTCAGAAAAAGATGATCAAGTGAGTGAAGGAAAATGAGGACATAAGGAAAGAGGATCTAATGAAAAAATATGTAGATGTGAAGAAGACAATGTAATGTTTATAAATGAATTTATTAGTCTAAACCTGGAATTTATAAACTTGTCTATAAACCACTGATTGGCAATTGTTATTCAAAATTAATTTTTATATTTTACTCATGACTCTTCTTCCTCTATGAGAGGAAATACACCTTTCATTGTTATTTTATTAAATAAATATTCATGGTTGTTAAAAGTCATAGTGACGATGATGGTGATGATAGTGGGAAAACCAGGGACAGGAGAAAAGGCCCTTTGCCTACATTTCAGTTTTGTAAATGCCCTTACCTACTTTATTTAAAGAGAAAAAAAATCTCATTTTAATTGTGAAACGTTTCCTTTGTAGTGAATTTAACAGTGAACAAGAAGACTTGCTGGTGAAGATATGGAGAAAAGGAGACAGAACCCTTATATGCTGTTGGTTGGATCATGGTATAGTTCATATGGAAAACAGCATGGAGGCTTCAATTAAAAAGAAAAAAAAAATGGAGCTAGCATATGTTCCAGCTATTCTACTTCTAGGCATATGTCCAAAGGAAATGAAATCACCACTTTGAAAAGATATCTGTACTCCAGTGTTCATCACAGCATTATTCACAATAACCAATGAATGGAAACAATCTAACTGACCATCAACAGATGAATGAATCAAGAAAATGTGGTATACAATCATGTGTAGCTTAACAATAGAAATACTTTGTGAGAAATTCATGTTAGGAGATTTTTTTATTGTGCAAAGGTCATAGAAAGTTCTTACACAGATACTATAGATTACTGCAATCTAGGCTGTATGGTATAATCTACTGGGACCATTGATGGATATGAGGTCTGTCATTTTTGGAAAAATCATTAATGACATAGGACTGTACAAGTACAGTGAAATATTATTTAGCCTTAAAATAGAAGGAAATCCTGTTACTAGAAAGAAAATGGGGGAAACTGGAGAGCACTATACTAAATTAAAGAAGCCAGATGAAAATGGACACATTCTGTGTAGTATCACTTATAAGTACAATGTTAGAATAAGAAGAAAAAAAGTAGGTTGAAACCTAAGACAAAGAGAAGAAAAGTGGTTGCCAGAAACCAGCTCTGGAGGAAATGAGGAGTTTATAAAACAGCTCACATCTTCAGTTATAAGAAAAATGAAGTATGAGCACTAATGATGACAGTTAATAACACTACTGCACAATTGAAATTTATGGAGACTATAACTTAAATGTTGCCCCAAAAGGAAAGGGGGATATGTAAGATAATGTATGTGTTAATTAACTTGATGGGGGTTAATCTTTTAGCAGTGTGTATATTGATCGATCACATTGCATACTTTAATTTACAAATACATTTGTCGATTATATGTCTAAAAACTGAGAAAAGTATATATTTAAAAAATGAAAAAAATAGTAGATTTTTAACCAATCAATACAAAAATATTCTTCAGTATTCAAGCTAGCAGTATTCAGCGAGAGAGCAGTCCATTAAATTTTCCAGAAGATTATTTAATGATCTAAAAGATAACTTCTCTTATAGCCTAGAAAGAACAAAGTAGTGCCAAGCACCTTGGGAGGACAAGAGAGAAAAATGTTGTTTCATAAACTGGAACAAATATCTATCAGAAGGACTTTAGGAACTGGCTTGAGGCAAATATTTAACACAGGTTGCTCAGGGCAGGGATGGTGTTTCAGACACAGAACCATCCTGGAAAACATAGGTCAGCAGAATCTATTCTTACCCTATGACCCCAGGATAACACCTCTGTGACCAGCACAGACTTAGCTTTTAAATATTGCCCTTTTGCTGGGTTCACCAAAAATGGTTTTCACCTAAACCACAAGAGAACAGTGTTGGTAATTGTTTTCAAAATTGCTGCTGAGCTTATGGCATGAAGGAATATGTAAGTGAATTTCTGTGTAACTTAGATTAGAACTTCCATTTCCTTGTCCAGTGGAAATTATTACATAATTGACATTCTCACTCCCATAGAGCTTATTTTGCACAATAAAATGCTTTGAGGAAAGTAGTGCCTTGTTTTTAAACACATGAAATCATGGTGTAGACTCAGGAGGAGAGAGGTGGTGCTTCATAATGCTGGACCTCCCAGTACAAAACATTAAAATATTTCCAGCAACTTTAGAGAGTACATCTTAAAAATGATATACAATCACTACTGCTTAGCTACCTGAAAGTCCAGGTGTTGTTTTCAGGTGGTATATTTACTTGGATCAAGGCTGGCATGAGAGGAAGAACCCTCCACAAGAATCTTTTATGGTAATAATAGCACCCACATAAATATACTTGTTGATTGATAACCTCAACAACAGGATTGTTCCAGACCTTGGCATTTCAGTGAAAGCTGAAATAACACAGCAGGTCACAGAACCCTAACTACAAGAAAATGCCATGCATGCTAGAATATCATGATATATTCCTTGCTAGGATAGTAGTTAGAAGGCAGTTATTACATGCGGTTTTGGATTGAATTTGGCTAAGCATGTCAGTACTGGAAACCAAGGATTTCAGGACAAAATGAAGACCCCAGAATAGATGAAATGATGTAGACTGCATGTCCCTCTTGAGGATAGAGATTTCCACAGCACAGCCAGTGAGGTATCCTCTGTGCATCAAAGTCAACTTCCAGCCTCGGTTTGGAATAAATCCTTCCTGGGCTCCCAGGAGTTCTCAGCTCCATCCGTAACTCCATGTGGCATGATGGTTAATAGCACAGGCTGAGCACAGGCTGCACACCATGCGATTGGCAGCCGGGGGCACACTGGCACCAGGAGCCCATGTGACTGGCAGCCGGGGGCATACCTGTAAACACAGAACTGCAGATGGGGTGCTGTGACCACAGTTCTCCCATTTACAGCTGGGAGAAGAAACAGGCACCTGCATTTCTTTGTTTGCTGTGTGGAAGTTCAGCAGTTGCCAGGTTCTAATCATCCTTCCAACAAGTGTTGCCTTTGCCCTGGGCACATGGACTCCTCCTGGTCTTATCTTTCTGGTCACCAGTCCCCTGGCCCCCTACCCATCTAAAGGAAGGTGGAAGGTAAGTTGGAATTCACTTGTCTGTTTCCATCTATCCCTTTTGGTTTCCTTCATAACACTTGTTAGTGTCTTCTTATTTGGATACCGTTGAGTTCAAACCCTCACTTTTATAAACAAGGATATTAATGTTAAAAGAGTTAGCAATGAGCCTGAGGTTGCTCCTCTAACATTTAACAGTTAACATTTGTGTCTATACAAGTAAATTTTAAAACTGTCAGTAGAACTGAAGCATAGAGCAAGAGACAGCAAAATCCAGCAAGGGATGGGAATAAGAGATTAAGATGACAGTTCATAGGTGACAAGGTGGTGGGAGAAACTCAGGTTGCACCACAATGTGATATATATATATATAGATATATATATATATCTATATAGATATATAGATATATATATAAGTCAATTAAAAAAATTAAAAAATATTGTGTGTGTAACAACTGAAAGGGTAAGAGTATCAGAACGTCTATTTGCCTCTAAATAAATCTAACTATTATGTAATAAAGCAAACATACAGTCCAAAGGAAAGAACAAAGCCCTTTTTTCACTTCTTCCTTTATATTATCAGCTTACATCTCTTTTCCTTCTTTACCTACCCCCAGTTGAGTTGGAAGAAGTATTTTTGCTTCTTTCTGTTTTTCACCCTGCAGGTCAGGACCTCATCATTTCTGATTAACAGCAGGAGCTGGAGGATGTTGGGAGAAGGGGCTTCAGATCTTCAGGGACCTCAGACCTTGTATTTAAAAGAACACGAAGAGTGGTTTCCCAGACCAGCCCAACTCACAGTCTTTTTTAGCACCCAGAGTCCTGAGCTTTAGTCTTTTTTAGCTGGGTCTGCCGCTGAGTCTTTTTCATTTCTCCATTTTCTATTATCCTAAGTTGATAAGAGTGAGCTGCTCAAAGGAAAGAACCTCTAGGAGGTTGACAAAAGAAGAGAGAAGATAGCAGTGCGGAGCAAGTGGTAAGGTGAAGAGAAAGGAGACACCCAAAGGTAGCAAGCCAACACGTTTAATGTGCATGAGAATGGATGAGGAGCTTGCTTAAATTCAAATTTCCCCCTTTCCCTAACCCCTAGAAATTTGAGTAGCAGGAAATTTAATCAGAAGAGTCTAGAATCTACATTTATTATTGGAAATACAATTAATAGTTTGTAGTATTTGTGAATAATGTCAGTTTCTTAGCTTAAAAAAACATACTAGCAGAAACGAGTCAGAAAGAAAAAAGCAGAAACCAAGTGGTTTCACTAATATATGGACACACCAAATGAAAATACACAAGGGGGGGGGGGGACTAGATGGAGTGGTCAGGGAGAGGAGGTGTTGGGTGACCCCTGGAAATTAATGGAGATTAAATTGATATGAAATATATTAAAAATTATATATATATATATAAACTTAGGTAACTGGTTCACAACACTGTAAGTTTTAGGACTTAACAGTTTCACACTTCATACTTCAAATATATTGTACCACATCATGCCACCACTAAAATTCTAATTACTACCCACCACCATGCAAGCTACCCCCTCTATCCATTCCTCCCACCCCCATCCCCTTTCCTTCTGCTAATCATTGTTCTATTGTCAGGAGGTAAAGGTTTATTTTTGCTTCTTTTATTCATCTGCTTTGTTTCTTTATATCCCACGTGACATTTATCTTTCTCTTTCTGACTTATTTTTCTTAGCAAAATGTGTCAAGTTCCTTTAATGTCATTGTAAATAGCAAGATTTCATATTTTTATAGCTGAGTAGTATCCCATTGTGTATTTTCTACTCATGCTGTTAGACTCTTAGTGGGTTTTCATATATTGGCTATTGTGAGCAGTGCTACAATAAACATAGGACTGTGTGTGTCTTTTCAAGTTAGTAGTTTCATATTGTTTGGGTAAATACCTAGAAGTGGGGTTGCCGAATCATATGCTATATTTATTTTTAATTTTTTGAAGAAAACTCTATATTGTTTTCCATGAGACTGAACATGAGACAGTTTACATTGCCACCAATGGTATATTTGCGTTCCCTTTCCTCACAGACTTACCAGCATTTTTTGTTTCTTGTCTTTTTGATATAGATACCTAATTTTCAACAAAAGAGTCTAGAGATTACAGTGGAGAAAGGACAATCTCTTCAACAAATAGTGTTTGGGAAACTGGACGATTACAAGCAAAATAATAAAACTAGACCATTATCTTACACCACACACAAATATTAATTCAAATGGATTAAAAACTTGAATGTAAACCCGAAGAAATGAAATGCATAGGAAAAACCCACAGGGAATATGTTTATCAACATCAATCTAGAGATGTTTTGGGGGAATTCTACTCTAATGGGATGGGAAACAAAAAAAATAAACAAACAGGATATTAAACTAGTGTTTCTGTACAGCAAAAGAAACCACCACAAATAGGAAAAGGCAACATATGGTTTGGTAGAAGGTATTTATGACCCACCATCTGATAAAGGATTGATAACTAATACATATAAAGAACTTATATGACTCAACAAGAAGAAAAAGTCAACAAGGTTAAAAAAAAAAGACAGAGGGTCTGAGAAGATGAACATATTCAAAGACAGGTGTACAGGTGTCTAGCAACTCCCTAAAAAGTTTTTCTCATCATGTATAAGGGAACTGCAGATCAAAATCACAGTGAGCTGACATCTCATACCTGCAAGAATCTGCATTTTACTTATGTCTTAAACTTTTTTACTGATAAAAAAGTTTTATGATAGTAAACTCCATAAAACATGATAGTAACATGATAGTAACATGATAGTAAACTCCAAGGTTCTCCCAACACCCTGTTTCCTGTAAACTGCCATTCCAATCTCCCATGCCCATCCCTTCCCCTAAACTCCCCCTTTTCTGCTTATGCAGTTCTGCTTTCCATTTGTTAGTTTTAACTTTCTCTTGTCCTTTTGTTTGTTATTCTTATATCCTGCAGATAGGTGAGCTCACCCAGTATTTTCTTTTTATTTTAAGTCTTGTTATTTATTAATTTTTTTATAAATAATTTATTATATAGGTAATTAATTTTTTAATAAATACTTTATTATATAGGTAATTATTTCTCATCTTTGTAATTCCCAGGGCTCTCCCCTCCCTCATCATTCCCTCCACCACCCACCCACCTCCCTAAGTTGTGAACTTCAGTTTGATTTTTCAGCTTGTTTTGACTCTCATCCAGTATTTCTCTTTTACTTTCTGGCTTATTTCTGCTAGCAAGATTCCTTCTAAGTCCATCTGAAATCAGGTCAAAAAAATGGCAGAAGCCTACAACCAACAGTTCACTTTTAAAATGCAGCTTCTGCCTGTTAAATTCCCTCAGGTCTGTACCCCCTGTGCATAGCAGTTGCCAGACAAATGCAGCTCAACAATAGAGTTTATTAACAAGGAAATTAACCAGGGAAATAAAAGGTCTTTAATGCCATAAGTGGTCAGGTCAGTTATTTTACCCCAAGTACCATTTTGTACGAAAGTCCTAAACACATGTCCAAGATGGTACCCCTCCAAAATGGAGGCACTCTGTAAAGTTCAGTCCTTCACTGTCTTTTCTTTACTTCTCTTTCCAGTATCCCAAGCTGCTCTGCTTCTTCAAGGCTCTTCAAACTTTTCCAACAGATGCTGATGCAAACTCAGCTTTTCTAATATGCTGCCATGCTACGGCTCCATGCTTCCTTTACCAGGCTGGCTAAATCCACCATGCCTGCCCTCAGCAGCCTCTGGTCACCCCCGGCTTGCCATTTTGACATCTGACTCCACACTGGATACTCCTCTGCTGGCCACTCTTCCACCATGGCTCATTACCATCTCCAGCTCACTCTTTCAGGGGGCTTCCCCTGGCAGGTCATGTGAGCCTGTTCTCTCAGTCCACCATTCTCATCTCTTTCCTCTTTCCTTACTCATTCTTTTTACCCCCTATTTTCCCACTTCCCATTTTCCTCTCATGGCTCTTTTAGACTCTGCCCAAGAGGGCATTTTGGTGGCCATACAATTTTTAACTGGGTCACTATGCTTATCACAGCCATGTTATCACAATACATAAAATGTATCATTTTTGATTGTGCAATATCATTCCATTGTGTACATAGATCACAACTTTCTGATCTATTTGTCTGTTTGGAGGACATTTGAGTTGTTTCCATAACCTGTCTATTGTAAATAGTGCTGCAATAAATATCCAGTGCATGTGTTCTTTTGAATTAGTGGTTTTTTGTTGTGTTTTTTTTTTTTTGGGTAGAGAGAATCTATTTTTTAAAAGAGTGTTCTGGTCCATTGTAAAATTCAATCTATTATGTTTCCCTCTCAGAAAAGAATCATTCCCTGTGGCTAGAGCTTCCTGATCTTGCAAATGATGTGTGTCCAGATACTACTTCTCAGAGGAGGTTGGGATCCTAACTCAGTGTCAGCACATGATCATTCTCCAGCACTTACCTTGTGGTGCCTGCTAACTATGCCACTGCCTCTGAATTTGCTGATGGGAAGGAAACTTGGGTTTAGCAGCTTGATTTGAGAGTCACCATCTTCCCACCCCAGGTTAATGATCTTGTTACCCATAAAGTTAATTTCAGAACTAAAAGAGCAAAGAAACAATGGTACATTTTGGTTGGAGTGCAGAGAGCCTCTGCACAGCATATTTCTTCACCTACAAATTGAGAGAGATAATTTCCTGGATACTAAGAAGGAAGGCTCTACAGTGCAATCTTTAGTCAAGGAATACACACTTTCTGTGTTGAATCACAGTTTCTTTCTTCTGCCATTTGGGGGTAGTTTTCATTAACTTGTATTTTTAAGGTATGTTTAAGAAGCTGCTCAACTATTCATGAAAACAGTATCCTGTCAAATGCATGGTTCCCTTGGTATAATTGTGAATGTAGAAGGATTTTGTTCTTTGTTCTGAAATTGGAGAATGGCACTGCTTTAATGAAAGCATGTTTGCTCAACTTACCTTTGACTTCAGAGCTGGGAAGGATAGGTTTCAGAATAAGTCTTCCCCAGAGGATTCACTCTAGCATGTGGATTATCTCAAGTTCAGGTCAATCGACACCGTACTGGATCATGAGAAACTTTGTGCTTATTTTCTTCACTACCTAAAGGTATGACAATTGGGTTTATCTCCTAGATTTAGGCTCATCTCCTGAAATAGTCTTTCTGTTAGTGAATGTCTATCTATCTCTGGTTCCTTCATGTGAATCACCATCTTCATATCATGTGAGTTTCCCCACTTTTCTCCCAGAAATTCCAAGCCCCATGCCCTGTCATTACTTCAGGACAAACATACTCTCTTTTTGCCCCATTGACTTCAGAATTGACAGTTGTGTAGCTTTTCCATATATGTGTAATTAAATTTGTTCTTCTCTTCCCCTACTTATTTGTCTGATATTAAGTTCATTGCTTGACAGCCTGAGATAAATTAGGAGATAGCAGGATTTTCTGATTGACTCTTACACTCTAGAAAGATAGAGAAGATTGGGTTAAGTCCATCTCATGTTGAAACAAGTTTTCCCTTTACACACAGCAGCCTCTGTCTTGGAAGGCACAGGCAGTGTGGAGTAACAAGTGCAAGGATGCTCTCATCATTTTGGCTCTTTGCTGTGAACTATTCTTTTCTAGTGCTGTCTGCCTGAAGGTTTGGAGCAAGTAGCACTTGTTGCCTTGGGAGCCTGTGACAATCTTCTGTTGAAGGTGCTGGAGTGGCTGGAGATATGGGTGCTGGTGGTTTCAGATGGCCTTATTGGCAATTTAGTTAAACCTGCTGTGTCGCACTGTCTCCAGACAGGAAGATGAATGCACTTTTTAGTGATTGAATGAGCTGGCATTTGAAAAAGGAGGAGCAATAGAATCACCTCCCTAGGAGCTTTGACAAGTGAAAAATGACCTAGAAAACACCCTAATTAGTCGAATTGCTGGTGCATGGTTTTAAAAACCATCTCATATACACCATAGTTTGCTTAAGATTGCTGCTAAACTCCTGTTTATTTCATAAGGACACAGAAGAGAATGGATTTTATATACTTGAAACTTTTACCCGTTTGGATTTTTTTTTTTGATCCTCAAATCTTTTTTCTCTATAATTCTGCAAATACACAGTTGTGTTAAAAAATACACAGATTATTTATACCTGCTATTTAAATGTAGTTTTGTGTTTCTGTATAAGAATGGGTGTGTTTTGAGATACTGGATTTAACCTGTAGGGAAGCTCCACTGGATAGATTTTGGCTACCTAGGTTGGAAGACAGCCCAGTTCCTGCCTGATACCTTTGATGGGCTCTTATCTATAATCCATGCTGCCTTGGAATTCAACATTATCAACTCTTGGACAGTTTGCAGAGATAAAGTTAAGTGTTTGCATTTCTACCTTTTTCTTTTGACAAAAATGAATGGAGTTGCAGATGCTAGAAGGGAGCACAATGGGTGTGCTAAGCAGCTCTGGTGTTGCAGAAAAAAAATTAGATTTAAGTCCTAGCTCTGCTGCTTAATAATCTAACCTTAAATAGGTTATTTAGTCTTGTCTCTGGAAGCTCTGGACTCTCACCAGTAATGTCTATTGTTGTCAGTCTCATTGGGGTGGGAAAAGGTCAAGTGAGATGGTAGATATGAAGGCATTTAGCAGATTGCTTGGTGGTCTTTTGTATTTCAAACAATCTAAGCTCTCATACTAGTAAGTATCCTCCATGTTAACAAAGCAGTGTCTTAGGTGGAGAAGATGATAGTTTTCAGAGCAATCGAGTGTGTGATTTTCTATAGTCTAAGGAAAAGAGAGTCAACCTCAAATAATTATGTTTAATGCTCTGAGACACTGTAACTTCTCTTCAAGTGGAAAGAGGAAAGTAGGTATCAGAACAGATTTCCTTTTCTTTTCTATTTTTATTTATTTTCTCACATTGTTGATTTTTGGACAGTATTTTAATTTTTCCCTCAAATGTAGTCCCCAAAGTTCCCCTACCACCAGAGCACTCTGCGATCCATCACCACAGTCTTTTGTGCTCTTGCCTCCCCAGTTTTGACCCCCTTCATCCTGCTCCCCTGCTCTATGTCTTAGATCAACAGTCAACTTGCAGGTTTTATCTTTTTCCTGACTCCTTTTCCATTTCTCTATATTCTATATTTAAGTGAAACCATCTGCTATTTGTATTTTTCTAACTTATTTTGTTTAGCATAATCCCTTCCAGTTCATCCATGTTATTGCAAATGGCATGATTATATCTTTTTGATTGCTGAGTAGTATTCCACTCTGCAGTTCCACTGCAGAACAGAATGTTTTATTCTGAAATCAAGAAAACCTATACAGAACCCAAACTTGTAAAGCCACTGCCACAGCAAGGGTACAGATTTTGTCTTTTTCTTTTCTTTCTTTTCTGGTAGGTGATTGCAAGTTGACCTTTAGTGTTAAACATCTTTTACATACTGAAAGCTTTAGTTTTAAATTGGAATTTTTCTTGAGCCCCAATATCCATTCAATGTTTCAAGAGTATTATTGGGTTGTCTTATTGACATTAGCAAGTTTATGTAATTTCCTCTCAAATCCATTTCTAAGAAGTCTTATTTATCTCAATTGATGACCAATGGTTCAGGCTGATATTAGGAACCACTCTTGATGGAGTCTGCATTGAAGGCACCAGTGTTTAAATTCCAGTTCTACTACTTATTAGCTCTGTGATTTTAAATAAGCTATCTAATCTCTCTGGGCCTCAGTTTCCTTATCTCTAAAATAGGGACAAGGCAATGCTTGACTTATCTGCATATCCTGGTGTAAACTAAATCTGTTAGTATGTGGTAAGCATTCAGTACAGTGCTCAGCACTCTGTAGACCCTATATATAGTTTGCTGTTTTTATTTCCTCTTGTTCCATCTATATTTTATTAACAAATATTGTTAGCTGTTTCTTAAGCATTCCTTTAATTGCATTGTTTTTTGCCATATCAATATCATACTGTCAGTCCAGACCTTCATTTTAACTGTGGAATTTCTGGACTCTTGCCTAACTTGCCACACCCCACCTCACTCCCATCCCACCCCATCTTCACTTTTCTCTGCTACTGTCCACCCCATGCAGATCAGTCAGAGTCCAGGTGCAAAGCCATACTGTTAGGGGGGCTGTGATGAAACTGGGGGGTTGTGGCCCCCAGTTCTTGTAGTGCTGCATTAGAATGGCAGCCATTGTTGCCCTGATGGGAGGAGAGTTGGAGAAGGGGACTGGGGCAAAACACATGGAAAGAAGAGAGAAGAGAACAGAGAGCAGAACAGCAGGAGGGGTCAGTTACCAGGTGCAGAAATAGGCAGGGTGTAGGCTGAGAAGCCTGGGGAAGCATGATGGAGAAGCTTGTGACTCATGTAAGCTGACTTGATAATTTAGTACTTGAGAACTTGGCTTAACTATGAAACTTGAAAGCTTGGAAGTCTTTTAGAGAACTTACAAGAATTTGCTGTGTTTCTGTTTTCATCGTGAGGCATCTGAAGTGCTTGCTGTTGCTATATCAAATGAGTCTTGCTGGTTTTTGGACCACTTTGGATTTGGAGCTGGAAAAAATGCTGGGGCTATGCCTTTTGGAGAAGAATTGACGATGTCAACATGGTTTTCTCTTTGGATTTGAAACCCCCACTTTGAAAGGAGGAGCAACAATGCCATCTTGGCGTCTTCATCTGGTTTGAAGGTGGGGTAGTCACCATTTTGTGAATGCACATGGCTGCTGCAGCATGTGATCTTTGGAATAGCAACTAGATCGGTGGGTAAAACTCCCAAAGCAGTTCCTTATACCCGTAGGAACTTTTGTTTGTTTTGTCCTCTTAATAAGTAAATCTTTAAAAAAAATCTCCTTTTAAGGTTTATGTCATCTTGTTACTGCATGCCTGGAAAGAACCTGGTATGTGACTGGTTTTAAAAGGCCAGCTGCTCCCCTTTGTAAGTTTGGTTAAGCACCCCATTTTGCCTGTTTTCCCACCCCATATCAATACCTGTTCTCCTGTTTCTTTCCCATTCTCATTGCTGCACTCTGCCTCATCAGGATGGACTAGTCTACCAAGATGGCTCTTTCGCATAATTGATTTCTCACCTCCTAATGGCCACCTCTTCAACAGGTCTCCCCTCATTACCACAGTCAAGAAGCCTCCCCCACCATTCACTGCCTGTTATTGTCAAGACCTCTTTCTTTATCCACAGCACTCATAGGATAGGACATGACTCTATTAATGGACAAGTATAAGTCTACTTTTCCCATGGAATATGAGGTTGTTAACAGTAGAGCTCCATTTCTTCTGCTTTGCTGTTATGTCACGATAATGTTGAATTTTACTTGTGGTCCTGGAGAACAGTAAAGGTTAAGAAATCTCTCACCCTTCATGATCTGAGAAATGGTTTACTTACAAATGACCCCTGCCATCCTGTCTCCCTTGTTTACTTATAGCAAGACCACATGCAAGCCCTCCATATTCTCATTATTTGCCTCATAAATGATTTACTGAATTGCTTTTCTTCTCTGATCATTTGAAACAAAATGCTTGTGAACCAAACTCTGTTCTTTCCTCAGGCCACTGAACTTTGGAGCACCCTCAGCCTGAGCCAGCAGGGAGATGAAAACAGCACACCTGCAGGGGCAAAAATATCCTCTAATCTACTGTGCACATACATGGTCTTTTCTAGCAGTTCACTTCTTTCTATGAAAATCAGATTCTTTTGTTGAACCCCTGAGCTGATTACAGATTTTATGGTTACACTTTTCTTCTTGTTGCAGCATTTCTCCTCTCCCATTGCAATAATCTTTCTCTCCAACAACACCTTTCAAATAAAGTCTCTCCTTAATAAATCTAGATTTTGTTTTTTGTTTTGTTTTGTTTTGTCTTATGTATGTATGTGTGTGGGGGGGGGCGGGGCTTGGCAGTTTCCAGTGTCTAATAGATGTCTTGCAAAATAAGTGCCTAGTAAATATTTGTCAAGAAGCAAAAAAGGATTTCTGTTTGGGATTCTAGTCAACATATTGTGGCTCTAGTATGGCATCTGTGTACATGGCAAATTCCAGTGCTTGTTGCTGAAAACCCCACTGTGGAGCACAAACTGGCTGGTTTACTTTCTAATGACTTCTAGCCACAATAGAACCTCAGGGAGATTGAGTTGTGGTGTATGTGGCTTAAGGTAGGCGAGGAATTACCATGACTCCTTAGCACATTTCATTCTTACTTACAGATCAAATGCATGCTCCTGATCTTGTGAGATTTCAGTTCCCTTACTTCCCACCCAATCCTTCATGCACACACCTGGGGTGGTGTGATGGTATGATGAACAGAGAGAAAAGTAGTATGAGAGTGTATCTTTTTACCTGCAGGAGGCTTATTGTTCATGTAATAAAAGAATAGCATTAAAAATAAAATCTCCCATTTTTTAAGCACACATTTCACTTCTTATAAAGTTTGTATCTAATTGTGTGCTGTATTTCTGGTGGTATTTAAAAATTAAAACCAACAGAAATGAAATAAGATCAAAAGAAGTAAGCTAAACCATAAATATGCCCTCTCTAACTTATATAAATACAATCTTCCACTATTTAAAATATTTTTATTGTTTTAGGTCATTCATATTTAGTCACTCATCTTTACTATGAAGTATATAGATGACTATAATTTTATAGAAAAATAATTTTTATTCTTGAAGGATAAAACAACTTCTATATTTTTCATATACTGCTTAAACAGCTGTGATAGGAAATAACCAAACCAATCTAACTTTTCCTCTTCTTGTGATTAATCTAAGAATCCTTCTCGGTAGCAAGTATATTAAAGTGATAATTATAACTGAAGCACATAGGGCTATTTTGGGTTTATTGCCTTTTATATGTATAACAAATACGATTTTTCCAAGTTAGTATAATTATGTTTCAAGACCCATAAAATATGTTTCATTTAATGTAACTATAGTCATTTTGAGTTAATTTATCTTAGAAAATTCTTCTTGTAGCTACTGGGGAATCTATTTCAACACTGGGCAAGAAAAAGGCCATTAATTAACTCTATGTTAATGAATTGACCAGGGGAAAGAAAGTTCTCAGCTCTCATGGTATGCAGAACAATAGAAATGTTGTGGAGAAAAAGGAACACTCTTATACTGCTGGCAGAAATGCAAACTGATCCAGCCATTATGGAAAGCTGTGTGGAGGACTCTCAAACAACTGAAAATGGAACTAACATTTAATCCAGCAATTTCAATTCTGGGAATCTACCAAAAGGACACCAAAACACAAATTCAAAAGGACACCTCTACTCAGATGTTTATTGTCACACTATTTACAAAAGCCAGGATTTGCAAACGACCCAAGTATCTCCAAACTGATGAATGTATAGAAAGTTGTGGTATATTTATACAATGGAATATTATTCAACAAACAAAAAAGACAAATTTGACACATTTGTAATAACATGGATGGAACTAGAAGGAATCACACTAGTGGAAACAAACCAGAAAGAAAAAAAGACAAAAAACGGATGGTCTCACTTATAGGTGGGATATAGGTAAAACAAACGAAAGGTCAAGAAAAAGTCAAAACTAACAAGCTGACAACAGAACTAAAGCATACAGCTAGGGAAGGGGAGGAAGGTAGAGGAATTCAGGGAAGGGGATAGCATGCAAAAACAAGGTGATGGTTCATGTGTGATATGGTAGTGGGAGAACCCTGGGGAATACAATGATTAAAATATGTATGCATATGTGTATATATGTAAGTATATATACTTATACTTATATATAATATCTATAATATATTTATATAAAATACATACACACATATATACATATATATGTGTATATATATGTGTGTGTATCTGTGTGTATGTATGACTTGATATCAGTTGTGTGGTGACTTGGAGACTCTTTTGAACTTGTGAGAAATAGAACTACCTAATTATTCTTGATAAAAATTATTAATTTTGAAAAATGTTTCACAAGATACCAGTTTTTGCAATAAATCAATGGTGATTTATTATTTTCACATTGCCCAGTATTAAGTTGAGAGCAAAAGGGTGATTTAAAATGATACGATGTTATAATTCAAGCTATCTGCTTTGTTGCCATTTTCTTAGATTAAACATTCTTTGACTTTTCTTCCTTGTATTACTGCTAGATGTACTCACTTATTCCCACTGAAATTAGCTTATTTCCCTGAGTTTAAATCTTCTTGACAGTTATTGATAATGCATCTGTCTTCCCTCATTGAATCACTTAATCAAGGATGTACTGATTCCTTGAAGCTTTGCTTTCTTCTCCTCCTCCATCTTAACCAAACTCTGATTACTAAACCCCTTATTATTTGTACCTGGTGTCTTTTAAAATGTACTAAATTTGATGTGTTATCATTGAAGCAGGAATTGCTACTTTTCTCTTCCATCATTTTACAATTGATTTTTGGGTTCAGTGAATTCATCTCCTTTTTGAAGAGACATCATGGCAAAGGACTCAAAACTCCCCATTTTTTTTGTTTTTTGCTTGTTTGTTTTTTTATGTTTGGGTACTTAAGATTGACTTTCTCCAGAAGAAATTGCTTAAAATTTGGATCAACTTTTAAAAAATGACTAACACTTATAGTTACTTATGCTCTCATAATTCATATTGTAAACTCTATTCTCATCTCCCAGTACAAATAGGGCTGTCAGACAGCTTTAAAGGCTGCAGTCATTGAGTAACACATAGAGTACAACCAAATAAGTAATTTATGGAAGTGCTCTCTAGAGCTGCAAAGAAATAATGAAGTTTTCAAAGGTACTCCATTTGCAATCAGAAAATAGCTCCGATGCTGAGAGACTTTGATTGGAATTGAAAGAAACCAAGACTACAGCATTCTGATAACTAGTGAAAAAAGAGAAATATTATTCAACATAGATTGTTTTTATTTCTTTCACTTTTATTTTGAATGCCTTTATTCTATTTGATATATATATATATATATATATATATATATATATATATATATATATATATACATATATTTTTTTTGAGACTGGGTCTTGTTATTTTTGCCTGTGGAACCGCAGGTTCATGTTGCCTGGGGTACCACAGACTCAAGCAATCCCCAGCCTCAGCTTCCCAGGTAGCTGGGATTACAGGTGTGTACCACCACACCCAGCTATATATTTTTGGAACTAGGTCTCCCTACCTGCCCCCAGAGGGACTCAACTGCCTTTAAGTTTTAGATTTGTAAACCAGTTTTTATACATGGGAAAATGAGAAAATGGAGGTGAGTCTTTCAAGGTAAGTGATGACTAGCGTATATCATGTGTGTTTTACCTGAAAAATACTCAAATTTCCCATCTAGAATCTTTCCCATTCCGTGCATTGCTCTGAGAGTTTAGTTAGAACCAGCATAAATTTAGGCCATTAATATATATTTTATACCTTTCTGAAACCACAAAGGTATTTTGGAAAGAGGAGTTATAAGAAGGAAGCTCAGTTCAGGTGATTGAGTGTTTTGATCAAATTGAAAGAGAATGCTGGTTTTTAAATCATGATTTCAACCCCCTCCTCCCCCATCAAAGCAGAAAATTCTACTTTGTCAGTAAATATTAAGTTAGGGTTTTCTTATAATAATCTTAAAATCAAAAGTAAGCCTACAGAAGGTATTTGCTTACAAAATGCCATTGAGTCTTAAAAAGACAACAGACCAAATTAGTTTAAATATGCAAAAACCCATAGCATGCTCCAAATTATTTTCTCTTTCACCACTATGTTACTCAATCAAAATTTCTTTGTGAATGTGATTTCATTTCAAAAAGATCATTTAGGTTAGCATACATGGCAGTGGTATTTTTTAATTTAAGTTGCCATTAATGAGGTAACCAAAAGCCACAACTGCATCTTAGAAACATAAATGGGAACAAAGAAAGGTTTAGTTTGGGGATTTGTGGTCTCCTTGCACTTTCTAAATCAGATCCAAACATTCATTAAGAGACCAATGTTTCTTGTGGTTCTAAGGTATTTAGAAAAAGCCATTAGCAATCTGAGAAGATGCTTTCAGAAAGAAGGACAATGTTCTGACTGGTAATTAAAAATATACTTTCCCATCATTCTTGATCCAATCAGTCCCACCAGTATGCAGTCACATTTGCATATATTTCCATTTTAGTCTCTTTTTTTTCTTATTTCTTAGTCACCATATGATCAATGAACTTGGAATGCCTTTATCTTCTCTTTGTTTATTCCTTTCTCCTCTTCCCTAGGGTGATTCCAAGCAGTCTCAGCAGGAGATTTATACAAGTTAGAAGGATTGCTGGGGAAACACTTGCATTTATGTACCAGTATGTTGTATTTCTGGCAATATTCTCTTGCTTGCTTTTAAGTCTTATTAAAGTAGACTCTTATTTTCTCTACCTCCTGTGTGAGCCACAGCATTTCTCCATGCTTGTAGTCCACTTTTATTGGGTTGTACTATAATCATTTGCTCATATATTCAACTTTCTTATTTAATTCTATGCCCCTTAAAGACAGGAGATTATGTCTTAATCAGTTTTTTGTTCTGCACACCTAACAACACATGCAATATTATGAAAGAAAACAAATAAACAAATCATACAATCTAATAGATGTCAGTGAAGGACTTGCTTTTTCTAAAAATCAAAGTTTAGAAGAAAGATAAAATGGTCAAACTAATTGAATGCTGAAGAAAAATTTATATAGATCAATCATCAAGGAAAGGAAATTGACCTCAGTCCAATATCCTCAGTAGATCAGAAGGCAGAGTGGATCCTACTGACTTCTGAAGTTCTTTCTGTGTTTTACCACGTCCTTGCCTTCCTCTCCTGGGCCCTGTTCCTTGCCCTTGGCCACTCCTTGGATGCTTGGATGAGCTAATCTTGTGCTCCCTTTTTCAATCCCATCATAGCAAACCAAGCTCCTCTTTGTAAGTAACCTTATTACTTTGTATCTATTGACATAACACCTCTTATATACCAGGTATGTTCTAAGCACCAGCACTGCCTTTTGTGCTGATAACAAAAACTTCCTCCTGTGGCCATTGTTGGGAACAGATTAATCAAAGTAACTCCATTTTGTTTAAGACCTCTATTTTGAAGCCAGTGTGCTTTTCCTGTCCTCGGTAGAAAGTACCGGCTCTGGGTGGCTGGTCCGACATCCTGTTTCTGCCTCCCCTTATTCCTGGTTGTTCTTGACAACCATCTTGTCCACCTGATACATGATAGACACCAGCATTGTCTTCCTGATAGATGATGGATGTCGGCATTATTGAAAACCATAGTTATGGGATCATGTCCCACTGTTATGGGAACATGTCCTGCATCTGCTTGCTTGCTTCACAATGAAGGGTGGTGGTGGTTTTACCCTACAAAAAGTTGTAACTCAGGGTTACAATTCAGGGTCTCTCTTGCTGTCTTGGCATGGGGACCTGTTGTATCAGCTTCGTAGCAATAAACCTGCTACTTTGAACTTCAATTGGAGTCCTTGCATCTTTTGATCAACCTGCCAGTTATAACAGTCATCTGTATGCTGTCTTCACAGGACAATAAGCTCACAGGTGCCTAGAGATGTGCTCCCCAGAGATTTGCACTACCTTTCATGTTCCAAGTACTAGGGACACAGGAATATATTCCCAAATGACTCCCAAACCCTTACCTGAGGCTTGTGTGCAACTCCTGCAAAGAGAGATGCTTTCCTTCCTGAAGACATCGTCTCTGCTGATTGGAGGCAGGTTTGGATGTGTGGAACATTGGCATAGTTATCCCTCATGATACAGGACAAAACCCAGGGTAAATGCAGAAAGGACTGGTCTGTGACTGGGGTGGGAAAGGCCTCTCATTTCACACTATCATTTATAAATGTGAGAGTCTGATAAATGCTTTACATATTGCCTCATTTGTTCTTTACAACCATATGGGGGAAATCAAGGTCCTAGAGGACTAGAATGAATAGCTAAGGTCTTGAATAAACTCATTAATCCACAAATATTTATTGATAGAAGTATTGTGTAAAAACAGATGGTCTCTCCTCTTTTCACATCCACAAGACAAAATAATAAAGACAACCCTATAAGCAGTGACAATATTCTGTTGTGGCACACTTCTTTTATTAGCTTCATGTCCTGCAACACTAATTTCTATTTAACAGTATTGAGTTAGGAATTTTTAGCTTCAACGCCTTTATAATCAAAAGTTTTGTGTCAATTCATTTCTTTTTTGTGAACTATTTTTCCCGGTGTCTGTTTTCAAAACGTATGTTCAAAATTTGGGTGATTTTATAACTTGGAGGTATTTGAAACAAATCCCCAAGTTTTCTGGAAGCATTGGTAATACAAACTGGTTTGATTTGATGTGTTGGGGATGTCATTAGAAATTAAATTATTTTATATTTCAGTACTGTAAAGTTGAGTTGATTAATCTGTTGGTTTTTTTAATTACACGTGATTTACTGATTTTATTTTCTTATATGCAATAGTTAATTCATTTTCCCATCTGTATCCCTTCTGTATCCTCTAACGACCCTTTTCCCATTCCAACTTTCACCCCCAATTAAAAGGGCTCAAGATGTTTGTTGATGTCCACTGGTTTTTAAAGTGTTTTGTGTTATAGAACTGTTTGCTAGGTAAATAGTCAGTATGTGTTTTAATTATTCAGACTAACTTTGCTACATGCAATTTTCTCAAATTTCCTGTATTTTGTTGAAAACGGCCGTACTTCATCCTTTCATGCATTGTTATCTTATGAAAATACAATACCCCATGTTATAGGTAGGCCACATTAGAGATTAAATTTTTCTTTTTCTTCTTCAGTTGAAACAGGAGACTCAAAATCATTGGAGACCATTTTTCTCTTCTGATTCTCCATACCTTAGGCCTGGACCCTTGGAATAACTCAGCAGGTCTCCTGTAGAAGATGAAGTCATCTTGGACTCACTAATGGCGGCCACATCATAAGGAGAATTGTCTCCTCTCTACGTCCATACTCCAAATCTTGCACTAAGCACTAGAATACTGATGGCCCAAGCTAGGGACAGAGGCCACAGGGAGGGGCCCAGTGTCCCCACTGACAGGATTGGCCCTGCATTCTAGGAGTAGGTTCCCAAAGATAACATGTGACCATGAGGAACACTGCTTGGGCTGGACGGTTCAAACTGCACTGTAGCTGTGTTGACCAGCACTTTTGCTTTAGACTCAGCCTCTGGGGTTCTTGGATCAGAGAAGAGGAGAAGGTATTTCCTGCTGACAAGATTTGGGAAGAGATACTTAAGTCATAGTTTTACACTAGAGGATGCTGGTGAGTCTATGACATCTAGAGTTTGTAGAGCAAATAATATTGATTTTACTTGAAATAGAAAAATATGGGCTTGAAAAACTGAAATTGTGTTTCCCAACCCAGTCTCTCTCTTTACAACACAGCTTTGTCAACAATGACAAATTCAGGCACCTGCTGTTTGGCATACCAACACCAGTTTCTCATAGGGCAGTAAAGAAAGGCCCCTCTTTACCTGAATGTGCCTTAGTTTCCTCTTCTCACCCAAGTCTTCTTACAAAACATCTATACCCCACTATGTTTCATTTTACCTCTTTCCTGTTCCAAAGGACCAGTTCTCTTTGTCTATATGAACTTTTAAAGAAATGATTTGGAAGTTGCAACTCTAGAAACCAAACATTTGTAGTTGCTGAAAATATCTGCAGAAATAATTCTGTATATATTCCAATTTTGTAGAAAGAACTCACAGTGGGATGAATCTATTTAGAATCTACCTGTTGCACTAATTCACCACACTCTATCTCTCTGTAATCCCCTACCAAGACAGCCATTGAAAGCTTTGAGATTTCAAGGGAAAGGAGCAGGTACTGGAAGGGTATAAACTTTAACTATATTACAAAAACATATATTTGAAATATCAGCCCAATAAAATACACATGGGAATTGATGTTTGGTGGTTCATTAATTTATAATTATAGTTATAGATTAAGCATACTGAGTTTAAAATCTAGTAGAATGCTTTACTGGGCCTAATAACAAAGTACCACAGAATAGATGGAGAGTTCTTCCTTTTCCATGTATCTGTTGGACTTTCTACCCACCCCACTCAATGCCCAGATCTTTCTGCTACATACTAGCTCTTTAAGACATCCACTGATCTGTTTGTACGCCAGTCTGCTCTCCTGATCATGTCTGACATTGCACTCACAAAAATATATTGATTACATTTCTCAAATCCTAGAAAAATTGTCAAGTGATTGGTTTACTAATTTCAGTCCCTAAACCTCACAAAAATGTTCATGAAACATGAAATAACAAATAACTATAAAGTCATGAAGTTCTCAACGCTCCTGGTACTCCTTTTAGAGAAAACTATTTCATTGTCAACCTATTAAAACAGAGTTGGTTCCATGCAAAAGGCAGCTGGTCATAGGACAGCCTCTTTTTACTGCTTACGAAGGAGATATACTTGAGAGGGCTCTCCTTTATAATGACTAAATGGGTCAATCAGACTGTAGTGCTTAGACTGTTTGAATACAACATATATTGGGAATTTAAATAAGTGAAGACACACAGATATGAAGAGGCAGTAGGCTGATGGTATGAGTAGCAGAAGTCATGAAGTAAAAAGAAGAAAGCAGCTGGTAGAAATGGAGGGAGCAAAGGGAGAAAGACAGAATCTGATGGCAAGACCACAGGAACATTGAAATATTACACCTGTTCATTTTTCAAGAGGGCTAATTCTTCAGGGCTTTAAAATATATAGCTGATGAGTGGTTGAGTTTTGACCTTGGGAACACCAGAGCACCATACAACTGTTAAGATTAAAAAGAAAAAAAAATAGAGACCATTGAAAATTCTGTTATAACCAGTCACTATGAAGATGAACTAATCATTAATTTGTCACTATTTTAGAGGCTTTATAATATTAGACCTTAACTTTCATTCCATGGTTTGATTTGAATGATAGATATCCTTTTAAAAACTGTCTTTTTTGTGTGAGCACAATTAACTTTTACTAATTACTAGTAAATTAGTAATTAATGTTTTGGGTATTTCTGAACTTTTGAGAACTCTCAGTTGCCTAAATAATTCTGGCATGTACTTATCCTTTTTCCATCTCATTTTCCCTCATCAAAGGGAAGCAATAAATGTATCTCCTGCATTGAATTGCTCTGAGATTCTAAGACATAATTGCTCATAAACATCTTATTACAAAAGCTTAAACACATCTTGTTTTCATGTTTACCATTATTATAAACTGTTTATACTTATAAGTCTTCATCTAATGAAATAACAGAAGTGTGGATCTGTTCTTTGCAACCTGGAAGACATCAACATGGTTGTTATAACATGATAAATAACATCTCTCAAAAATACACCTTATATTTCTGAAAGATTTGGAGGGAAGAAATTTGTGTCCTTAACTGTTTCTCCTTATTTAACAAAGGGCAACTTGTGTAGAAAAGGCTGGGATTCCTCTAAAGTAACCTAACTAGTGCTAAGCATGCTCCTATGTCAACTAACATTGAAACTTCAGAGTAAGAAATAAAATTTTGTAGTATTAAGACTCCTCGAGGTCTGATTTTATTTATTACTGAAACATGACCCTATAATCTCCTGGAAGTGAAGTGCTGTGCTGAAAAAATAAATTGTGTTGGGTAGGTAGCTGATAGTGAAGTCAGGAAAGATAGCAATCACATTAAGCAGTGGCAAGACATTTGGTAAAACAGTCACCGCAATAACTTAGGAGTGAGATTGTATACACAAAGAATTAGTACTTCTAGCAGAAAAGAGGTAAAAAATAAAGTGATTATTTGTTGCATATTGCAAAAAAGGAAAAGAGGGAAGGAAGGACTGATATTGTATGTAGAAATAAAATGACATAAAGACTTTGAGAACCTTCCCCCTCCCCCCCCCCCCCCCCCCCCAAATAAAGTCAATTGATTTGGCTTTTACGAGCTTGCAGTAAAAAGTCTGTTATTCTGAGAAAGTTGAAATAACCTGTGGCCCTCCAACATCTTGTGGGAAGTGAATGGGTTGAAAAATTACTTTGCCTAAGGAAACTGAGGTATACATGTTTTAAAATATTCTAAAAGACATCACATCCTGCTTAGAACCACTTGCTTGCATTTGCCTTACAGGGAAAGTTGACTGTCAGAAATTAATCTTAAATTTTTTTTATATTAATAGAAAGGAAATGGGTTTTGTAAATAAACATATGGCCACCTTGCCTGGACAGAATAGAATACAGTGATTCCAGTTTAGGATGCAACTCTGCATTTTGTAACTTCAAATCAAAGAACTGAGGTCTATCAATAACATCCAGGTACCAGCTGGAAGAAACACTGACCTTCACAGCAACAGTAGAGGAATCCCTGTCTTTGGCTACCTGATTGCTCCAAGGAACCCTGAAATGTCAACAAATATAAGTTGCCTGGTAGCAGTTAAGTCAGAGAAAACCGATCAATTCAGGGATTTGGTTTTACCACTAAAACCATCTTTTTAATTTTAATTTTTTGAGATAACAAATACTGAAATTTATAAATGTTTGTCTATTTGGTTGTGCAGTCTCTTGAGCCCATACTGCTTCTACTCAAAGAAATGAATGTCTGCAGTGACCCAACTAAAAACAAAATTGAAATGAAAATTAGGAATTCAAGTTCAACTGAGGCCCATTTTCGATGTTGCCAAGGAACATAATGGTGAAAACAAGACTCTCACAGACTGTAGTACCAGAGGTCATGGAGAGCAAAGGAGTAGGAAGCTTTTCCAGAGAACAGAGTAAGGCCATCACCAAAAGCACCCTTTTACCTTCCTCTTCCCCACTTTTGTTCCCTTTTTTTTTTTCAGATTTCCTACTTTTATTACAAAATCAAATTATATAATTTTTTAATCAGGCTGTTGAGTTGATCTGCATTGTTTCATTATCACCATCTGCTTATTTAAAATGGTTTAGAAATGCAAGTTGGGAATGGCTGTGTCGCATGATGTTATGCATATTGTTTATATTCCTTTTCCCATTCTCTGAGATGGTGCCCATATTATCAAGCTGTACTTATTCATTCAGCTGCAATTTTTTTCCATTTTTAATTGAATACTTTATTATATAGATAATTATTTCACATCTTTGTAATCCCCAGTGCTCTTCCCTCCCTGATCATTCCCTCCCTCACCGACCCCCACAAGTTGTGAACTTCAATTTGTTTTTCAGCTTGTGTTGACTTTTCCTCATGGCCTTTTGTTTGTTTTTCCTATGTCCCATATATTAGCTGAACCATTTGAGTTCTGTCTCTTTCTTTTTTGGCTTGTTCTTATTATTATGATTTCTTCTAGGTACATCCATGTTATCATAAAATATTCAAATTTGTCATTTTTAATTGAATAATATTTCATTGTGTATATATAACACAGTTTTTTCATCCATTCATCTGTTTTGGGACATTTGGGTTGTTTCCATGTTCTTGCAATTATACATAGTGCTGCCAAAAGCATCTGAATACAGGTGTCCCTTTGTTCCCACACTGAGATCTCCTTTGGGTAGATTCCCAAAAGAGTGATTGCTGGGTTGAATGGTAGTCCCATTTCCATTAGTGTGAGGGTCCTCAACACTGCTTTCCATAGTGTCTGGACCAGTTTACATTCCCAGCAGCAGTGTAAGAGTGTTCCTTTCTCTCCGCATCCAAGTCAGCACTTGTTGCTGACCCTTTTTTTTTTTTTTGATATGGGCCATTCTTGCTGGTGTAAGGTGGTATTTCATGGTTTTGATTTGCATTTCCCTAATTGCTAGTGACTGTTGAGCAGTTTTTCATGTGCCTGTTGGCCATTTGTATTTCCTCTTTGGAGAGGTGTCTTCTTAGTTTTTCTCCTCATTTTCTGACTGGGCTTCTTGTTTTGTTTTTCCTAAGTTGTCTAAGTTCTTTACGGATCTTTGTTATCAATCCCTTATGACATTTGTACAGGGCAAAAATTTTCTACCACTCTGTTGAGTTGCTTTCTGTTTTGTCTGCTCTTTTGCTGTAGAGAAACTCTTTAGCTTGATATAATCCCAGCTGCTTATGTTTTCCTTCATTTTTTTTGCCAACTATAGATGTATCAAGAAATGTATTTCTGAATTGTAACTCATGGAGGGTTTTGCCCAAGTTTTCCTCTATGTATTTTGTAGTTTCAGGTCTTAAATCCAAGTCTTTTATCCATTTTGAGTTGGTTTTTGTTAACATGGTGTTTTGTTAGGGAGTTTTGTTTACTCCCTAACATGATGTTAGAGAGTTGTCTTGGTTCATTTTTATGCATGTCTTGATCCAGTTTTCCCAACACCATTTATTGAAGAGGCTATCCTTGTTCCATTGTACATTTTTCACTCCTTTGTCAAATATCAGATGATTATATATGTGTGGTTTTACTTCAGGGCACTCAATTCTGTTCCATTGGTCCAATTGTCTATTTTTGTACTAGTACCAAAATGTTTTAACTACTATGGCTTTATCATATAATTTGAAGTCTGGGATAGTAAAACCACTATTTTCTCATTTTTTGGTCAGGAGGCTTTTTGATATTCAAGGTCTTTTGTTCTTCCATATGAATTTCAGTAATTTTTGTTCTATCTCTTTAAAGAATGTCATTGGGATTTTTATAGGGGTTGCATTGAACTTGTAGATTGCTTTTGGTAGGATGGCCATTTTGATGATGTTAATTCTTCCAATCCATGAGCAGGGAATATCTTTCCATTTCCTTAAGTCATATTCTATCTCTTTTAGCAGCATTTTAAAGTTTTCTTTGTATATTTCTTTCACATGTTTTGTTATGTTTATTCCCAGGTATTTAATATTTTTTTGTTGTGAGGTAAATGAGTTTTTTAAAATTTCTTCTTCTGTTTGACTTTTTTGTGTATAGGAAAGCTACTGACTTCTGTGTGTTGGTTTTGTAAACAACTACCTTACTGAACTGGTTTATTGTTTCAAGAACTTTTTCTGTAGATTTTTGGGGTTTTCTATATAAAGAATAATGTCATCTGCATATAATAATAGCTTCAGTTCCTCTTTTCCTATTTGTATCCCTTTTATATATTTCTCTTGCCTTATTGCCCTAGCTAGAACTTCCAGTACAATGTTAAAAGGGGAGAGAGTAGGCACCCTTGTCTGGTTCCAGATTTTAATTGGAATGATTTTATTTTATTTTCCCATTTAGGATGATGTTTGCTGTAGGTTTATCATAGATGGCTTTTATTATGTTGAGGTATGTTCCTTTAATCCCCAATTTTTCAAGGGCTTTTACCCTGAATGGGTGCTGGACTTTGTTGAAAGCTTCCTCTGCATCTATTGATATGATCATAAGGTTTAAACCTATGGAATGCTTCATGAATTGGCATGTCATCCTTGTGCAGGGGCCATTGCTAATCTTCTCTGTATCATTCCAATGTTAGTATATGCTTTGCCAAAGTGAGGATTTTTGTTTTCATTTTTGTCCCTGGTTTTGTTTCATCTATCTAGAGCAATTTCAGAATTGCTAGCATGAGTGACTACCAGGCATCTTTCCATCCTTCCCTTTCAGAGTAGGAGAGTTTGTCATAGTTAACCTGTACTTTTCAATTGTATATTAAAATTTATATTGGAAGAAGAGGTTACAAATTGTTTATATTTTTTGTTTATAGATAATCTCTGGAACAGTGTTATATCTAATTATGATGTGAGACAAGACAAGTAAATAAAACTTAGATATCTAGAACTTAGAGCTGGATATATTACTGAAGGAATCTTCCAAGATGAATTGAATATTTCTATTTGTATTAAGAAATAGGCTAAGATATTTTAGGCAAGTACAAATACAGACTTGTAGTACCAAAAATACTGCAAGAATTTTAAATATTGATTGTTCACCAAATAAACCTCTGTTGCCCATGTTTCTTAGACCCCTGTCACAGAGGTGAGGCCACGTAACATATTTTAGCCCATGGGCTGTGAGCAGAAATGTTTACTTTTAAGATGAAGCATAAAGGGAAGTTCAAGTTTTCTGTACATTATTATTTCCTGCTGTCATAATTCCTCACCTGGCCCATGAGTACTAAATGGAACATACACCCACCTTCCCTATCACCCTTTGTATAACAAGAAAGAATCCATTATTATCATAAGCCATTGGAAGTACAGAGTCAATTTCTTCTTTCAAAGTTATGTCACCTATCCTGACTCATACAACCTGTAAAATTTTAAAATTGGCCTACACATTAGATAACAGAAATATCAGTGACAGTCTCCTATGATGATATATTAAGATGTACATTACACGACTATGGGAAGAACAAAATTCCATTGTGACTAACTTGAATTTTCATACTTCTGCAGTTTGACCTTACTCTTCAAACATTATTATGTCAGTCCTTAAATATCCAGGGTAGGAATTTTTCTGGAAATATGTTGCTTTGTCTTTGCAAGATCCTCCTAATATCTCATAAGTATCAAGATTTCTCTGGGTGTTATGCCATTCTGCCAGGACTCTCAGCTTTCAGTGCAACCTTACATGGAGGAATCCATCTGTAAATAGCGGACCCACAGTAGCAACACTTCCTGATCTTAATTTAGAGCACAGCACACCAATATTTACAGGGCCTTTAAGGTGGTACTAAAATGAGTGACTTAGGAATGTCAGGTGTAAGTTCAGGCAGCAGTAGAGATGACCATGAGCTGGCCATATTCAACCTTGTGATTGTTTATACAAAAAGGTGCACATGAAGGAATCCTGCAAACAAATATGCAGGCAGCTGTAGTGTGAGGAGCTGAAATCGAGGTCAAGTATACAAATTATCAGTACAAAGTCAGGCAGAGTGAGTAGAGAAAAGAAAACACCAGAGTTGCCTGGGTTTAGTTACAGGTCAAAGCTTTAAGCAAAGGTACTTCGAGTTCAGGAAACAAAATGACAAATTTTTAGCCAGTGAAGGCTCAGGTACTCAGTAAACAGCAGTTGGTCTTATAAAAGAAATTTGAAAAATATAGAAAAGTAGGTAGGGGTTATCCTAGACAACGCAAGATGACACCCATGAATGTAGGGGAAATAGCACACCACTGGCACTTTGAGATGAAGTAATCTTTTGATATATTGAAACTGTCTGCTTTAAATAGGTGACTTATTTTTCCCACTGCCTTATCACCCATGAGCTATCATCAGTCATTTGTGCCCTTTCTATTCCCACTTTTCCATCTCCCCTTCTCATGCTCCATACTTCAATTTTGCTGTGTTAGTTTTAATTTTTTTGGTCTGTTTGCTTTCCCTTTATCCCTCATATAAGTGAGATTATCCAGTATTTCTCTTTTCTTTTTGATTTCTGCTAGCATGATTCCTTCTTGCTCCATCCATGTTCCCCTGAATGACATAAGTTTGTCTTTTTGATTGTTGAATAATATTCCATTGTGTACATATACCACACCACAGCTTTTTGTAAAATAAAGCAAATTAAAAAAATAAATTAAAAGTAGACAAAAATAGAAAAAATAAAAGTGACTTATTTTTAAATGAAACTAATTTTTAAATATGATAATTGCTAGGAAATTTGAAAACTATTTTTTTCATCTGTATAGACTATAAGACTATATTCTGGCAGTCAGTAGCTTTTGCTGGTGCAGTGCCCATTCCAGTGAATCCCACCATGTGATCAAGCAGGAAGGGAGGGGAGACAGACAGAGAGAAAGACACAGAGAAATGGAGAGGGATAGAGAGAGACACAGAGACAAAGAGAGAGGGGGGGAAAGAAAGAGGAAGAGAGAGACCATTTTATTCTACCACTCAAGTTAAAAAATACAGACAAAATCTGATTATGTTATCATCAATGTCATTCAGAATCATCACTAATTGTGAAGAGAAATTGAGGGTGAACATTACCTGAGCGAGAATATCTAAATTCATCTTAAATTTTGAAAGATGTTTCAATCAAAAATTTATTAATGAAGCTCTTAGGTATTGGTCTTTACTTATAATTCTGTTAGTGGTTATTGAATGGAGGAAAGGAGGAATAAAAATAAAACAATATTAGCTCCTTACATAAAAAGAAAAATCTATAAATCTAAAGGAATTTGAATCAGGAAGAAATGGAGAGTATTAGGGTGAAAATTAATTGTAGGGTGTTTTTCCTAATATATTCACATTTGGTGCCTGTTTGCAAATTATGTTCCTGATTAGTTCTACCTTTGAAGATGACCCTTTAGATGAATTTATATGTGATTAAAATTCAGCAGCAAATATATCATTTTGGTGTGTTATGCTTTTTGATAACTTTGTAGATGAAATTTATAACTATGAAATATTTTTAATTACATCTTCATGCTGGATACATTAAAAAAGTAAATATTGAACTCCTATAATGTTCCAGGCGCCCCTCTGGGTGCTTGAGAAGCAGTGGTGATCAAAACAGACAAGTTCTTGACCACAATAGTGCTTACATTCTATTGGAGAGAGAGAATAGAAAAGGTAATTAGTAATTAAATAGACATAATGTTACATCATAGAAGAATTCTAAAAACCTCAGTGCCTCAGTGAATGTATGATAAAAAGATTGCTTTAAAATGCTTTATGCTTTCATTGTTTTTCAGTAAGTGCCAAATTTAGTTAAATGTGAGGAATAAAATCCAATTTTTGATTTCTCTGAAATTTTAATAATTTACCAACTTGATAGTTGGAAAGTGGGAAATACCATATTTGGTATCTTGCCTTTCTTCACTTACCATTTTGTGAACATTTTTCTTTGTCTTTATTAGTCTTCAAAACAATACTTCTAGTTATTGCAGAAATGAGACCATATGTTAGTATATATGTAGCCTATAATATATTAGACTACATAAAATTGTAGTGTTTTAATTATTTTTGCACAGTTTTACTAATTGTAAATTAAATTTGTATATATAAATCTTCATCTGCATGTTTCATTATACCCCCACATATGGTAAATAAAATGAAATTATTGGGTCTAAATGCATGTATAGCTTGTACCTGATGATTGTTACAGTATACATTTTATAGAAAAGTTTCATTTTCCTATTATTATCTTAACTATATAGCAAGTAGATTTAAAATCTTAACCACCTAGGCACTATTTCAAATTATATATCTGTGTTTACTGGTGAAGTCCAATTTAAAAAATATGTTTATTATAGATTCACTTCTTTTTAGTGATGTGTGCTGTTCTTCCTTTTTGTCCTAGAGGTGTTAGTGTTTTCTTTTAAATACATGAGATATTTTACATATGAAACATGTCTGTTGCATTTTTCCAAGTGATCATTTATATTTACATTTTATGATATTTTTGCAACCAAAAATATTTTTTGTTACTCAAATTACTGATCTTCTCCCCTCGTAATTGCTTTTATTCCTCTTGTGCTTCGAAAACCTTTCCTGAGAGCAATAAAACATTTCGTGTTTCTGCGACTTTTATTAAAAAAAATACTATTTAAATTCAACTTCTTCATCTACTTGGAGTTATTTTAGATTTTAATTTGAACCTTTCGAAATTTTTCGTGTTTCATCGTTTGTTAATAAAATACCTCTAGTTTTTTAATACTTTTAAAAATCTCTCACACACACTGTTTTGTTTCAAAGATTGTGTTAACCAGTTTGAAATATTATGTTTTTAAGATTGTATGTGTTTGGATTAGTGGTGATGCAGGTACTTTTGGTCCTAGATGTTAAAAAATTATAATAATTCTTGGTATTGTCTTGATAGAACGCGGAGAGCTACAACGATCAGGTGGTATTTAGGACCCAGGGGAAAGCCAGGCTCGGTATGAAGAACTGAGTCTCAGGCGCACACGCCTCCCACCAAATTCGCAGCCCTGTGAAGCCGAGGCTCTCATTCAGAGCTTTCTAGAGAAATCTGATCCCGAACCTGGCAGAACAGGAGATTCACCCACTCAGCTCAGCAACGAGGACACCTGCAGAAACACATTCCCAAAGCAAGGCTAAGCGGCCGTGTGAAGGTATTTATTGCCTTTTTTCCTCCTTCTGTTTCTGCTGCGCCTGCCTACCTTTCCCCCCTCACTTGCCATGCCATGGCTGCGGTGTTTCAGCACTTCGGTGCGTGGATAGCTCCCATCTGCAATCCCTACGCACTCCATTCCTTTCGTACCCCACTCTCCAACGCCTCTGTGGTCCATCCTCCTCCTCCCCGCGCTCGCTCAGCCTGCGTTTCCTTACACCATCAGCACCCCCATCTCCACCATCGCCGTCATGATCTCCATCATCACCAGCGTCGTAACTCAGTCAGCACAACTGTCTTATCACTTAGACAAAGCCCGAGGACCCCAGGGTAGAGGATGCGAACCCAAGTTTTCTAGTACTGGAAGGAAAGTTCAGGTGGACGACACCCCTGAAAACAAAGAGAGACGCCTGCTTGAGAGAAAGGAAAGTGAAGACAGGAGAGAGACTCTGGGTAGGGGGACAGATGGGGCACTTGCCAGACACCAGCAGTTAGCCAGCTGCCTTTGAGCAGATTAGGGGCTGTTTAGTTCAGGAAATTAACATGACCTGGGGTCTAATGTTATTCCGGTAAGATAGATATACAAGCTCCATCCTTCCTTTTCCAATGGAGAATCACCAGGAAGCAGGGTGGGGGTGACTGATGACTCATTTTCACCCACACGCCCGTTTTTTTCTCCTAAGCGTTTACTGCAAAACTCCCAGATTAAGTTTTTTACTGAATTGTTCGGTAAAATGGAGACCCCTCCCAAAGGTTAACTCTGAGATTAGTGTACATTTAAATGATGGTGATGATGTTAACTAACAAATGTGGCTTTCTTGGAAAATACTGTTTGTTCAAATGCCTCTTGTCTGCTTATTTCATTTCATTTTCATTTCAATCATAAACCCCTGTAGGAAGCAGAAGATAGATCCCCTTGCCCAATGACCAAAGTAGTAATGATATTCAGAGCAGATGGCCTGGCTTTGTTCATCACTAGTCAAAGACTGACTCGGATTTGGAAGGCAAAGATTTTTGTGTGCTTTCTCAGTAATCAGGCAATAACACGTTTTCCTATAACAGTAAAAGGAAATAGAGTGCAAAAATTGAAAAGGCATTTTATATAACTGTTTTCTGCCAGACACTGCTTCTAGAGTGTTAACATTTTCTATTTCAGCTGAAGGGAAGTTAGAATATCTTTCAGATATCTTGAAGGTTCAAACGCAAGTCATGCCACCTCTTTGCTGTAGCCAGGATCATCTCTTAAAAAGAACAAACATTCCCCCCAAAAAGTGTCTGTTTTAAATAAAAATTTTTGGTGGGTACCCATTTAGTTGATCATTATACAGCATACTATTGGGTTTTATTTGTCAAACTATTTTTCACAAAATCACCATCTTAATCAGAAATATATGGATGATATTTTTCACATGGGAATAATGCCAGATCACATATACTAACCAAGTTTAAATTAGAAAACAAAAAACTTTCATTTAAAAATTACTCTTGTACATTTATTCTACCTCTTTAAAAAGAAAAAGTCAGGAAAGCAAATTTCATTTACATCAGCTTGCTCATAGTTAGGGTATTGTCAAAATGAAGCAATAGTCAGAACTATCTCTGGAAGAAGTTTTGAGAAATAATTCAAATACTCTTTTTTAATGAATAATAGTGGTATTGTATCAAAAGTTGCCACTACTAATAACATAGCATTGACAGAACTCTGTCTGCTATTAAAATGCTCCCAGTTTTTAACTCAAATCATGAAAACTAGTAAAATAGTTGGAGTTTTAGAGAAAAAACTGTGGTCTTTCACATAGTGTCCTTAGCTTAGTAATGTCCATAGTAAACAAAACCCCTCAAGCAACAAGATTCTTAAAACTCTCCTCTCTCTATATAAGGAATGATTCAGCCCAGATAAATTTTAAAAGGGTACATATATATTGCCATTGCTAGCTGCTTTGAACCAGAAACTCAGGCCTAGAATCCAGTGCCTATGATGCTTCTGTCTTCCTGTGCTTAATATAATTTCCTGACACTGGGGAAATTTCAAAACAATACTGCTTCGGTGAGATTTATAGACATGTGTCTCCAAAGCAATGCCTTTCTTTGAGTGAAATATTATACTGAGCTTATTAATTTTTATGGAATACCGTTTTCTCAGCCTCTTTCTTCCTATTAAGTGTGGTTTCACTTTTTCATATTTTCAATAATAATGTTTTCATTTTTGTACTGGATTTTGTGGTTAACAGAAAATATATATTGTAGCAAAGTGACATCATATACTTCTGTAAACATGCTCACAGAGGAATGCATCCTTACAGAATCATGAAGTGTAAAGCTGGGAGGTCATTCATTTCCCAAAAGAGGGAGGTTGTACCTTTTCCAAACTGATGGTATCTGCTCACTTAGCAGGTTTTACAAAAGGACAACTTATTAACATCTATTGTGACTTTGGTCATTTTCTCAGAGCAGAGCCATCCTTAGTCAGGGTTTCAGTCTCACTTGCATGGTCTCTGCTGACCTGTTACATAGTCACTCAGCGATGAAACACAGCAGAATGTGTTTCAAAATATGAAGTTTGACCAGAAGCAATCAATCCAGAAATATCCTCCACATTGCCGAAAGATCTTTACTCCCATTAAGTGTTTCTCCCCAATTTTGATTGTTTTAGTATTTCTTCATTTTATTCTCATTCACTGGAATAAAGTTGTTGGAGGAGAGGATCTACAATGTGAATTACTACATTCTGTAAACCCTAATAACAATGCTGAGGGATATGTCTCACTGGAGAATATAGCACTTCACCTTCAACTAAAGGTGAAAGGCTTTTCTTAGCTTAAAGGAGATTTATCTTCTTTAATTTGATTCCTCATGGATGTAACAATCAACTGGTTGCTCGCCTCCTCTAAAAATGTATTTAGCTAATAAATTCATTACTCTTCACTACTCCTGTTGCCTCCTTTTTCATAAGCCTCTGGCCAGGTAACTCTATGCTTTCCCTCTTTATACCTGTTACCATGTGGCAGAGGAAGATTTTTTTGCTTTTCTATGAGTTCTTCTTCTTCCTCTATGAGTTCTGTGCCAGCTGGACTTTCCCACATATGTTTGAGATTGTCCATTTTTGACTCCTGGACCTTCTAAGCAGAATCACCAATTTGCAGCTGCTGTACAGATCATTTTCTTTATCTCTTCTCCTTGAAGCAACACTGTATCAATTCATCTTCTATTAGCGTTCAACTATCTTATGTAAATTTCTATACCTTGTGATGAAGATATGCTGCAATCATTGTTCACTATTTTGTAGTTTGGGTTGAAGTAGGAAGCAAGTTTTGGGTCTGGAAATAACAGCTGGGAACTCAAATCATAAGCTCAATGAGTAAAAGGTTTCTAGTTTATGGTGTAGCCAAAGTAAAGCAGTATAAACAAAATGTAGGAGAATTTTCTTTCCCTCCTTCTCGAGCTCACCTTTTTTGTTCCTTCTCTCCATCCTTTCTCATTGCTTTTGCTTCATGTAGATGGTATTTTAACCATGTGTGCACATAATGAATGGAATGATCTGGCAAGTAGTTGTGAGTGCCAGTGCTTCTAAAGGCATGAACATGTTGGGAGTGTTTGACTCTCCCTTTGGGCAATGTAGCGGGTGTTTTCTGCAGACAGAATGAGCTCTAACACCAGGGATATCTAATTCACCTTTTCAAATCCTCTACACGAGTGCCTCCCAAACACTAATAAGCATACACATTGCCTGGAGATTCTGGACCCATTCAGCACACTTGGGTGGGTCTTGACATTCTGTATTCCTAATAGACTTCCAGGTTCTGCAGATACTGCAAATCCACAAACTGCACTTTGAGAAGCAAAGACAAAGCACCACATTATTGCCTTTATTATTAACCAATCACAGTCTCATTTAAACACAAATAACTCCAAGTTCTGAAACAATAAGAGTTCAGAATTCATAGCTCTAGTTAAGGAAAAAGTTATACAAATGACCCTTTCCTTCCATCTCACCCATATGCATCTTACAGTTTCTCTTCCACCAGTTTTTCTTAAGTGATACCTGCTGCCACAATCATCTGCCTGATCACATTCAGAAAAGGTCCCAGTTACAGATATGTTGAATACAATACTAAGTGGAATATATGGCAAGCAGATTTAATACTCATTGCTACATGGACCTTGCATTTTTACATTCCTCTGGCTCTTAAAAGACTATTAGAGAAATATCCTTTTTTCCTTAATGAAAAACAATGGCAAGACCTCTTTGTTCTCTTTTCCCTCCATTGTCACTGCTAAGAAATACAACTAATCTGATTGCAAAGTTGGGACATTAACTCCCAATGATTTGTTATGGTGATTGTTTGATAGCACAGGGAAACATTCCAGTGTAATTTCCCATGTCTTAATAATTTTGTCTCTATACTTTTTTTATACAATAAGGTATAAGGTAAATACTATTTCAACTCAAAATTTTTCTAATCTAACACAATGAAAAGGTAGAAAAATCTTATGCTTTTCTTATTCTTTACAAGTTGTCTTTCCTTCTAGGTCATTCATTATATGATCCAAAACAAAATTAAAAAGTGGTTTGGAGATTGTTCTAGAACTCATGACACATTCTTCTAGATATGTCCGCTGCATCTGAGTTCCAATATTTTCACATTCTGATCTGACATCTATTTTGGGTATCAGCTTCTCTACTGTGACAGAATTCTTTGCAATTTACTTTTAATCTTTCTTAAGAGCAAGAGCAAATGACTATGTCTTTGTTGCTATTTTAAAGGGAGCCAAGGGAGTCTACACAATGAATATTTATGTGGCAAGGGCAAGCCCTGGACTAGAACTGAACTAAAGGTGAAGGAAAGTTGACTCCCAGCCAGGGGCTAAATTCTGGTCATGCTACACTTTTAGATGATTAAAGGTCTCCCTTTTGTCCTTCTCTGTCCCTGGCATGGATAGTTTATATCTGAAAATTGGCTAATGTTTGATAGAAAGTCAATGATTGGGGGGGGGTCACTTTGTTATCTACAGGACTTACATATCCTTGTCCATACTTATTCAGAGAAGTCCATATAAACTTTAATGGTTAATCTCAAATTCATCATTTGGAAAAAGGAGTCCTCTTTGTTCAATACCAAAGAATATAATCAATCAAACTTTGAGATTTATATATAGATTCTCCCTGCAGTAAGGAGCCAATCATCTTTCAGAAGATATCTCAGAGCTGTACTTAAAAAAAGATTTTTGCTCACTGTGATTTTAAATTTTGGTATAAATATATTAACATTTATTTTTCTTTCATTCAGCACAAGAATGGTATTCCTAGGGGAAAATACTATTTTGTGTTTTTTAAATATTGACATAAGATTTTAGAAAAGTGAAGAGTAATAAGGATTAAGCTAATTGGAGATACATTTAAAATTTGAAACATAACTTTCACACTTGCTGATGGCTGAAGTACTTAATTACATTTTCCTATAGGTGGGGAGTTTATCATTGAGATTCATTTTTTATTTGTTTTCATCTATTGTCACTGATACTCATCCTTTATGCCACAAGATAAATATAGAGTTTCTCACTTGTATTTGTACTAATTTAAACATATGTGTACTTAAAGAGACTCTTTGGATTAGTAAGAACACCCAGAAGTAATATGTATTTGAGATATTGCTAGTTACTGATGCTTTCATATCACAAAATTACTTAGGTTTTAGTCATTCATTATAAAAACATATTCTTTTCTTACTAAGTTTAGCAACTTTGTGATGTTCCTTAAATGATAGTCATTAGAAGTGGCAGGGTGTGGATATGGAGATGTTCCTGCTATGTGAGTGATGGTGAGGGCCCTGGTTGCCAGGACAGTGGAGAGAAAGCATCTATTCTAAGATGCAGGATATGAAAAGAACATGAACTTTAGTAAGTTTGAGTGTGAATCTTTGTTCTTCCAGTATATTTAACCTGATTAAATCTCAAATATATTCTTTCATTCATGTAATATGTAATAACTAGGTGATAGGGTTGGGGTGTAGATCAACCATATTATATTAAAGCCCTAAGCATATAGCAAGTACTCAATAAATACCTATTTATTTATTTTTATGCCCAACTTTGAACACTAGGTGATATCTGACTTTAAGTTGTTTGAGTCTTTACCATTCTTTTATTTTCCAAGAGACAGCAAAAGATGTTAAAAATAATATTACAGTAAATGTTAAATGGAGTTTCTCCATTCCAAAGCACTTTTATCTACATTATTTCACAAGAGCCTCAACATTTTCAGGAAATTACTTTTATTCCACTATTACTGGATCATTGCAAAAATGAATAAAGAGAATTGATGTAAAATGCTGTGAAATAGTACACTAAAACATGTATATATATGTAGAAAAGACTTAGCTTTTATTATTCTGCTTGTGTCCCACTATAATATGTTTTTAAAGACAATTAAATAAATGAGAATAATAGGTTATAAAGCAATCAAGATAGATTTCACTTGAGTTGTCTGACTTTTCTAGCATATCTCTTGATTCACAAAGACTTGTGTGTGTGCACAAGCACATGAACATTGTTTCTTAAGACTGAGTTCTATATGGGGAAATAAAAAAAAAGATTTTATCTGATGGAAAATTGAAATGAAGTTTCAGTCATGTCTATAGATGCCATGATTTAAAACATCACATTATGGAGAATCTTTCTTTCTTTTGCTTATACAATAATGTCAAAACTTAAATTTCTAGCTCATTACAAAAAGTAACAATTATAGTAGAAGTTAGTTACTACCCTGGTATTCCCAGAGTGTAGACTGAATACTTCTCCAAGTACTTTTAATTACCTCTAAATTAAGAGGAGAAATGGTTTCTGAGGTCATGTGCATCTCCCTCAAGTGCCAACTTTGATTATCAAGGACTTTTCAATGGTCAGGTCAATCATGGCACATGCTATGCATAGAAAACATCAATCCTTCAAATAGAATAGTTGGATCTCCAATGTGGTATTTTAGCCAGAGGAAAATACATAGAGGAAGAACAAAATATTATGATAGCTGGAAAAGGCATATATAATTAGATTTAAATAGCTTTAGTCTTCTTGTGAAGAATGAGGACAAGATGGTGTATAAAATATGATATTAATCTACCTAAGAATGTCTGTTAACCACTTAAGCATAATTAAATTTATAGAATGGTAAATCTGGCAAGGATTTATAAGAGGATAGTGAAGTTCAGAGAGGAAATGTGACTTGTTAAAGGTCATACAGGTCTTAAGTAACAAATGTTATAACTTCACCTCTGCTACACACAAGGAAGATCAGGAGATTAGTAAAGAACATGAGACTGAAAAAAGATCACTGGGCTTAAATAGAGTTTCAAGTCTTGGAAAGGTTATTTAACCTTTCTATGCCTTTGTTTCCTCATCTGAAAAATGGGGACAATAATATACCCATTTCATACAGTTACTCTAAAAATAAAATAATTCAGTATATATATAATAATAATTTTTAGCATTCCCTTACCCACAAAATCACCTACCAAGCCATTCCTAACAACACATATAATCAAATAACCCACTAGCAGTAAAATCAGGAATAATAAGAAACATACACAGCCTGGTTAAAGTAGTACTGAGGAAATAAGTTGGCAGGGCCACTTTGGTACCTTGGGGTGTCACTGCTTCCAAAGCAACTGCTGCAAAACAAATGTTGTGGGTTTATTTCACTTTATTCATTTTTGTTGTTAAAAATCAAAATTCTCTGCTGATTTCTTTTAGCTAACAAAAACAGGTGCCATGTAGGTCTTTCATCAAAGCCAAGTGGGGCAGCACATATTCTTGTAGAACATGGGATAGCTAGATAGCATAACATTATTAGTACCATAAATATTATTAGTTGAAGTTAATATTATTTAATAGCACTCTATTCAGATTTTGAAATAAAGGGTTTGCCTTTAGTGGAAAATTTCTTCCTCATCCTTAATATGAAACCCATGACCCTGGCTTGGGCACTCTCCCCAGAAGTTTCTATTGTATGTTGAAGCCAGAATAAAGCTTTCGATTGAGGCCAATTTATTTCAGGTATAATGAATTGGAAGCATAATGATGTGTGGAAATGGGTTATAAAAAATGCAACCCGAACACCCCTTTTAGCCTGTAGTGATTTATCTTGGAAACATTGTGAGTTTCTTGGACTACAAGGGGAGTAACTTGTTCCTAGAAGCTTTAAATCTTCTGAGAGATAAGGCATTGGTATGCTTTGTGCTCTAAGTGCCTTGTCTGAGGGTAGAACTACAAATATCACTAAATACACTGCAAGGAAGTGATGATCTGAAGTGCAGTAGACCTAGGGAAAAATACTGTGTAATGAAAAAGAAAATTAAAAAAACCCGGTGCAAAGCCCTCATTTAAGGAAAATAGTCTAGGAAGTACTCAAATAGAAGGGTAAACCACTCCATTACCCACTGAAACAACATTTTGACCAGTGTCTTTATTCCTCTGTCCTATATATATATACTTCTAAGCACCTACTCTGTGGCTGACCCTGTCCTAAGCACTGAGGATGAGCAGTAAATATCACAGAATTGCTCTGCTCTTTGTACATGTACCATACTGAGTATACAAAGATGCTAAGAACCACTCTTTCTTATAAGACTATCAGAGTAAAGAGGAAGAGAGAGGAAAATAGTAATAAAATTTGTGTGGTTGGGACTGTGAGACTACCCTTGGCCTATGAAAGTTCTAGAGAAGGTTCTAGAAAGGAAACAATCTCCAGAATGATTCCTGATGGGCAAAGAGCTGTTGGTCAGTGGTCATTCAAGGCACTGTTTCCCAAGGCCTACCAAAGTGAGAAGAAATTGCAATTGTTCAGCATCACTGCAGGGGTGGATGGTGAAAATGGAGATAGGAACTGAATGATGAAGTGTCTTGGATATCATTTAAGATAGTTTTATACTTTATTCTAGGACAATTGGGAGCCATTTATCAATGTCAATCAAGGAGTGATTTCAATTGAATTACAGAGAATGATCTAGAAAATTACATTCCAATTCTCATTCAACCATGGTTGGCAACAAGGGAGCTTTAGAGAGGATATAACAGGACAAAACAGAATAATAGAGATATGACCTAAAGAAATACAATGAAAAATGAATGAAAAAAAAGCAAAACAACAGGAAATATTTGGGAAATATTATGCAAGTAATTTGGAAGTTGGCAGCAAGAGGCAAGGTAGAATGACAGTTGACTTCTGATTTGCAGCATGGAGAACTGCACAGAGAATGACGCCAGCCACTAAAAGAAGGACAAGTTTGGGCCAAGGATCTAAGATTAGCTCAGTTTTGAATATACTGAATTTGTGGTTGTGGGGACAGTTAAGTGGAGGTGCTCATTAGGCAGTGGGATAGGGACCCTGATGATGGAGAGTCATGGACTGAAGTGATCCACATGTAGGTGGTCATGTGATGGAGCAGGAACCTGGGAAACCAGATTGAAGTGGATGAAAACACATTGCATCACGAATGAAAAGATTGAGCAGGAATGGACAGGAGAGTCAGTGGAAAAGTCAGGGTATCCAGAGTCACAGAAAAGCCTGGGAAAATAGAAGAGAGATTTTGAGAAAGAGGAGTCATTGGTATCAAATAGAAGTCACACAGTAGATATTAAAATTTGTTTATTGGATGTAGCAATAGAAAGGTCACAGGAACATTGTCTGTCTGGATTTTCTTGGAATTACGCCAGTTATATTGTTTTAACATCATTTATTATTATAATTGCGATTATTGCCTCCTATTTGGAAAATAAATTATATGGTCATCTGCTCACTGGCATAAAAGAGAGCAGTCAAAACTAGCTTGCAGTGAGTGCAGAGATGAATTGGAAGACAGATACTAAACTAGGAACTCTTTAACATGATGTGGTGAGACCTTTCAGGAGGGAATTGAACATTAAATGGACATTGAACTAGAGGGATTTAACGTTTCTTCCAAATTTAGGATTACTTCATTGTACTATTATTCTTTAAGTATTGTTGAGAAGATTCCATTCCATTTTTTGTTTTCACATATTACAGAGCTAAATGTTACTGTCTTACAAATTATTTTACAAAAATAAATTTTACTTAAAATTATTTACAGCTATTTATGTTACAAATAAATTATTATTATCCAGCTCTTTTGAAAATGAGTACTATTTTAACTGTCTTGTATTTTCCTCATATTACAAAAACAATATAAAGTAGAAATGTGGGAGTTAATTGCCTCCCTTATGAAATTGCCTGTATTTTTCATCTAAATTATTTTTTATAATAAAGAATTACCAATAATAAGTACATTTGAGGTAAATAGTCTGCCTCTTAGTGAAGATGCTAATGACCTAGGAAAGCTAGGGAGAAAACACACACCTCCAAGTTTATTTACAGTTTGCCTGATTTCTGATTTTTAGAATTTACAAGTTCAACAAAAGAGATACCTGAGAGTTGTAGGTAAAATGAGAAAGGTGGAAATAGTATGGGTGTTTCTTTGTACAATATTGAGATGGAGAACTCATAAGGAATTTAGTTAAGGGGATTAAAGTAATAATATCCTAAGTAAATTGATAACTCAGGACAACAGATAATTGATAACATGGAATGATTTTTAATTCTCAATGAATATTGAGTTATGTGGGGAGACAACCCACTATTTTAGTGCCCTTCACCTTCCCTAAATAAGATGACACAGGCAAATCATAAAACCCCTTGCAAAGGTCCACACAGGAGCCTCCATTCTCATCGCTGTTGAATTTGATGACGGTGGTCAAGCCCCAGCCTCAGTGCTCCCTGGCTAACTTCGGGTTGGTGACAGTCCAGTTTTGAATAACTAGGTGCCTTTGGGTTAAGGATAAGGTGAACTTTGACAGTGCTTTTTATTGTTAAGCTGTAAAGGGCTGCCTTTAAAAAGAAAAAAAGGTGGAGGAGGGTGGATTTCTGTGAAAGGTACTACTGCTTGAGAAAAAAAGGCTAATGGGAAGTAATAAATTGTACAGCAGCCATAAGTTCTCTGCCATATCTTGGCTTGTTAATAGCCCTATAAAGCATCTTGTAACAGAAATACTTTCTTACTGTTTCTTAGAGTAATTAATAGAATGGCAATTTATCATTAATCTGATGATGCACTATTATGTTTGTTAGTATTACTAAAAATTTCCCATGCATTCTTCAAATAATTACATATTATACATACAAAGTTGTCAATAAAATTCTGCTAAGTATTCAATTTTTAGGATAAAAGTTTAGTATAAAAATCTCTTATACTTTCGATACCAAATCTAATGAGACCAGTAGTATACTATACTGCTTTTCTAAGTTTTATTGAATTTGCCCAGACTTTCTTTGTATCATCAGTTTTGTTTCTCTTGTGTGCATTTTATTTTGCAGTCAACAATGGCCTCAGTTTTGCTTCTCTTTTGGATGGCTGCTACCAAATAGGACCTGAAGGTCCTGCTACTTGCCAGGAACATTAAGAAGATTCTATTGGTCTGTTTCATTGACAGTTTGGTAGGAAGAAAAAAAAAAACTGTTGAATGGGCCACAATTCCAACAGATCATCAAGTGAATGGGACCAGTCTTTCTTCTTCACAAATATCAGAAATTAAGCAGTTGGAAAGGAGATTTGGCCAAGATGACCCATTTACAAGCTGGACTCAGTCCAGAGACTATAGAGAAAGCTCGCCTGGAACTGAATGAAAACCCAGATGTTTTACATCAGGATATTCAGCAAGTCAGGGACATGATCATCACCAGACCTGACATTGGATTTTTACGTACAGATGATGCCTTCATCCTGAGATTTCTCCGAGCCAGGAAGTTTCACCAAGCAGATGCCTTTAGACTCCTGGCTCAGTACTTTCAGTACCGCCAGCTAAACCTGGACATGTTCAAAAACTTCAAGGCTGATGATCCCGGCATTAAGAGGGCTCTCATCGATGGCTTCCCTGGAGTGCTGGAGAACCGAGATCACTATGGCAGGAAGATTCTTCTACTGTTTGCAGCCAATTGGGATCAGAGTAGGTAAATGTAGATAGTGTCTTTATTTGGTTTATCTTTTTCAAAAACATAGTGATTGCATGTTTGGGGTGATGTGGCTTTATAAAGAGTGGACTGTCATCTGAAAAATATATTCACATACCCACAGGGAATTTTTAAGGTCACAGGCTTATTGCCATCAAAAGGCCATTGCAGATTCACAGCAGTATTTCAGAACAATAAGATCATAGCATCAGAATTGCAAGTGAACTTAGAAGTCATTCTCTTCATCAAGGTGGGTTGTTATTTTAATGAAATTGAAAGCTGGTCTTCTAAAAGAACCATGTATTCTGATCGTAGTATTTCCATTGTTAACAACCACAAAAATGGATTCAGTACAAGATTTCTAACACATAATTTCTTGGATCCTCTCCAAGATTTTAATACCTTCTATTTCTTTCAAGTGCAATACTTTTCTATTGGAGAAATGCTGGCAATTTCTCTCTGAAAATCTTGTAAAGAAACCTAATCTCGACATGACCCAAACAGAATGCATCAACTTCCCCTGTTGACATGTGTCTCTATTCATTCAAACCAGAAATCTGCATGGCACCTTGGACTACCTCTTTCTTGGCTCTTCAGATCCAATTAATTGCCAACTCTTACCCTTTTCTTCTTAAAAGCCTCCCTTATCTCTCAATGTCACCTATGTTTGGATAACTACTGCCTTACTTTGGTTGTTATCATTTTATGTCTGCATTGCTGAAACTACCTCCTGCCCAGTCTGTTCTGAGCCACGTTAGTTCTCAGCATAGCCAGAGTAACCCTGCCATAATGGCTTATCACTTTGCTGATTCCTCCATGATCTACAAGACCTACAGTGTAAGTAAGGTCCTTTATGATCCACCTTCTCTGTCTCCTGTTCTGCTTTGCTCTCTGTCCTGCTTTGTGTCCTCTGGTCCAGCAGGTTGGAAGTCTAAACTTTAGCTTGATAAGCTGAGGTTTTTACAGGCCACCAGGCCTTTAGACTTGGTCCATTCAATACCTAAAGGAGGGACCAAACGCTTTCTATCCAAATTCCAATATCTGTCTACTAATTCATATCCACCTTCATTCAGGAAGGTAAACTTCATATAGCCCCCAACCCAACCTTATTTTCATGAGGTGCCCTTCTTCTCTTCATATTCCCATTTTTTTCAATAGCAGCACAAGAACTACTGTTATCATAAATAATATTTTAAATTACCTATCCTCTACTTTGTTAAGCATATATGTGTATATGCGTATAACCACCCGAGAACTTTGCAAGATAAGTATTACCTTTAATACTTATAAGTATTATGTGTATATCATAATCCATACCTTACATATGAAGACATAAGTCTTTGAGAAGTAAAGTGACTCTCTCAATGTCATATAGCTACTGGGCTATGGAGAAGGACTGAAACTTTAGTGGTCTAACTTGAGAGTGTGTGCTATAAATCCTCTTTATTATAAACGAATGTTGAGCTGTGTGCTTTTTCTTATTCCTCCTCCTAAGACTGCAAGTTCCTTGAAGTCCGGAGATTGTACCCTTTCTATGTTTATCTCTGATACATGGCCTAATATCCAAGAAATGTTGATTGAGAAGGAGTACATGACTCAATCTCCAAAACTTTCTCTGTGGCTGGAGGCATCACGGAGATATCATCATTAACATTTGTGTTACATGGGAGAAAGAAACAGGTTTAACATAAAAATATTCCAAAGAATCCTCCCCCGATGAGATGATAAGGGATTTCTAGGGTGCTTCTGGACAGTCTAAATCACTATGCTTCCTCATAAAAATGATGATCATGTAGGAAGCTTGGGTGACCCCTGGCTATTTTCTGGTTGTTGCAATGGGATAGGGAAACCTTACCTGGAAAAGGTGTTTGAATGTTTTCATACTGCCTGAGTTTGGTTAAGTTTGTACCTGAACCAGACTTCCCTTCTGCTTTGTTATTCCAGAAGCACTAATGGTGAACTTTTACTATAACGCTCAACTGAAGAAAAAGTGTCCAGATCTTACATACAGGTATCTATCTTTCACTCAACAAATATTAGATAGGACAATTTTGTGTCAGGTCTTGCACTAAGACATGGAAGATAATGATTTTAAATAAATAAATAAATAAATAAATAAATAAATAAATAAATAAATAGGTCCCATCAAGCAATCCACTACCCACTAGGTGGTGTAAATATCTACTCCAGGATAATTCCCTCTGAGATATACATGCCATCAACACAGGACACTGGTCTTAACCTAGAGGGACTAGTCATCTTCCAAAATAGAAAATTTTTAATGTTTCTGGAGCATAGTCATGCTATCTTTATTAGTGCTTAGTGTAAATGTTCTAGAATTTCCATCTGCTAAGACAGATGATGCAAATAATAACAGTGAGTGGTGTTCTACATATAAAGAAACAAATCATAGCAGCATGTCTTATTTTCTATTAGCATGCATTATATATATATATATATATATGTATGTATATCAAAATGTGTTCCTAAGAAGTTAGAAAAAAACAAACAGCAGAGGGAATAATGCAAATATTTATGATTAGGGTAAGTTTGAATGAGTTATTTTGCTTCTTTGTACCTCTGTTTCTTCATGTGAAAAATGAGAAGTTTGACTTAGATAATCCTTGAAATAACTTCCAGCTCTAAAGACTCACAAATGTGATTCTTATTCCACATAATTTTGTGGATGGAAAGGGATTTTAAAATATACTTTATAGGCTCTTGACTAATTTTTGAGGGAACTCTCTATTTCTCTCTCTCTTCCTCCCACCCTCTCAAACTCTCACCCTCTCTTACTACCCCAAGAGGTTGATTCTACATAAGACATTTTTTTTCAAATTATAAAATATTATTTTTTTCTAATCAATCTTGGTTTTAACAGTAAGATGAATAATAATATGTCCCATTGGCATTAATAGCTCATTAGAGATAAACTTCAGTTTGGAGTGAAATATTTTTATGTGACTTACTGGTTATTTCTGAGACCTCAGATCACTCTTAACCTGTTTTTTCCTCTGTTAAATGGGCATGAAATGAAGCCCATTCAAAAGTTAGTTGGGAAGACTGAATGAAATCTGCATTTAAGGAACATAGCTCATTGCTTGATACCTAGCAAGCACCCAATAAATAGTAGTCTCTCCTATTATCATTAATATTCTAAAATACCCACTGCAAAAGCACAGATGGTAAACAAATTAAAAAAGACAGGTGAATAGTATTTGAACTTGAAAGTGGGGCAATGAGTAGGGTCTGCCCACATGTCTGGCCTAAGCACTTGTTTGTTTTCTCCCCAAATATGTTCCTTTTCACACAGGCCCAGCTTAAATGGGGCATGGAAGACATGGAAGAGTGGGCAAAGTTTTGCAAAAATGATTATTTTACTCATCTTGGGAGTCTGTTCTCACTGGAAATTGATTTGAATGTCTCCTATGAAAGGTTTACTGATATTAAAATGCTTATTAATATTTATTAAAACTATGTAAATCTCATTCATCTAGAATCAGACACTGTGAAAAGAGCACAGAGTCACAGGCAATGGGCCTCACTGTTTCCTAGGAGCCCTGTGGGCTCTGTTGACCTGAGCTATATGTGCCAACCTAGGCATGGTAGTGCCCTGGGTTCCAGCCATCTTCAGCAGAAGCTGTCTGAGTTCAGTATTTTCTGAGGTGCTGGGATGAACCAAAATGAGTTAGATTAAATCATAATTCATTCATATATGAATTATATATATATATTCATTCATAAAATGAAACTGATACTTTCAGGGTCAGCAGAATTTACATTTAGCACCGCGTAGTTGTCTGTAATGGAGACCTAAGGGCACTCTTCCTCAACAAACCCTTTTATCTTTCTCACCTAAACTCCAATCAGCATTGAATTTATAATTTGCCCATTTAAGATCTAATAAAAAATCTATTTCTTGATCTCTCTGGGTTGTGCAGTTCTACTTAGTTATATAGTCTGCTTTGCCCACAAATGTCTTCAGGTTTTGTAGGGAAATGTGTGCCCACGGGGGTATATCTAATTTTTCCCCCTGGATTTCACTCAGTTAATAAAGGAGTTAAACTTGGTCCAGTGATTTTACTTCTTGGAATCTCATCTCATCATTTGGAAATAGGCATAAAATCTGGCAGGTGGGGCAGTGTGAGGATTAACCCCAATTACCCTACTTGACGGTGTCCAAGAGGCAGAACAGAGCAGTGATTAAATGACAAACTCTGGAGCCAGATGGCCAGCTTCAGATCGCAGATGCTTCCTTACCAGACATGTGATACCGAGCAAGCTGTTTAAATTCTTAATATCCTCAGTTTCTTACCTGTAAAGTGGGAGTGACAATCATAGATTAGCCCTAGTTAATATTCTAGAAATCTGTAAATTTAAAATTATTAAGGAAAATATTGAATTAGGTAAATATCTAGGATACTGGGGCACAAGATATACTTTGCAAGAGGGATTTGATACCACTACTAATTTCCTTCACATGGAAGAGTATGAAATATACAGCTACACCTTCAAGTCACCACTACAGTACACTACAGGTGTGGTTGGGAGTTTCTGAGGAGTCACCTGATTTCAGTAGCCCTATCTATTGTGTAACTTATATTCTCAGAATAACTAAAGTTTCCAGATAATAAAAGTCACACAAAGACTACAATAGTATCCATTAGTATACTATGAATAGGTCAACTACATCCCAGCACTCTATGGGGGAAAAACAATTGGAAATGCACAGCAAATAATAATATATAAAATTATGCTGGACATGTTTTTTTGTCCCCGAATTGTTTCCCATAATTAAAAACTTAGAAATCAGCATTCATGATGAAAATTTATTGAAAATGTTGGTCCTTTCAGGAAGCTGTGGCCCTGAAAGAAGGGTTAAGTTAGGGTAATTGAGTAAAAAGAAAGGCTGATGAAGCACTGATTACTACTTTCAAGTATTTAGAGTTATTATTAAAGGGAATGAATCCAGCAGGCTCTCTTTTTCCACAATACAGAACAAGACACAAAAGTTTTGAATTGAAACACAACCAGCTGGATAGAAGTTTCAGGAGCATGACCCCAGATCCAGGGTCAGGATAAAGGTGAGGCAGGACAGTATTTGCCTGGAATGCAAAGTGTTAAGGTGACAGCAAAACAGTCTGTAATCAAAGTAAATAATCTTCTCATAAAATGTTTTTAAAACAAAATTCATACCAAAAAAATTCTAAAGAATAAAATACCAAAAGAAAACAGAATATGAATTTTAAAGAAAGCAGAATATAAATTATTGATTTTTTTCTATGGCTCAGACTCCAATTATGTACCCATGTTGCACTGCTCAGGACAATCAGATTTCTCAAGGGTGCAGTCTTAAGTTGACTCCCAGTCGATTATATTACAAAGTGTAATGCTGTACAGCTGTATTCTATACAGCTGCATAGGACCTGATGTCTCCCAGGTGTTTCCATGTGCATTTTATGATTTAATACTCATTACCATTTGGGTAGTTTCAATATTGATAAGAGATGACAAAGGAGAGGAACTGAAGGGGAGACAATACTTTTTAGTTAAGGAGCACTATGATTCATCAATGCAAAAACTGAAACTCACACTTGAGACTTCCAATTCCAAGCTCATCCCAAAGTCATCTGGAGCCTATTGTTCAGTCTCTGGGTGGTTAGATATATCTAAATACTCCTACAACTTCTGAAAGGCTGTAAGTGGATTTCTTGGTGATGAGTGTTTGGCTGAGTGCTATGAATCACCATGGAGAGGATCTGAGTTTTAGGAGCAGTGATTCTCAAAGGGAACACACTTGTCATTTGGAACTACTCCATTCTAAATGTGTGGGATGGTGTTAAGCATAGTGGAATGTTTTAACATCCCATTTCTGAAGCGCTGTGATAAGGAAAAAAGGACCATCTCCATATTTTCAAAGCGCTTAGGGGATCTGGAACCCACTTTGAGACCATTGGCAGGAATCATCTAGAAACACTTAAACATTGTCAAGAACTACTCTTTGTTAAACAATTTTTTTACCAAATGTTGATATATATGATTTCTCATCTCCATGATAGTCTCAAAAAGGCCTATGTTTTGTTATGGATGAAGTAAGACAGAGATGAGATTCTTTCCTAGCCTGTTTGAATATAAAGACTGCCTTTCCATTGAGCCCTGTTTATCTATGATGACATTTTTATCCAGAAGTCAGAGTTTCCCATACTTTTTTTACAATCAGAATCTGAATCATGTTATGTTGCTAAATGGAAACCCCCCAGAATCAAATTCAAGGTTTTCTCACACCCTATCCTTAGTTCTCTCTCTTAGTAAAGGGACAGGTTGGCCAGTGTAAACAATAAGGTCATTCTTTGTGCATTTCAACATTGCTCAAACCGTGATGAATATTCATTAGAATCTGGGTGCACCATAAATTGAGATGATTCTGGAGGCTCAATGCTGTGGGCTTGTCTAGTCCCTAAATGAGTGGGAAGAAAGAAAATGAGGAAGAACTCATTACTTCAGTTCTAGCAAACAAGAATGTGGATGTGGTGTTGACAATAGATAAGACTTGTTACTCTTACTTTTTTTGGTTGAGTGGGACTATATTATAATTTTTTTTATTGAGGTGACATTGGCTTACATCATTATTTGTGCTCTAGAGGTATAGGATCTCCCCTGTTGCTCTTTATTGGGATAAATGCTATCTCATATAGTTGTTCTTGCCTTGAATAAAGATACTGAATGGCTACAGTCACTGACCTTGGTGTGAGTTTCCAAGAGTCCAAAAGCAGCATTCCTGTTCTGAGTTCATGGTCCTAGAATGGCATCTCACTGGAATCTACTTTCATCCCCTCAGGCATTAAATGTTGAGAAGATGAATGTTATGATAGTACTTAACCTTCTCGCATCACAGTTCTGAAAGCAAGGACAACATTTTTGCTTTATAAAATAGAAAACAACAACAACCTGGAATCTGTCTTAAGAACAGGTGCTTTTCTGCTCATTTTTTTTTTGTCAGGAAACATTCCACTGCTCCTTGACCCCTCATTCCATGTAGTAATTTATTTGATGGATATGCTGGAGATAGCAGCTCCTTCAAACATCACCGGTTATTGCTGACCTGTGGCAATCTCTAAAGGACTGATGTAGCAAATATCCTGACAGCTTGTGGTGTGATTTGGCAGACAAAGAAGAGTGTTATATAGGTTCTTTCTTCTGATTAAAATCCCAAGATAGTAGGGAGGATATAACTTTTCAAATTATAAATCAGTCAAGTGATTGAGGTTCACTCTTAGCTTTTACAAGAGTGTGGAAATCCTTTTCACAAGAAACATGAGGTCTGTACTTCATTCAGTTTGACTGTGTTCAGTATAAGACTTTGTGGTATGATAGGGAGCAGATTTCTAATGTTCCAAGTTCCAGTATTGGTGAGACCAAAAGAGATAAGGCAAGCTAAGGGTTGTGAAGCCGCACTCTTCCGTAGTGTTAAGATCTATTGAAAGAGGGTCAATAGATGTTTAGCTTTTGGTTTTTATTATAGAAACTCCCAGAATCACTCTGGAAGTGATCAGTTTTCCAATTTTAAAGTGCATGAAGATAAGTAAAAATGAACTGAAGAAGAGTTATTACAAACAAAAACCAATGTTGATTGCTTACTTGGTGTTTATCATGGGGCAAGGCAGTAATGATCTTACACATTACTAATGTCTATATTTTGCAGATGTTGAATTGAAACACATAGAGGTTAGGTAAGCTATCCAAAGTCACACAGATGCTAAGTAGTTAAAAAAAAAGTCTGCATTTCAGTCCTAACTGCATTGTTAAAATGACATGCTGTACACGTCATCACTAGAACTCATTTTTCAAATTGGGGACTACCACATCAGATGTTTAGGAGGTCTCTTAGTGATGTTTTGCTAAGCAAATCTCTATAGGTTCCTCAAAGAGTCAAAAGACATAAGCAGGACACCAGTGGATCCTGGTGCCCCATTCTCCCATCCTGGCAAATCAAAAATTGAAAAGCCAATCCAATCTCTGCCCTAGTTATTTGAAAATATGAACATTGATAGCAATGACTTTGTTTTTAAAAAAACTCAGATCAGCCAAAGAATCTGAATAGCACCTTGAATATGATACAAAGGTTGGTCCTACTATGTGCCTGATTTAAAATAGTGATCAAAGGTGCCAATTTTGCCTGTCTTTTCCTTTATTAAAATGAGTGTTCACTTGCAAACTTTCAGTTGGCAAACAGATGCCCAGTTCTGCAATTGATTAGGCAAGATATGTTACAGCTCTCTCCCTCAGTTTATTTGACAATAGTAACATATAATGTGGAGTTATAAGGATTAAATGAGGTTGGAATTAAGGTGGGAGTCTGCCATTTAGTCATTTATATTCTCCCATTACTCAGGGTGTTTTCTCACTTCTACCTATTCCAGATTCTAAAATAAACAAAACACATAATCTCTCATTCAAGTGATAGATCTGATAACATAGACTCTATCTCTGTTATGCATGCCTAAGAAGCTGCTGATTAATGATGGAATGAAGCTGAAGAGCTTATATCCTTCCTAAAGCCACTGGACATGCATCCAGTCAGTTGAACATTGCTATATGGGTCAGTTGAACATATCTTTAATCTCCCCTTCTTCCTCCACAAGACCTCCATATCTGACATTCTTCACCACTCACATTCTAATCTACTTAGTTCCAGGTTCAGGTGCTTTCTGCTTACTGTCAACATACCTTTTCCACTGATCTTAGATCCTTGAAAACTGGCCTGTTAGAAACTATCCTATGCGGGCTTGGCATGGTGACTCGTGTCTGTAAGCTTCAGGCTCTGAAGCAGCCAGGCCTAGGGATCGCGGTTCGAGTTCCACCTGGAGCCTGCAGTGAGACCTACTTCCAAAAAAATAGCTGGGTGTGGTGACGCGCACCTGTAATCCCAGCTACCTGGGAAGCTGAGGCTGGGGATTGCTTGAGTCTGTGGTACCCCGGGCAATGAGAGCCTGTAGTTCCACGGGTAAACTAAGCGAAACTTAGTTTCAAAAAAAAAAAAAAAACAAAAAAACATCCTATGCATGAATCAAATGGAAGAGAGAGCAGCAGTGGGATCTCAGCTCCAAGACAATGTGTAAATCTATGTTCCTGCCTCGCTGGTGACTATGCTCTGAAAGATATCAGCTGTCAAATAGCATATACAATAGCATATGCAAAGACAGAAAGGACTGGGTGGATTTGCAGTGAGGGGGTCCTGAGGACTCCAGGACAAGTTATTACTGACAGCCTATCTTTCAGATCACCTGCTTCTCCTAAATTCTCACATGTAAACCCAGGAGTTTAAAAGGCATGAAACTCATTTTCTTGTAGATTGAAACAAAACAAAGCAAACAGGTAAAAGAACTCCTCTGATGGCTGGAAATTTCATGGTCTAAGAATAACTTCCTCCTCAAAGCAGTGCATGGAGAAAACAAAACTAAACTTGTCAATTACTCCACCTTTGTTGTACAGTGACTGTGTGATCTGGGTCTTCTCTTAAATGCTAGTGTCAGTAAAAAAAAGGGGGGGGGTGCAGAGTGGGGGGCTTGGAGAACCATAGATCATTTTGTTTGTAGGCTGGGCTCAGGTTCAAGGGCCACAGCTGACTGTAAATGTGAGCTCTGTCAACTATGGGCCGTGCCGGTGCCATCTGGGGCTCTTTTGGACCATCATTATTTCCTCTGTTCTCAATAAGCTGGGAAGCATCTTTCAATCCCATTGCAGCGAGGATATCATAGCATGGAGAAAGAAGGCCCCATCCCCTGAGCCCGAACCTCAGTTCTATAACCATTTGCCAGCTCTCCTGCTCTTTAAATACTGTTCCCAGATAATCGCTCCTGAAAGCTGATGGAGAGAACTTTAAACAGCTGCTGGGGATGATTAAATGCCTGCACTTTGCGAAGGTTGTAAATCAGGCTCAGAAGCCATTTATTGTGAGTGTACTATGAAGCAGCAGAAGTTATTGCTACTATATGGCAAAATGTAACATCAGACAAGAAAATAAAGAAAGAGTAAATTTTGTTGTGAAGGTTTTAAAGATATATATTGGGTTGTTATTTTCTTTTTTTTTATTGTGGTTGTTTTGTACATTCGATTTTATGTTTCACATCATTTTTCTCTTCTCTTTGCTTTTATCTGTTCCCTAACTACAACACTCCCCACTGAGTATCTCTGGCTCTTATTTCAAATATGGCATTCCTACAAATAACACCTGGATTAGAGTAGAGAATATTAATATTTCTAATGTTCCCAGGTAATAGGCATCTCTGTGCTGTGGTGTTTAATTTAATCCTCACAATTATTTATGAAGGAGAGATGATTATCCTCCTTTTAAATAGAGGATATTGAATCTGGACAATATCATAAAGGCAAGTTGATGGTTTTAGTCTGGAAATTTCTTTCTCTTGCTTATTACATGATTACATTGGGTTTGATGTTAGGGATTGCTTAGAATATGTTCCAACATTCCTTTTCAGCAATTAGTAGTCCTTTTAATGATTCCCTAGTAAAGATGGTTCAGTATCTGCATACATTTTGTCATAGAAAGTCTTAAGACTTTGGCCTTACTTTCTTTATCCAAAGAACATCTTCCATTGAGGTGAATGAGTTCTTGTCTTTCCTGCCTGCTCTCCCCACCTTGATATTATAGTTCCTGCTCTTAAGTCTTCATTTCTGCCATCAGGCTGTACATGGAAGCCACAGGAGCACAGATAAGAGGCATCTCAATTCTCTGGGAAACTGGGGCCTCAGAGAAATTTTCCTGAGGGTATTTTCTTCATTGAAAGAGGAGATTGAACAGTTGGAGAGAAAGGAATGTAAGGGAAGCTTTTTGAAGTGCATGGTGATCCAGGAGAGAAGGAGCTGCCCCATTGAGAGAGTCTTGGTTGGTTACATGAACATACACATAAGCATACAAGTGAGGAGTGAGAGTGAGGAGGCTGAGGAGGTAAGCTGAGACCAGGAATGAAAGGGCATGCTTGACATAAGGAATTCAGGCTTCATTATTTTTTTTAAATTTTTATTTATATATAAATTTCAAGCATTGTAATCTCAAGGATTTGCCCCCCCCTTCCATCCCTTTCCCTCCTGCTCAAAGTTGTACACTTCAGTTTGGTGCTTAGCGTGTTTTGACTTTCTTCAAGGTTTTTGTTTATTTTTTCACTATATCCCATATATTAGTGAAACCATTTGGTTTCTGCCTTTTTCTTTATGGCTTGTTTCTGCTAATATGATTTCTTCTAAATGCATTCATGTAGTTATGAAATCATCAAATTTGTCATTTTTAATTGATGAGTAATATTTATTCTTGAGGACAATTCAAGTCCCAGTCATCTTTCGTAGCTCAATCCAGATTAAAAGCCTTTGCCCATGGCAGGGCAGCACTGATCTCATCTTTATTCTTTCCTGAATGCCTGTCACACTAATCTTTCCTATATACTTTTTCATGCCCAGGTATGCCATGTCTTCTTCTCCTTGGTACACAAGGATACTGAGCAGGGCTCGTCAACTCCTCTTGACTGGCTACAAGGGGGAAGAAGTTTGGAACAATGGCAAGCCCAAATGAGAGATGCTTTTTCAAGACTCTTCCCAGTGGCAATAGTCTCATTAAGGGGACTGGAGTTATGTGCTATTGAACTTGGAAAAAAAGATGCTCTGTGGGGCCCCTTGCTCAGTGATTATTAGTGTGACCTAAGTGGCACAAACAGTGTGAGAGGCAGCAAGGCCACAAGGGTGTGACTTGAGCTCAGGGATCAATTTTCTCACCTTATTTCTTCACCTCATGGAAGTGTCTCAACTTCCCCATTGCTTTTTCCTCAACTCTTAAATTCTATTTACTATGTATCTCATTGTGCCTAAGACCAAGTGAAGGAAAATTTTCTCGGGTTAGACATTGCCATTCAAGGTGCTGTCTTGCATGTGGGGTTCAGGAAATGGAAACCTGACTCCCACCTTGTTCTTTAAAAATAACTTCTCATTTCTCCTCAGTGTTCTCCTTTCCCTGACAGGTTTGTGTGGATTTTGTTGATCACACATTTTCTCATGAGTATATGAGTTAATCCATCACAGAATATTATAGACTGTGTATTGATTATCTCACTACCACAGGGAGAGTATTTCAGTTTGATATTTGATCTGTGGAATCTCCCAGAATAATACTTCAATACCTCATTTACCTAATAATTTTGTAAGGGAGGAAGGTATCAAAGAGAAATTAAATCTTAAAAATAATTGAAAGCTTTTTTAAAGACCAATTTTTATATTTTCTCTTACTGAATTTTAGTTGAAAATATTTTAGAATGCATTATGTACTCCCTCCTTTGTTAACTATAATCTAATACTTTATGACAAATGGTAACTATGAAGAATATAAATTACACTACCATGAGCTATGAAATAACTACAATGATAATGATGCTTGAGACATATGGGCTTCTTTGTCCTCATGCTACGTGGCCCACACTGTCCTATCATATGTGTTTTTAATTTTTTTATTATCACTTTCTGTTCTTAGTTGTTAACTGGCTACTGCTAATGGGACTGCTTTAAGATTGTCTCCTAATTTCCTGCATATTGGGAAATCAGAAAACCGAGCTTATTGAATTCTGTGCCTTGGGTTAAGATCCATGGGGAATCCCAAGAAATAAAGCAAATGAGTTGTAGCAGTGCATGAATTTTATAGCAACTCATCTGCATGCTCAGAAATATATTCCGGTCTAATGCACTAGCAAGTAGGGTTGAAGAGCAGCTTCTATTTGTAACACTGACAATGACAAACTGGACAGCTCTTCAAAGGTTTCTCCAACCTTGAATTGAAGTACTACACTGCCAGTCTGACTTATATATCCTACTTCTCTTTCCTACTTTCCCCAGCAGAAAAGAAACTACATTTTCATTTGTGCATAGACTAAAACATGTTTTACTCAAGTGATGACTGTCCTTTGTATTTTCATTTTTAGTCTCTATAAATTATTCATTCTATGCCTTTGTTTCACATCAAGAATACATTGGTCAAAATAAATTAGCTTATCTCTGTTTATCTTTTGTTACATCCATTGTCTCCTCTTCACACCTACTCAAGGCAATAGGAATGCAATAGCACTGTCAAGGACACATTCTCTTTTGCTGCTTCACTCAAACTACCAGTTTTAGGACCCTGGGCCAATCAGCATGGACACAGTTTTTATATTTATAGATTTAAAATTTGACTGTTTTGGTCCCTCCAGTACTCAGACACCCAGAAATAGGGATAAAAGTGGGGACACTGGCAAGTGTGACCAATTCTATAACTGGGGAAAAAAACCCTTGTTTTCTGTCTTTTTTCAAGCTGCTGGATAAGTGAGGAACCTAAGCTTAGCCTAAAGGTTGAGACTTTGGTCTATAATTGACTATTGGGAATGTGAGAATCTCTTGATATTGTCCATAAATATATATATATATCCAGTGGAGAAACAGCTACACATTCCTGCTAGGGTGTGAAGACTTCCACAATCCAAAGGAGTTTAAGGACAAACATATTTGATTATCCTCCCAATATAACCCTGACTGCAACTCTGTGGTGTACTAGGAAGGCCATCATTCTATTCGGATAAAACTATAGCAGGATTGGTTGCTCTCTCTGAATCATGAGATGATTACAAAATATGTGATTATAGCTGCATTCTCACTGAAGAAAATGATGAGAATATGTTAAGACATTGGAAATCATCCATAATTCCTCACTTAGTTATACCCACTTTTTCATCAAGAACTAAGATATATTTTGCTTGCACACACACATACATGCCACACACACTTGGGTTTAGACTGTGTTTAGACTGTGTTTGGGAATCTTAGCAACATGGTACAGCGGTAGAACTTAAATTCCTTGCCAAAGCTTTTGAGGGTGAGTCAGGGTTCAATCACTTATTAGATGCTGAACTTGGGCAAATACTTGAACACTCTTTGCCTTGTTTTCCTTATCAAAAACTGAGGATATTATCTAACATTGCTCCCTTATCTGACATGTGGCTTGCTAATGTGATTGCTTCCTTTGCTATGCTGAACACTTTTAGTTGATGCACTCCCATTTGTTTATTTAATTTTTATTATTGTTACTTTTGGCTTCACTATCAGGTTCAAGATTTCTCAAGATTGCTTTTGCTTTTTGGAGAATTTTGTGAATCCAAATGAATTTTAGGATTTATTTTTCTATTTCTGTTAAAATTTTGACAACAATACATTGAATTTGTAAATTGTTTTAGGTAACATGAACATTTAAAAAATGTTAATTCTTCCAGAGCATTAGCATATTTCTGCTTCTTGTAGTCTTCAGTGTACAGGTCTTTTGGCTACTTGGTTAAATTTATTCCTTGACATTTTTATTCTTTTTTGATGTGACTATAAATGAGATTGTTTCCTTAATTTCTGTCTAGTTTATTATGACTATATAGAATTGCAGTAGATTTTTTATATTGATTTTGAATTCTGCAACTTTACTGAATTCATGTATTCATTCTGACAGTATCATTGGTGGAGTTATTAGGATTTCTCTATATGATATATAATTTGCAAACAGTGACAGCTCTACTTTTTCCTTTTTGATTGCATGGATTTCTTTTTCTTGCCTAGTTGCTGACATCCTTTACTATTTGAGTAAATGCGATGACAAAGAAATTCCATGTCTTGTTTCTAATCCTAGAGGCAAAATCTTTTCGTTTTCACCTGAGTATTCATTATTGGCTTACCTGTGGATTTATTATATGATCTTCGTTATTTTGATGTAACTTTCCTCTATACCAACTTATATACAACTCTATATACAGAGTTTTTTGTAAATGGATGTCGAATTTAGGCAAAATGTTTTTTTCTGCATTTATTGAGATGATCATATGATTTTTTTACCCTTTATTTTGTAAACCATCTATTTTTTTTAGAACAATAATGTAAAAGATAAGTTTTATGCTTATAATTTAATAATGGTCAATGTGGATTTTTCAAAGATAATCCTATACCAGGATTAAATAAGTTTGTTATTCAATAACTTTGTAATTTAAAAAACACTTTTTGTATGATTTAAGAAAGATGATAGTTTCTTTTAATATTCTATCTATCCTTTGTGCTTTCTTCATAACTTTGGTTAAAGATGCCATAATTTGCATTCTATTATAATGCAAATAAAAGTGATAATTTAATAACTGCTTAAAATACATTTAATATCAGCTTTCAAATTTATCTGTGAATCTTCTCATTTTTTCTACTCAATGCCTGGTTTTGCATCAATATTTCTCCATTCTGGACATATTTTAATATATGATCCATTTCATGCCATGGATAATCTGGTAGCATCTTCAGGAAGACCACTGGTGTAGTTCAAGTACCTGAGGACATGCATGTGTTGTTCTTACACGTGTTTTATTAGATTGTCTTCTAGCATTTTGACTTGTTGTGTAGTCTGAAAACAACCTGATTTTGTGGTGGGTACATATTTTTTCTTCTAGGTGTTTATAAGATTATCTCCTATTTTTCCTCTCTTTATTTTCTGTCAGATACTGAAAAATTCTTCTTGTAAGTTTAAGAGTAATTGTTATCCTGAAATTTTGTACTTTTGAAGTATAATATGCATTCTACATTTCCTAACTGGAGCATTTGTTTGTGTTAGAAAACATTTTCCATATTGTTGCAGTTGGCTGATTACTCTCTTATTATTTCTTATTTAGTGACAGTGTTGTGCAAATATATATAATTCCTCCTACCACAGCGAACTCTTTTCATGTTAACTTTTAAAAATTTTAAAATATGTTTTGGTGTCTTCTTTCAAAACATCTACTTAAGCAGGACAAATATCGCTTATACTTCAGTTTCTCATTAAGTCTTTGCCCAAATGACATAAGTACACATGAAAGTAGATAAGCGTTGCAAGCTAACTATATTTCAATTTTCTAAATGTCATATTTTCAATGAGCCTACCCTGGTCATCGAAGTCACCACTGCACTGCCTCCAAACCTTTTATCCCAGATTCTCCTGTTCTATTTCTTCCTTTTTAATATACTTTCATCAATTTCTACAATGGCATCATCTAGTCTATTGATTCATCTAACCTATTTCTTTTTTGCTTTCCTTCTTTCACCCCCAGTTAGCTTCCCTAGAAAATAAACTCTAAAATAAACTCTAAGATGTTGTTCTCTGGTATATCCCAAACATTCAGAACAATTCCTGGCACTTACTGGGACTCAATAAGCACATTTGGACTGACTGAACAGACTCATCAGTGTGATTGAATATCTGGTGCCTCCTTTTCTATTAGTTCATATTATATAGAAACAGTTGTGTTCTTCTCTAATATCCATTTAGGAGCATGTAGAACAAATATAGTGGATCCATTTAGAGGCTAATGTGGCTCTTTGCTAGCTCTTTCAAATCTGAATAGAAACAAAAAAAGTGAAATATATATTGCTGCAAATTGGAATTATCAGTCTTTGTCTTTTCAGCCTGAGGTGAGGGATGAGAGGATAATAAGCAACAAAGTGGTCTCTTTCTCATGTGGAACTTCCCTTGTGATTTGATATAGGTATCTGGGAGCAAGCTGGCTTAAGGAATAAATCTTAGGGACATAAAATAAATATCTTCTAACACTTGAAAACCTTAAAAACATGATTCAGCTCAGTTAAAGAATTTCCCCTTCGATAGCTCTCATGAATACAATATTCAGCTATCATTAAAAGTGAGCTCAAGTGCATCTCATTATGCTGGAGGCAAAAAAAAAAATTCTGTTGATTTTATTCCAATGTGCTCATGGAAGTAAATTTTTTTTCCTGATACATTCAGGGTGCTGTTCTCTTGCCTTTAAAGGGCTGTCACAATCTCATAGGGCCACTGAGCTGGTGTCACTATCGTTGTAACTCTATGAGGATTGGATTCAGTGATGTCCCCCCCCACCCATGGCCAGCATTTAGAACCACTTAAAAAACAGCATCAAGATGCTCCTCAAAGCATCGTATTGTTCAGTAGTCATCCTGTTTTGGTCACTCTACACAGATTCAATAGTCCATTGGGGATGACAAAATTGAACTATTCATTGAGAGGAAATATTTACCTACCCTGTCTTATCAAATAATAAAGTTAAGTTAGCTATTAACTGAAATACAAAGCTAAGAGTAGCTTTTACTTTTTTTTTCTTGAGGGAGAGAAGTTAATAAGTTAATGTCAGTAAGATAAAATGATTCTTTACATCTTAGTTGGCCCATTCTTGATTTTCTTAGAAGCAATGTTCTTCTCATATGAATATATTAGTAAAGAAAGTTAGTGACACTCTAGGAAAACTCAGGATTTCTATCTCTTGCTTTCTCTAACTAAAATATTCTTCAAGGTTCAATTTAAAATTTTTCTTGTCAGTAGATATTCACTAACCTTTCCAAACAAAATTATATCTCCCTTGCTTTAAATTCCCCAAATTTTAGCATTGAATTTCTTATGATACTTAGCACATTCATTCTGAAATATAATCTTAAGTGAGCATGCATATTCCACTTCTATATTATTTTACAAGCACCCAAAAGCAGGAATGGTCTTAGCTATCAAATGCTGTGTAAAACTTAGCAGTTTTAAGAAAATATTGTTTCTTACAGTTCTGTGAGTCAACTGGCATTTTCTGATCTGGTTTCTATCTGGGCACACTCTTGTGACAGCACTTAACTGAGGGAGGATAATGTTATGTAAATGCAGCATCAGGTTCACCAGGAAGAGTTGGGACAGCTTTTTCTTCAGGCAGTTCTCAAGTGGGCAAAGGGAGGAGCTGAAAAACTTATTGAGATTGAAATTCCTTGTGTCACTTCTACCACATCCTACCAGAGGAACAAGTCACAGGCCAGATACAAGGGGTAAGAAAGGACACTCCATCTCTTCATGGAAGATGTGGTAGGTAAAGTGACATTGTGCAAGGGTACACAGTTGAAAGGAATTGTTTAGACTTTGATTGCTTATAAAAATCCACCATCTGCTCCAAATAATTCTCGCCTCTCACAAATGCAAAATACACTCACACCTTACCCCCAAATTCTCGTCTCAGTCCTTGAGATTAAGCTCCAGGACCATGATCCCATCACATGCATCGCTCCAGATGTACACATGGCTCCTCCTATGCAGTGCCTTTTTAAACATTTTTTTAATTGATTGCACACACACACGCATATTTACATCAATGTATACCCTGAGATTCTCCCACCCTGAACCATCATCTTAATTTCTTGTGCCCGTACCTCCCCCGATTTTACTCTGCTTGTCCCTTGCTCTGTGCTTTAGTTCTGCTGACAGTTTGTTGGTTTTAAGTTTTGCTTGTCCTTTTGCATGTTTGTTTTCCTTATATCCTAGATGTACGTGGGGTCATCTAATATTTCTCATTTTCTTTCTGTTTTTTTCCCACTGACATGATTTCTTCTAGTTCCACCCATGTTATCGCAAACACATCACATTTCCTTTTTGATTGCTGAATAATATTCCATTGTGTAAATATGCCACAACTTTCTGATCCATTCCTCTCTTTTGGGGAATTGGGGTTGTTTTCATATCCTGGATATTATGAATAGTGCTGCAATGAACATCTCAGTACAGGTGTCCTTTTGAATTAGTGTTTTTATATCCTTTGGGTAGATTACTAGAAGTGGGATTTCTGGATCAGATAATAGCTCCATTTTCAGTAATTTGAGCGCCCTCTACACAGCTTTCTGCAGTGGCTGGACCGGTTTGCATTGCCACCAACAATTTATACAATGTCCACACCAACACTTGTCCATTTTTAAAATATGGACCATTAAGGTGTAAGGTGATATCTCATTGTGGTTTTGATTTGCATTTCCCTGATTATAAGTGATATTGAGCATTTTTTCATATGCTTGTTGCTCATTTATAGTTCTTCTTTGGAAAAGTCTTTTAGCCTCTTCTACCCATTATTTTGACCTGGGGTTTTTTTTGCTTTGTTTTTGTTAAGTTGAGTGATTTCTTTGTGGATCTTTGATATCAGACTCCTGTTCAGTGAGTGGAGTGCAAGAATTGTTTTCCTGTTCGGTTGGGTGTCTCTTTACTTTGGTTATTGTCTCTTTTGCTGTGCAAAAACTGTTTCACTTCGTATTGTTCCAGCTGTTTATGTTTTCCTTAATTTTTTTGACCTGTATACATGGGGGACAGCAACTCTTGATTTAAATATCTGTGAATTAAAAGGTCAGGTTTTCTGACCCTACATGCCTAGCACTCCATGGTGTGGATAACTGCAACAGGCACTCTCATTCAAAACAAGATATATGGTACATAATCTATGGCAGTGCTGAAATCCAACTGGGCCATATTGCCAGTTCCCCCTTCTTTAAGAAAAAGATTGTTCGTCATTTAGCACTTGCTTCTTCTCCTTTGAAGTGATCTCCTGATTTTTTATTCTCCCTGATTTTCATTTAAAGGAATGACCTAACTTTGCAGCTAAGTAGCTTTCCCAAACTAATTTTTAAAGACGTTTGTAAGTAGCACTAAGTTCAAGACTGACATTCACAAAGGTAGAGCTAAGGTAACATGCTGTCAACCCAATTTTTACCTATGGTACATTGGGGGCCAAGAGTTCTCTTAATTTCTTACCATTCCCAGTCTATTTTATTTCAAAATGTCAGTATTTTTATCAATACAACTCTCTTTAAAATGTTGTATCAGTGTTTTTATCAACACAACTCTCTTTAAAATGTTGCATGTTTCTTATGAATCTTATCAGTATTCAGGACAAAGCTAGGTCTAATCTCTTGTTGAGACAAACTACTCTTTATTTTAGATGAACAGCTCCCATGTGATAACACTCTAGTTTCTTAATGCCTTCTTGTCTATCTGAAGGTGCTTGTCAGGCACCAGCTTAATTTTTCCTGAGACTTAACAAAGATCCGGCAATCGCAAGCTTAACTTAATCTTTATTTTCCGACTATTCAGTAAACTGGGAATTGTTAGTGGGAGTGACCGAGCATATGAAATAATTTTATTTTATTTTTTTAGCCCAGAGATTTCTGGGTCTTTTATTTATCTCTCCAAGTGTTGCTCACACACTGAAGATTGATTCTTTATTTCATCTCCCCCTTGACATGATTTATCATACACAGTTAGTCACACTTTCAACTTTCTGTTAGAGCTACAAATTCCTATATGTTACCTAAGATCTATATTACCTCAGAAAACAGGCTTGCCAATATCCCATCACTCCTTAACACAGATTGGTTTCCTCCAGTTTTTACTAGCAATTCCTTACTGTTTTCCCAGCTTTTACAAAGAGACTTCTCACAGACTTACATTTTACTTACAACTCAACAATAAAACCAGCACCTCTTATCTCAGCAGAAGCCCAGCCACTTTCAGATATCAATCTGGATCTGTTGTCGATTATTGTGTACCACACTAAGTCAAAATGTGACTTAAAACAAGAGTGGCTTATTATTTCTGAATGTTCTGTAGCTTTACTTGGTGCTTCTTTGTTGGGTTTTCCTGGGCTCACTGATGTAAATGCATTAGGTTGTGTATGGTCAACTGTGAACTGTGTTCAGCAGATATAGTTGGAGAATTGTATGTCTGTGTCCAAGTAGTGGTCTGTAAGCTTGTGTTTTCAATAGTATGGTGATCATTGCATCATCCTAGGAGAGAAGGAGAAAGTTCAAGGTCTTGAAGTTTATTATCTTTTTTTTTTTTTTTGGAGACTAGGTCTCACTATTTTTGCCCGTGGAACCACCACAGGCTCTCGTTGCCCAGGGTACCACAGACTCAAGCAATCCTCAGCCTCAGCTTTTCATGTAGATGGGATTACAGGTGCGTGCCACCACGCTCAGCTATTTTTTTTTTTTTTTTTTGGAACTAGGTCTCACTACGGGCCCCAGGCGGGACTCAAACCTCGATCCCTAGCCCCGGCCGCTTCATAGGCTGAAGCTTACACGAGCCACCGTGCCCGGCTTTGAAGTTTATTATCTTGACATCACATGCTACTTGTCCATATTCCATTTGTTTAAGACAATTACTTGCCCAGTTGGTTTGGACGTCCTGAAAAAGGCTATCTGTGGCTGAAGGGTGTACAACGACCACATTCCAAGGAACTCTCCCCTGTGATCATTAAACAAGGCACCACAGAAGTCAAATCCTGTTAATTTTTGTATTCTTCACCGCAGCAAGCAGATAATTCCATAAGGAAGTGCCATAATAGATATTCGTGGAAGTGAAGGAGAAAGAATTGAGGTCAGTAATTTCAAATCTGATGTTGTTTTAAAATAGACTTGGCATTCAGATACTTTCAAAGGCATTTTCTTCCTATGATTTAGGAGGATTTTACTCCACATAATAAATGTGGACAGAAAAATGTTGATTTTATCTTTTAATACTTGAAAACCCTAAAAACATGATTTAGCTCAGTTAAAGGATTTTCCCTTTGACAGCTCTCATGAATACAATATTCAGGTTATCATTAAAAGTGAGTTCAAGTGGAACTCTTCATACTGGAGGCTAGAAGAATTCTGTTGATTTTATTCCAATGTGCACATAGAGTAAATATTTTTCCAATACATTCAAGCTGCCGTTCTTTTCCTTTAAAGGGCTTTCACAAAATCCAGTGAACCAGTGAGCCTATATTGGTGTTCTTTTTACTATATCAGAGTTAGACTCAGTGACTCCTCCCCCCACTCCCAGGATCAGCATTTAGAACCACTTAAATAATAGCATGAAGATGCTACAAAGCAGTGCATTGTGTAGTAGTCACCCTTGTTACTGTATCTCTATAGAGATACAATAGTGTCCATAATGTGCCTTGGACTGTGTTACTGTGAAGGGAAAAAGACAAAACCCTGGCTCTAAGAGTAGTTATAATTTAATTAAGAAAAGACTATTTATATAAATGATGGTCTTGATGCTAATGAAAGCAACTACTAGGTCTTACACACTTACTGTTAGAACTTTGTATACATTGTCACTATTCTTCATGACCATTGCAAGTTAAACTATTCAAGATCATTGCAAATTAGGGCTGTGCCCAATTTGCTGGTAGGGGGAAAGGCTCAGGGAATTTTGTAGACCTGTTACCACAGTAGTCATAATGAGTGGGTGATGCAGGGATATTAACTCAAATTAACCATCATAGGCTATATCTTCTTTGTGCTATCCAAGGAACAGCGGGATTGGGACTTGTGGCAGAAAATCCAGAGTGCCCAAAATTAGAGTGTAGAACTCCAACTGAAGGTGATGAGGAAAGAGAAATGACTATTGTCTATCCTTGTTAGGTACATTTTGTGGCTTAACTAGTGGTTGAACTTGAACTGGAAAGTGAGAGTCAGTTGGATGTATGGGACATACAGGATTAAGAAGGGCAAGTTAGAGCTACATGTAGGTAGGCAAGGTGGTCTTGTGCCTTCATAGAGCTTACTGCTCACTCCCTACACCATTGTCCTGCTATCTTACTCTGTGTTTTCTCCTTATCTTTATCCAAGTGTTGTTTTTTTTTCCTTCTGCAACATGAATCCACTACTTCTATAAACACTGCAAATTCTCTGAAGCCTCAACAGTACTCTAGCATGTGAGTTTATTCCTAATCTACCTTAGGTGGAGTACTACATGTCTCTTGTTTGTGTTTTCATGTTTTCCTACTTATGTTGTTTGTCTCTCAGCAGGTAGAAAGTCTTTTGGAAACATGATTTATCTTTTGTTATTAACTCCCCTCCATCCTGACCTTGCACTCTATTTACACTGGACATTTGGTAAATGTTACCAACAGACAAACTCAGAATGAGGAATAAATTAAGGCAATAAAATTAATAAATGGCAATCCACTAAAGCTTTGCAGAATGGAGTACTGTAGCTAAAGTAGAATTTTCATTATAATGTCTGCAATTTGTACTTGCATGTTCTTTTCTTTTATCTTTATTAGACTTGAGGAAAAGTCAAAACAAGATAAGCACCAAACTGAAGTGCACAACTTTGAGCAGGAGGGAAAGAGGGGGAGGGATGGGAGGGGGGGTAAACCCCTGGGATTACAATGTTGTGAAATTTATATATAAATAAATTTTTTTAAAAAAAGAAAAAGATATTGCCGCCCCCCCCCCCCCCAATCTTTATTTTTTGTTAGAGTATTTTTTCCCTCTCTTTCGGGATTTCCATATCATTACTCCTTTCTTTATTATTCATTGCCATCATTCTTTCCTCTAATGATTTTCTTTTGATTTTTATCAAGCTAGTAATTTAAGTAGTTCCAAAAGTCACACACCAGTAGTCTATGATCTGTAGGTACCATCGCTTTCCTACTCTCATTCTCCATCTCTGACTCCCTTGTTCACAGGTAAATCATTTCAACTTCTTCAGTTGTGTTTCTGGTCTATTTTGAACTAATATGTAGAATGCTATTTGTTGGTTATTTCAGTTTCAGTCACTACTTAACTAGCCTGTTATAAAAATTTAACCATGCTTTGCCTGTACATTGTCAAAATTCCCAACTTTTCAAAATAGTTAAAATTTCACTCCAAATCAACATATTGATTTCATAATAACTATATCAATACTAGATCAGCCACATTAAAAAGCTACACTTTTTATGTTTTTGAAAGTAGAAACTATAAAGACATTTCCTTTTTGCATTACATATTTTGCTACCCCTTAAGTTAGAAATTGCTTTTCTAGCAATTTAGTTAATGGCCTATGTATTTATTTCTTAGGTCCAGGCTTCAAGGATTCTTTGCCCTTGTTCATAAGCAATAGGCTCTGACTTTCTCTCAACTTCATACTTCCATGGCAAAGAAGTTATGGGGACCTAGGGCACAGGGACATACCACCTGCAGCTGATGCTACGCTGCCTTTTGAAACCCTGGACTCTAGAATCCTACCTGCACGATCCCAAGTTCCCCTTCACGTTCCTCTTCACAAAGGTAGATGGTACTCCTGCAGTCCAAATTCAAGGAATGGCTAAGGAGCAGCTGCTGTAGTGTAGTGTAGGTTGGGGCATGGAAAAGGAAAGGTCCTCATGGAAAAGGAAAGGTCCAGAGGCAGGAGGAGGGAACTGAGGGTGAGGGACTATGGTCTAGAGACCTTTATCTAGGCGATATTATTAGGAGATAATATTAGGAGATAGCATGTGTGTGTGTAACAGTCAGTAATTCACACCCAAAAGAAGATGGGATCAAATCTCCTCTCAGATACTTTAATCAAATCTGCCAATATCTTTCTTTTATTTGTTAGAGAAGTCCCTCCTTGCAAGTCACCCAAATTCACTACCGCTGCTTCACAGCAGTGATCCATCACCACTCAACTTCATCCTTTATGGAACCCCTTTTGCTTCTTTGTGCTGTTATTTTCTGAATCCCATGTATTTTTCTTTTTGGTTTATTCATTGTTTGTAGGGTGTATAGGAGATACATTGCAGTTTGAAAAAGATTTATTTCATACACCAAAATTGGTATCAAATCTGTAAATTGTTCCTAATTTACAAACGTAGAAGTTGATATTTTGAAATTTGAAGGTATTATTTTATCATCAGACTTCTCATTACTGCTGAATCCAATGATATTTTAATCTTCAGTTCTTCAATGAAAGGACCCTTCTCTCCTTGTGTTTCTTTAAGGAGACATTCTCCTTAAGAATCTTAGGTTCTCAAGAATCCTATGATTTCATATGGTTGTGTTGAGTCTGGGACTTTTTCGTTTACTCAGCTGAATATACTGTAAGTCCATTCAATCAAACATTCATGTGCCTAAGTTCAAGGAAGCTTTCTTATTTTATTATTAATTGCTTTTATTAAACCCCCTCTTCCATTTTATAATTTTTATTGTTTATTACTCTTATTTTAAATATTTTAACTTTTTGTTTTCTCCACTCACTTGTTAAATTATCTTTTTCCTATATTATTTGAGATTTTTTTTGATGTGATCCTCTCACCCTTCTCTGCATATGACTCTTTCTAAACTATCTTCTTGGTTGATATAACAGATGCAATATATTTATTATCTCACTCAGATAATGATTATATTTCCCATTCTTACATTTTCTTATTCTCTTTAAGTTAACTTTGTTTCCCATTTGGCACTTATCCTCAGCCAAGAATCCTTAATAGTGAGAGCATTGAAAACCTATCAGGAAGTTTTGCATGCATGGGATATATTTGTCAACTTGGTAAACCTATCAGGAAGTTTTGCATGCATGGGATATATTTGTCAACTTGGTGGACACCCTGGTGGCATGACAGGAAAACAAGCTGTATTTTCCCTTGGAAAACTCACAAATATAACTATCTGTAAGCTTTTTTTTTTTTTTTCTGATCAGATAAACAGCTTCTGAGAGAAGTCCCCCCAGTTTCCCAATAAGGGAAGTGGGAAAGCAGGTTACTATCAGAAAGCTGGATAGGGAGAGAAGGCAGACATCTCTGCAATTTTAGAAACAGAGTTCCATATGACACCTGTTTAGCCCTCAGCCTGGTCTTAGCTGGGCTCAGTTGAGTCCTGACACCACTGTCTCTTCCATTCCTCAGAGACTAAATGATTTTTCTTCTGTTTTGTGAGCATTTACTGGCTCCTTTAAACATATTCCATAAACTTCTCTTAGTCACCTGCCCATGCATTCAGAGGAAAATATTTCTTGAGCATTTCCAGAGTTATAATATAAGTTGACTTGTTTCTTGCTGACTTCCTTTCTCTGGTGTGTCACAATGTCAGCAGCTCCCTATCCATCTCTGTGTCCACTTTTAAAATTTGTTGATTGCTGCAGTTATCATTCCTTCATATGTTATCTTTGTTACCTAAATTTATTCATTAAAAAAAAATCTCCTTTACTCTTACTTGAGTGGAGATTTAAGTGGAAAAGAAATTAACTCATATGTTAAAATATCATATTTAACTGAAAACTTTAATGTTTATTTAGCTTGGTCATTATTTTCTTTATGTCTTGTGAGTCTGCCCTTGCTATTTTGAGTTAACATTTTATATCCTTTTTAATGCCATTTAAGTTTCTTAGTTCATTTACCTTCATATGCAATTACTAATTAAATTTTTATTACATTGATTTGGAAGCCAACAAGCTTTAAGATAGCCTCAAATTAGTGAAACAATAAAAATGGATATGGGGAAATTTGAAAACTTAATAAGTGATTTTCATATTTAGTGACAGATAGGTAAATATCATAGTAAGAAGTAACTGTAATCAGAAAATAATTTTACAAATTAAAACCCAGTCAGCTCATTCAAAACATAAATCCTGTAGAGGTAACAATGATAAGAGAAAATATTGGCTTAAAAGTACACTACTAACTGGAACCTACAAAAAAAATATAGTTGGGACTAATTATTAATTAGAAATAGTGAGCTTCAAAATGAACCAAAACAAACACAGTTTGAATTTTTACCAAGTGCTTATTGTGTGATAATAAGCATATTGCCAAAAAATAATCTACTTAATAAATAGAAACTTTATTCAAAAATATCATACAAGAGTAGGAAATGTTCTTGTTTATATATTTCAATATGCATATGCGTTTAATTTACTTAAAGTATTTATTTTAAATTGTACAATGTTGAAGTTAGTTTAAAAGAATAAAGCACACTCAACAGCTTAAAAAAATACAGCAAAAACAAAAACAATTCTCAAATCACATTCTGCACCATGATGTCACTGCAGTATGCAAGAAGGCATGGGGATTCACACAGGAGGAGTTAGGAGGGGCAGCTGGCTGTGCAGGAGACATTTCTGATTATAGATACCTGTGGGCAGAAAGCTGCAGTTTTGTGACCTTCCATATTACAGTGGGAGAGAGGACCTATTACAACAGGCTGACTCTAGATCTGCAAGTGTGTGTGTGTGGGGGGTGTGCAAAAAAGGGGCAAAAACAGTTCTCCTTTAGAGAGAGAAATAAAGGTTAAAATGAATATGGTGTGAGGAGGTAGTTTCAAAGTGTAGCAGGATTCATAGTAAATCAGAGAATATTCTCCTGAAAGCAGGTGAGGATGGGTCAAAATTTGGTGCCTCAAAGAAGGAGAGCATCTGACTAATCAGTGATCAGCAGCTTACTAATCATTTATAAGGCTAGAGTGGGCCTTCTTGCAGGTCAAGAAGGTGAGGAGCATCTTTGTGAGTCTTAGTTGTGGTGCATGGGGAAGGCAGCTCTTTGTAGTCAGTCCTTATTTTCTGGATCACAAAAGCTGTGGCAATTTCTTAGGTTTTGCTGTTTTCCAGGATCACAAAAATCTGCTAAGTTTCAACATTGTCAATATGAAAAGACAAAATGGCTACTCTTGAAAATGTGGTCAGTGGGGGCAATTACTAATTAAAATATTTTAGTACGTTAAATAAGTGCTGTGATAAATAGATATGCAGGTTGCCAAGGCAATGCAAAGAAACAGCACAACACATCAAGGAGGGGCTGGCAGCAGTAGCCCTGCTGGGTCTTCATGGATGACCAGGATTATCCAGATTGAGAACAAGGGCATGGGCTCCAGGCCAGGAAATACCAGTGAATATCCTCAAGGGGAATGTGCTTTGCAAAGTTGGTGCAGCAAAGTTTATGTTCAAGTGGACTAAGGAAAATCAGTCTTTTCTAGTTAATGAGAGTGTTTTCTCCTCCTTAGGATTATTATGTCAATTTTCTTCAGAATATGAATAAAATAATAAAAACCTAAGTATGAAATATGGATTTATCTGGAGTTATTTTTCCAATGGAAACCTTTTGTTGTATTCCCATTTTAAACTTTATATCCTAAAAAGTGGCATACTCCTACTTTGTTCTTTTTGAGAAACAGATGGCAACAAAATCAAATTTATTTTCTTGTACACCAAACACAGCACAGGGCCTTCAGGGATCAGAGAGTCAGGAGAGCTCACTCACCTTTCCCCCGATTTGTGCTCATGTCTATTTGACCTGCTGAAGAGAAACCTACTCTTGAATCTGAACTCAACAGCACATCAATAATAGTACATTTTGGGGGTGGAGGTGCAAGGGTCCAGGTACTAGGATCGGGGCACCAATAGATGCTGTCTGTGAGAAGAGCTCAGTCTCTCTCGGTAGGATCTACTGAGGAACATTAAGGGTGGTCCTGGCTTCTCTGTGCCCACTGGACTCCCTTTCCCACTCTGAGTTGCCAAGGTGGGTGGGTGACTTCAGGCAGACCCAAAGAGGCTCCAGCTATTAATGTGATACTTCAGAGTATAATCTCATCTTCCATTTAGCCATGAGTTTTCAGGACTTAGCTAATTTGAGATACTTTTATTTTTCCCTCTGTGAGCAATGAAGTTCTGTTTTGTTATTGTGTTACCTTTGTAGCTGTTATTGTAAATTTTAAAATCCTGTGGCACTGGCTTATAACAAGAAGGGCACAATATCTTCACAGGGAAGGTAGTAAAACTTAACAGGTGTTAAGTTTAGAAACAGGCACCAGTTTTGAAGGGCTTCAGTAGCTTGGAATTTGGGGCCATGACTTTCTTGGGCTGAGGGGGCTACCAATCAGTAAACCCTCCACTCAGCACCCTATCTGTGGCACTGGAAGTGAGAGTACCCTGCACTATCTAGTCAAGTTAGTCTCTGTGGAAGGAAATTTGTGCATGAAAGGAAAGACCTGCAAAGCAGAGAGAGTAGACTTGGAGTTAATAATATCACAGTCCACAGTCTCCAGAGTAAAATGGACATGTTATATGCTTTAAATGCTTTATTCATTAAAAATGAATAAAGCAGCCTAGAGAAAAATATAAGGTAGGAGATAGGAAGATTTTTTAAAAGTTCTTATGAACGTGAGTATTCATAAAGATTCACAAAAGTAGGTAAATATAAAATATAGGCATCTAAAGGAAGAGTAAGGCATGAATTTGATTTGCCAGTAAAGAATATAAAAGAAAAAAAGTTAAAACTAAACTGATGTATCCAAAAATATAGAAGGAACAGAGGATGGTAGAAAATAGAACAAATTGGGAAACACAAGGTGAATTCACTTTATAGCTTTTTGGGATAAGTCCAAGTTCCAGAGAGAAATTATACGACTTTCTCAAATTTTATTTCTTAGACTGAGGCATCAATTAGAAAATCCCATGCTGACTCTTGACATGGGAAACTAGCAAAGGGATCACCCACATTTCTCTTACGTCCATGTGCCTACAAGTTAAAGAAACCAGATCACAACAAGCAGTTCTTATCCCTTGCCTGTTTCTTAACTCAGCATTTCCAGCCTGAAGCAGTGAAAGCTTTGCAAGATATTGGGCCTTGCTTATGTTCTGGAGCAATCACAAGCAAGCCTGCCACTACCGCAAGGTACAAGGGGGTAAGTTATGGAATAGTTTCTTTTGGCGAAAGGATTCCTGTTTCACCCTCGTACCAGTAGGTTTACGAGATCCATCCTGTTTTGATGACATTACAACCGCCCTCTGCTTTTGGCCCCTCATTGCTGGCTCTCAACCTGCTCAGCCTTGGGCAGTCCCTGCCCTCAGTCTCAACCAGCTGCTGGATGGTAGCCTCAAATGAACTGCTTCCTCCTTTCTCCCATGCCAAACACATGGCCATCTTTTAGAGCTTGTTGCAGATTTGCCTCTGAGCTGACCAGTTGCACTGTAGTGATCGGTAATGTGGGCAGCAGCCTAACTGTTTTCACAGACAGTTATTTAATCTGTGAAACAGATGTGTGCAGTGACCTGGAATGATCTTTCTTTTCAAGATGAGGGAACAAAGACCAGAATGGTTAAACAACTCACCCAGGGTCGCAGAGCTAAGGAAATGGCAGGACTTAGATCCAGATGCTGCTTGAGTGACAGCAACTACTTCCTGGCTCTACCACTCACATAAGACTAGAAAATGTTTAAGCTAATCATTTCATTAATAATTTGTTAATAATTTTTTCATCACATGGCTTATTAATCTTTAAGTTTTTTGACCTCTAATGGGCACATACTCTTGCCCTGAAATCTCTGCTTTCATCTGAACTCCTGAGTTTTTATTGCTTGACCTGGGCCTACAAAGCAAGCTTTACTGTTCTTATTAGTCTCTCTTCTGATATCTCCTCAAGCTCAATCATTTTTCAAGGGTGATTTTACAAGCCTAATGGTTTTACATATGTGGAATAAAGACAGATAGCTACTAATGGACCATGTAGTCACCAAATTTTTATCTTAGCCATTTTAATATTTAAGATTTTAATATTTTAAAAAACCTGATTGTGATGTGAGCCAATGGAGAGAAATGGAAAATACAGAGAGGAAAGCTGGGACTATACCAAACTGAAAAGCTTCTGTACAGTAAGAAACAATAACCAAAACAGAGACATCTAACTGAAAGGGAAAAAAATTTTGCACTACATTCAATTGCTAAGGGATTGATATGAAAAATTCATAAATAACTCATAAACCTCAACAAAAACAAAGTGAAAAGCCCAATCAAAAAATGGGCAGAAGAGCTAAAATATACTTTCGCAAAGCGGAAACACAGAAGGCCAAAGGCATATGAGAAAATGCTCAATGTCACTTATAATCAAAGACATAAGGATCCAAACCACAATGAGATACCACAACACACCAGTGAGAAAGGCCCACATCCAAAAATGGGCAACAACAAGTGCTGGCAAGGATCTGAAGAAAAAGGAACACTTTTACACTGCCGGTGGGAGTGCAGACTAGTCCAGTCATGATAGAAAGTTGTGTGGAGGAACTTCAAACTACTGAAAATGGAACTACCATTTGACCCAGCAATTCCACCATGGAAATCTACCCCCCAAAATACCAAAACGTTAATTACAAAGGACACCTGTATTCTAATGACTATAGCAGCACTATTTACAATAGCCAGGATATGGAACAACCCAAATACCCCCAAACAGATGAATGACTTAGAAAGTTGTGGCATATTTACACAATGGAATATTATTCAGCAATCAAAAAGACAAATTATGCATTTGTGTTAACATGGATGGAACTAGAAGGAATCAAGCTAGCGGAAATAAGCCAGAAAGAAAAAGGGAAATACCAGATGGTCTCATTTATATGCATGATATGGGGGGGGAGGAAAAGGACAAGAAAAAGTAAAAGTTAACAATCTGACTGCAGAATTAAAGTGTAAAGCAAAGGAAAGTAAAATTGGGGGAGAGATGAGCACATAAGATAAAAGTGATGGCTCACTGGTGACACAGTAGTGGGAAAACCTTGGGACAAACAATGATGTAAATGTGTGTGTGCAATCAATTAAAAAATGAATTAAAAAATAAAAACTGAGGTTCAAATGGGAGGACACCTGCCAGGGTAATTTCTACTACTTCACAGGAGGTTACAAGTAAGGTGGGTGGCAGAGCCTGATATGGGTCTTCCTGTTTTTGTGGATGGATCTCAGATTCCTGCTGGTTCCTCAGAATCCAAGCCCTTTATGACTTCACCAGTACCTTCTGCTTCTTGGGGTTCTGAAGCCTGGGGACTCCACGCAGGACCACTGCAAGGGCAGGCAGAGTGAGAACTATCTGACAGGGTTTGCAGATACTTACAGAGCAGCAAGATTTGACCAATGATTCTCCAGAGTACAGTACTTTGAGTTTGGGGAGTGAATACCTCCAGAATAGTCAGAAGATTGAATCACTGTAGAATACATAGTCTAATTGATCTTTTCCCCCATTAAATTATGAATGAAATTAGATTTGTGTTCAATGGAACACTATTCAGTGATCTAAAAGACAAACTCATGTCATTTGCGGCAACGTGGATAGAACTAGAAGGAGTCATGCTAGTCAAAATAAGCCAGAAAGAAAATAATAAATACTAGGTGGTCTCACTTACATGCAGGATATGGAAAAACAAATAAAAGGACAAGAAAATATTAAAACTAAGTAGTAACAGAACCAAAGTATACAGGAAGGGAGGAGAAAGTAAAGTGGGCAAAATCAGGGAAGGGATGAACACAAGGGAGCATACAGTTCATGGGTGACATGGTGATAGGAGAATTTTGGAGTATACAGTGATGTAAGTACTATATACATATATCATAAAAAATCCTGAAAAATATGAAAAAATACATATGAAAAATTCATTAAAAATCTTTAAAAATTAAGATTGCACTATGTTTGTATGTCATCTCAAGTAAGATCTCAATTTTTTAATATATCATTTTGCATGGTTATAATTTTGTAATTATGGTATTGTAATATGTCTATCTATCTATGTAACTTGTTTTCCCACAGAATTTTTTTAATTATTAAAAAAAACCTCAATTTTTATTATATTGATTGTCCACATGGTGAGAATGGGATAACCTTCCACTGCCTTATGTCACTATATAGAGAGTTTTATATATATATATATATATATAGAGAGAGAGAGAGAGAGAGTTATAGTAGTACAGGCCTTTTATCTTCTTAACAGGTTGATTCTGAAGTATTTGGTTCTTTTTGAAGCAATTACAAATGCAGATATTTTCTTTATTTTGCTTCTTGTTCATCATTTATATATAAAAGAGTATGTTTGTATGTTTGTATGTTGATTTTATGGCCTGTCACTTTGCTGTATTCATTTGTTGTTTCTAATGATTTTCTGATTAGAAACTACTTTCTAATAACTTTTCTCAAATTGTTGATAAACAATATCAACAATATCAATATCAACAATATCAATTACATGTCACCTGTAAATAAAGATAGGTCCACTTCTTTTCTAACCTATCCTTATTTCCTGTATGTATCAATAAAGATATTTGTAACTTATTTGTTAACTCTCACCAAAATCTCCAGTTAAACAGAAGGGGTGATTATGAGTATCCTTGTCTTGTGTTGAATTTTATGAGGAAATTTTTCAGGATTCACCGTTGAATATTATTGGCCATTGGTTTGTGATATATGGTCTTTATTATACTGAGGTAGTTTCCTTCTATTCCAGTTTTGTTTAGAGTTTATATCATAAATTGATGCTGAATTTCATCAAATGATTTTTCTGCAACTATTAATTGTATAATATAAATTTTACTTTTACTTTTGTTGATATGCTATATTATATTAATTGATCTATGTACATATTAAACCAGCCTTATATTCCTGGAATGAATTCTGCTTGATCATGGTTTATGATCCTGTGGTATACTGTTGAGTTTAATTTGTCAGTATTTTGTTGAAAACTTTTGTATCCATATTCATCATGGATATTGGCCATAATTTTCTTTTCCTGTGCTGTCTCTGTCTGGTTGGAGGATTTAAGGTAACAGCATTATAAAATGTATTAGGGAGCATTCTGCTTTGTATTTTAAAAAGTAATTTGAACAAATTGAATATCAGTTTTTCTCTCTTTAAAACTTGATAGAATTTATTTGTAAAGCCCTTTTATCCTGGGCTTTTGTGTTTTGGAAGGTTTTTTAATTGCTCTTTTAATTTCCATATTTGTGGTTGCTTATTCAATTATTCTGTCATTCTTTGTTAGTCTTGGTAGACTATGTTGACCTAGAAATTTATCCACTTCCTCAAGGTTGTCAAATTTGTTGGCATACAGTTTTCATGGAAATTCTTATTATCTTTTGTATTTCTATACTACCTATAGTGATTTTTCCTCTTTCATTTGTGATTCTGTTTGCTATTTTTTCTTTTTCTTTTTTTTTTCTGTTAGCCTAACTAAAGGCTTGTCTATTTTGTTTCTCTTGTCTAAGAACCAACTTTCAGTTTCACTGTTTTTTTGGTTTGTTTTTGTTTTGGCATGGTCTTTTTTTACCTCTCACTAATTTTTACACTTTTAAAAATGTTCTTCTTTCTACAAACTTTGTTGAATAACAAATGTACCTCTTTTTCAAGTTGCTTCTAAAGCTCTTACTTTAAAATGACAAGGAGTGTAGAAATTGATTTGCCTAAGATTATGTAACTGGTTAGTGGTAGAATTGACATTTAAAACGTCTCCTTCTTAATCAAATAATTAGCTACAGGAGATCCTGAGGTTTGTTGCTGTAAAATGGGGTAGCTCAACAATTTTCAGTCTCTCTCTCTTTGGGGAAAGGTCCAGACCACTAGTCTGACACATGGAGTCCAGAGCTGCAGTTTCTTTGACTTCACGCTGTATCCCCATGGAGATTTTGTTTCTGCAAATATTTCACTTGAATAAAATTGTCATCACTTAGGGCTAAATGTTAAGGCTCTTTGCTGCTTTATTTCTGAATGAGGAAATAGGGTAGGGAGAGTTTATCACTTGCTAAACGTTTACCACCCCAAATGCTGCAATAGGATCAGTGGTTTCACAGAGCTTTCTACCTCAGTAAACCCAGGATGGAGACTGAGAATCTGCATTTATGATAAACTCACAGGTGTGCATAGATGCTGCTGATAGACCACATTTGAGGATAATCCTATAGACATATGAATCTTAATCTACTCAGTGAAACTAGGAGGATGTTATCATCCTCTTCATGTTACATAAGAGTAAATTATGGCTCAGAAATGTTGGGTAAATCCCTAATATCCAGCTAAATAAGAATACAGTATTTTAGCACAGAACATTCTAGTTTCCAAACCATGTTTTTGCTCTTAAAAATACACACTTATCCGTAAGTGGCAGGTTTTCCAAGGAGCAGCGGAATTAATGCCTTTGGTTCCTGGGATGGGAACTGTTTCCACAAGCTGAGATAACTTATAGGCAAAAGGAAAAAGTACTGCTCTGATTTCATGCTTCTGCTGACTGGTGGCGACTGTAATACCGTTGCAATCAAGGTGTAATTTACAGTCAGCTCACCTGTTCTCCCAGCTCAATGGACTTAGTGGAGAAAGGACAGGTGTGTGTGTGTGTGTGTGTGTGTGTGTGTGTGTGTGTTAAGGATTCTGCGAGTGCTTTGAGGAGAGGGAGGAACATACGGTGGAGAGGTGCCCTTTGACACCGTCGATGAAGCCTTCAACTTGTGGAGGGACATTTGCCTGCTGCTCTTTGTGAGGTCAGGGGCAGCAGCCCAAGCAACTCTTGAGGTTCCCCTCTCTCCTCTCATCCTCTGCAATTGAAATTGTGCTGACCTGGACAGATAGTCCATTCGGTTTCTCTAACCCATGACTGTCAAAGCAATTTGCATGGTGAACAGAAACTAATGGACAGACCTGGAAGGTGGACATCAGAGCTGGAAGGTGGGACATCTATCCCATCAGAGCTGAGGCACTCTAAATTTTGCATAGGGGGCAAGAGATTTTACTGTCAAGCAAAGAACCAGCTCAGTACCTGGTGATCTATGGGCAGTACTTAGCTCTGGGTGAGATGAGGTGGCCTGGCCAGAGTTAGGTCTATGACCTGTACCTTGTGTCCCAGGAAGTTCACCAGGCCATGTATCCTAGCTAGGATATCAACTGAGGGGTCTTGAATTCTTGGGCAGAATTGAGAGGTATCCTCACCAAATCAAAATAATTGATCTTTATCTCATCACCAAGCAGATACTTAGAGGCATGAATGTCAGGCAGGGTGATGGACCTGAATATGAGCAACAAACAAGCAAATATACAAAGCAAATTAGCAAATGAGCCCATCACTTCATTTTCTAGTAGGTTAGAGACTTTTCAAATTAGGTGATTTCAATATCATAATATTTAAAAGCAGATGCAAATTTTGATTTTGAATAATTTCTTTTTACAATCAATTCAATTATTTTTAAAGTCTGGGGTAGAATATTTTCACATTCTCAGTTTGGAGCATGTGAAGACAATTTGTATTTCCTGCTTTTTGCTTTATTGTGTTTTGTAAACTAAGTGTCCAATCTGTCAGCTCACTGCAAACATCGCAGATAGGATACAAGCAGGAGAGATAATGGCCTTCTCTTAAAAGTTATTGTTGATAAAAACATATACTCTGAAAGGAATAAATTATGCCTAGTAGGTTAACAATAGAAAACATTTTTCAGCTTCCTGATGATTTCAGTGCATGTCATTTTAGCCCTCACAACAGCACCCAACTGGATTCCACGTGTGATAAGTCCATTGTTCTGTTTACAGAGAACCAGGTCTGAAAATTGCCCTGTTGCTAAAACTGGATAGAAGTGAGAAGCTGTTACAGATAATAGACCTGTGTTAAAATCCACAAATGGATGGGCATGGTCTTCTGGCCACCTGCCTGAGCTCATTGTCCCCCTCAGCCATTTTCCACATGTACAATGTGTTCACAGTTGGCAGTCCATTCTCTTTGGACCTTTCTTGAATATGCATGCCCCAAATCACAGGCCTGGCTTTCTGGCCAGGAACTCACATCCATGTCCGTTTCCTCCAACATCTATCAGGAGGCCCCGAATCAATCCCACACCCGCCATCTGGTATTGTTCTGGTGGCCAGCTCTTCCGGGGCCACCTGCCTGTAAGCAGCAACCCACGCTCATTTGTTTGAGCTTCACTAAGTTAGAGTTTCCCCTGGGTTTCAAAATTGTGTTTCCTGCAACAAAAGCATACACAGGAGACTAGCTGGCAATGTTTTCCACCTTTTAAAGCTAGAGACGAAAGCCAAGTTAGCACTAGCAGACTGGTAGATAGCTACCAGAGTGAAAAATCATGGTTTTGAAGGGCGTTTTGAGAAGTTTGGTTGTGAATGTTCCTGAGTAAAAACAGCTGGTTTTTCTTTCCCTTGAAATGGAAGCTTTTAGTGTTATGTATCTTAAGAGATTAAAATGTCATGAGAAAGTAAAATGTCATGAAAATTCATGAGTTGATTTTCTGATTGAAAGAGTAAGAATTTTCAAACCTTCTGTTGGTCACTGCTGAACACCCCAGATTCCTGAGGGATGTTTGCAAAGAAAATGCTAAGGGGTGATTGGCCCCAGAATCTGTTTGTCTCAACATGGTGACCTGAACTACCCTTGCTCTTCTCTCCTCCTTGAAATATACTTCAGGGATCTACTTATCAGCACCCTCTCTTCTCACTCAACTCCCATCCTGGAGAGAGGGAGGAAGAGTTTCCCAGCTGGAGGTCTCAGGGCTCTTCCAATTGCATTATTGTCTGGGGTTGGGGGGTTGTGGGCCAGTCCTCTACAAGGAGATGGTGATGAAGAGGGAAGAGGACTGCACTCTCCTCCAACCATGGCTCAAAGGCTGATGGGTGGAGAGGAAGGTTATAGCTTCTCTACCAGTAAAATCTGACTTTAGCATTTAAGGCTGTGTCCTCTCTGTGCTAATCCTTCATAACCTTGGTCTCACGGTCTACTTACTCTTTATTCCACTCACTGTTGCACCTATCACACCTGTGGCTGGCTTTTCCCTGGGTAGTTGGAAAACCAATATTGGGTTTCTTTTCTGTTGTTGTTCCCACATGAGAGTGTGTGTAGTGCAGAGTTCAGTTAGCCTTTGTTGAAAAAAATAAGTGATATTTATTGCAGCTTTTAGAAGTTCAATTTAGCACATTGTAATTATGAGGTGAGTTGAGAAAGTCACTCCCAGTGTCAAATAAATGCTTTTAGGATAGACCTTGGGCACAGAGTGGAGTAGATACTGAGCTATGGCTTTCTAAGGGGACTGATGGCATGTAGAGAACAGATTTTCTAAACTGCTACCTATTTATATGCTATGATTAAATCTTTAAAATGGTGGAATAATGTTCAAAAGAGAGGGGTAAGGTGTTAAATGATCAAAAGAGATCACAGTATGGAGAAGAGCAAAGCATGGAGGAAGAAGTATATGCAAAATATTTAAAAATCTGAATTTTAGGAACAGACATCTGGGTTGTTACCAACATCTCAATTTCGCTATACTAGAACAAGACAGAGAGCTCCTAATTCTACCAAACTGCACCAAACAAATACAACTTCAAAGTAACCTTGAACATATTTTATTCAATATTACCTGCTACACAGTAATTCCCCTTCTGATCTCCAAAGATAAACATATATATTTTTGTTGTTTCCTGAAGTTCTTGTTAAGTATTAAAATACAAGTTCTACTTGGGACTTGAGTGGCAGATGGGAAGGCAGAGACACCTCTACCGCCAAGCTAAGCAGATACAAGAGGTTCCCAGGCATCATGAGGGCAGGCACATAATCCAGTCCACCATGGAACCTGTGCTCTGTGCTCTGGTACAACCTGATGTTGAGGTGTCCCAAGCATTTTCAGGGTGTCATCTCCAGACTTAAATAAGTGCGCCTGAAGTGCATACTTCAGTATCATGTTCCTTTCAGGAAGTTTGAATAGTGAGCAAAAGTGTCCAAAAATAGAGAAATGGATTAGAAACCTAAAACCCAGAAATGGAACCTAAAACCAACAGTCTGGGCAACAGCAAGCAAATGAGGGTGGGGAAGGGACAGGTCATGCGGTTAATTGCAAAAAAATATGCTGAATAAAGAGTCTTTCATCTCATTCTAAATTTCTCTGTTTCTCCACAGCAAAATGCTGAGGAGAAACTTCCTACAGATAAAATTTTGTTTGTGTTTTTTGTGGGTTTTTTTTTTTTTTTGGTGATAAGTTCTAGAAAATACCAACACTTTGATATTATCCTAGAAAGACAATGATGTATAAAATAAAATAAGGTACATTCTAGAAGGAAAATGAATAAATATAAAATAAAGCTATATTTTTCTTCAATTCATGTCAAACCTTAATGCTAGGATGTAGAAGTCAATGCAAACTAAGATTATTTCTTATCTTGAAAGATTTGTTGAACAAGATTAAAAATAACATTAATTATATTTTATAAATTATATAGTATATTGTATTATGATAATATAAACTTATTACATTAATCATATTAATGAGATAATATCAATATATACTAGAATATGTTCATATTCTTTGAAATTTTCAAACCTAAAACTTGGGAACTTGGAAACTAAAACATTAGAATTACAAATTAAATTGTTTCTTACAGACTCCAAGAAGCACATCAGGTAGGTACTGAGCATTTAGATAGGAGGTCAAACAGGGCATGCAAAACTTCTTGGTTTTCTTGTGTCCTGAACTGTCTGACATCCCAGAACTGGCCCTGGGATCATTCCCCATTTCACAGTATGGCTAGTGTAAACACAATTGCTCTTGATGGAATTCTAAGAGGCATCCTGACCTTGAACTTCCTCCCCTTCCTCTCATATCCCATTCATTATTGGGGCTTGTCAGTTTTACCTCTTAATAATCTTTTTTATTATAATACTTATTGATTATATTTTTTCTTAAATTTTTGTGTACCTTAAATTTCTCCTACCACCATATCACTGGTGAACCATCATCCCATTAACCTGTGCTTTTCCCTCCCCTGAGTCCTCCCTCCCTCTTACTTATTGTATACTTCAGCTCAACTATCAGTTTATTAATTTTAACTTTTTCTTGTCATTTTGGTTGTTTTCCCTACTTCTTATTCTGCCTGGGGTACCTATCTTCACTACCATCTCACCCATCTAGCTACCTTTATCTCTGCAGAGATTGCATTGCAACTGGTCTCTGCTGCTTTTATTCTTGCAATCTTTTGATTGAAACCTACTCTTCCCATCTTTCTATGGAGTGAGTTGAACCTGTGTAAATACATTTAATAAGGGCAAAAATTGACATAACAAGTGGATGGTACCACTCTCTAACCAAACTCCAACTTTTCTTATTCATGAGCTTTCTTAAGTCCCTGAATTGACCCTGACCATTACCATTTAAGAACATTTGCCTAGAATATTCTTGGTCTCAGTTGTTAACCCTGGTCATTTAAGATCTTATCTTAAATATTTACTCCTGAGCAAATAAGGAACCCTTCTTTCTGTTCCTTATCTTTCCTTCTCCTCCTCTAAATACTGAGCACATTTGTGATTAAAAAATCAGATGGTGCATTATTCGTGTGAAAAATTGCTTTGCCAATATCTCTGCCATTAGAACAGTAGCCCCATGAGCACAGGTTGGCCATCTGCCATGTGTGTGTTCCGGGCACTGAGTCTTACCAAGGACAGGTGCTCAAGGTTTGTCAAATAAATAGATTATCTGGGGGAAAAAATTGAAATCTATTCACAGGTAAACCTTAGGGGAACACATCCTTCAAGGTTTGCTAGTAAAAGAGTAATGGTAAATAGAAATGACAGGCTGCCTTTTAACTAACCAGAGATGTAAGAGGTTCTCATTCAGGTTTGAATGAGAACTTGTAATATTTTATTGAGCATAGGCACAGATTTCAGACATCTTTGAAAGATTCCCATCTTTGTTTTACTTTTTGTTTGTTTTCTTTAGTTTTTCTTGGTTTCCTCATCTGTGACTTTACTGCTCTCTGCAAAGGCTTCTTGAGGCAGTGGTTTGGCCCTGGCTGCACATCTGAGGAACTTTTCCTGATAAAATAATACCCTTGTTTCACCTTATATACTGTGATGTAGTAAATTGGGAATGGGTGGCAGCCTGGGTTAAGAAACACTAGCTGAGTTTCCATACTAGTTGTGAGCAGCTATTCAGTGAAATTTTCTAAGAAATTATGAATTCTTTCATTTAAAAATACATCCTTTAGAATTTGATGGGTACAATTTTACCTTAAGTGATTGGTGATGCTTAAGTGATGCTTTTATTTTTTTCAAAATCAGTCACATACGAGGTGAGGTGTACTTTCTCCTAATTGTCTCAAATCACAAAGAAGGGCTGTGGTTTGAAGCAGGGGACCCTTGTGCTGATTTTGGCTGAGTTCCCTGAAATCCCTGCCCTGCAGATCAAGCTCAGGCCCTTTGCCAGTTGAGTCCAGGAGATCTGCTAGCCCCTGAATCTAATTTTCTCTGACATCTGTAGCCTGACCCTTCTTGATAAGCAAAGCCATTCAAACAGATACACATCTAGAAACCACAAACTGAGGGAGATATTGAAAGATACTTCTAGATTCTAGGGAGCATCAAGTACTTCAAATGTGATGAGTTTCTTCTTCCCTGGGCTTTGTGAATGCAGCTCTGTTTGAGCACTCCTGCTTTTGAAGAAGGGTGTCCTGCATGCTTGATGGCCTTTCTGAGTGAATTCTCAACTTGTCATAGCAGCTTAGTGTGGCATTTGATTATAGCAAATGTTAACCTTGTTCTTGCTTTGAGGCTAAAAATAAAAAACCAAATTATCGTAAGGATTATTGTCAATAAGAGTAACCACAGTTTTTTTGTATCTTTTTCATTGTAGTCATTGAATTCATAACTGCAAGGATAATATTAATGGAAAACCAGAGAAATTGTGTGTGGGGTATAGGGTCATGAGAACATAGTTGAACCTGCTTCATCTTGTTTTTGTGCAGCAATATACTCTTAAATATAAGCTAATAAAGGGATTTGTTTTTATTAAGAATCTTGAACATAAGGATAATTTAGGAAATTGCCACTAACAGTCCTGGGAGAGTGGTATCACAGCAGGTGAACCAACCTCAGTCAACTAACTATACATCTGCCCTCTGGTGATAACAATGGGCCCAAAAGAAAGAATTTTCTATGCTCCTTATTCCACAAGGTGCCTTTTCACTCTCTTTTGAAGTGTTTTCTTTGGGTGTTTTAGTCCTCCCATAACATGCATTTTATAAAATATCAACTTATGAAGGGAATTTTAGTATGGTAATGGCTGGAAGCTGAGTTTTGTTAGTGAATATAATGTAGTCTACATAGATACTTATTTTAAAGGCTGCAACATGAAACCCGTATCATGTTATAAAACAATGCTACTTCATTGAAATCAAATTGTGGGATTGAGGGAGAGACTTAGCAAAGAAGCATGTCTGCTGAATCAAAGTATTAGAACCAAGAAAAAAATACCCCTGGTTCATTCACCAAGGAAAAATATATAATAGATCCTTGTTGGCTATTCATCTGTTTATTTATGACCTTCTCATGATGCACCAGTTTTATGCTCAGTGGTAGAAATGCTGAGATTGATGACTAGCTGCACAGATTGGGTACTTCTGGCAATAAACCAGATTGAGGGGTGAGCAAACTGCAATGCGGTCATGGAGGAAATAGAAGTTATATAGCCAAAGCAGATTGTTCCATTCCCTGGAGATGTTTAACTCTGAAATAATGTGCTGAGTGCATGTCCAGTATGGTCCTGCTGTAGCATGTAATTAAGCATGTACCTCTCCCCTCACAGTTCTCGGAACTCAAGGGCACCATAGGTAAGGGTGGGTACTCTAAGGTCAGACACTCGCTTTGAATGCTGTGTCTGAAATTATTTGCTCTGACTTGGTCAAATCTGCTGTTATTTTTTGTTTCCCCTATAACTCAAGTTCCTCATTAAACTTTATTTTTATTTTGTAATTATCATACAATATTGGTCATGTTTGCATGGTTGTTGTGTACCCTTATTCTTCACCCCTCCCATGCCACCCCCCCCCCTGCCTCTTTCCCCCTCTTGGTTATTCTACCTCCTCTAGCTGCAAGCTATTGGTTTATGTTTGGCCCGCTGGTCTTTTCTTTCTTTCTTTCTTTCTTTTTTTTTTAAGCTATGTCCTTTTTTCCTGGGTATGGACTTGCACTCCTGGAAAGCAAAAGATGAGGCTGCTTGGATCTCCAGGAATAGTTGAGGCAGACAGTCAGGCCAAGCACGTTGGAAACTTGTTGTCAGGCAGATATGTGGTGCACTTCTCCAGTATCCTTACTGTCACATGTTGCTGGTTCTGGTTCTGTGCCATGCAGTTCTGATATCTGGGCTTGTAAATCCAACTACCAGCTGTTGAGGTTGGAGGTGTTCCCTGCTGGGACAGATATCTCCAGGTGGTTGGTCCAACTTCTCTCCTCTTTTCTGTTAGCAGTTCTGCCAGGGGCCACAACTGCTCATGGTGGTTTTCTTCCCCCATTGATTTGTGTAGAAGGAAGCCTCTCTCATGTTGTATCAAGTTCCTCATTTTCATAAATGAAATGATAGCACTAAATTGGCAGGATTTGGGGAGATAATACATTTATGAACCTTTAAATAGGGCCTTGCATAGTAAGTGCACAAAAATTGTTGTATTTATTAGTCCTTTGGCTTATTATCATATTAAAAATAAACAAAACACAAGGTGTACCTACATAAATTAACGTGAAACAGAAAAGAACCACCAGGTGGTGAAGGGCCACTGTAAGCAGCTATAAAACACCTCTGGCTCTCTGGCACTTTGCAACCCACCATAAGTGTACCCTTCATTACCTCCATTTTTTAAGCCCCATACAGCTAATCCCTGACCTGAATCACTAAGGCACATGCAAAGGACTTTTTCAGAAAGATTAATTTTCATCTCCAGCAAGGACTAATAAGCATGTGAGTGTTTCATTAACTAAAAGACATGTAAAGGTAGTTCCAGTTTACTCCTCTTGGTATACTCAACCACTGTAGAACATCAGGCATCCTGACAAGTCTCTGCTTACTTCCCTTACCAGACTAGCAAGGTTTAGTTCGCATCTCTCACTTGATACATTTTCTTCACTTCTATTTCCCAAATGAGCCATTTCTCTTCTCAGTTGTGTATTTGGCATTATCTGGATATTGTATCAGAATGTGTTCTTCTCCTTATCCTAATATATGGTGAGAATGTATTACTAGAGTGTCAGTTCTATAAACCACTAGAAGATTTGGGGTTCCTGTTATTTGTTACTACTCTGAGTACAGGTTACCAGGGACTCTGCCAACTTGTTAAGTGCACAAACATTTAATCATTAGATTTCAGGCAGCTCTGAAAATGCATGATCTCCTTCCCTCCTCTTTACTTCATGTTTTTGCTCATATGCACTGAAATGAGAAATAAAGTGGAAATTAGAAAAGCAATTGCCTTTGGAGTAGAGGATATGGAAGTGAGTAGAAGTCTTCAGGTAACTGTGATTCATAGTCTTCTGGGCAGTAATGATGGTAACAGAGAGCTGCAGGGGTACCTGTCTATTTCCTGCAAACTTTCCCTCCTCTTCTGGCCATGGAATTGGATAGAGATGGCATATTGCCTGCCTGGTTAGACGCAGTTTCCAGAGAAGTATAGGGTAGATGCAGGGTGGTGATATTTTGCATGTCCTTATCTGTCTAAGGAAAATTTGGTTAGTATCATCACTAGTTCCTGTAAATCATTTTGTGGGGTAGGCCCTCAATCTGGTCCCTGATCTATAAATGATTAAGTGTGAACTCTTCCAAGGAATCACATAGTCAGGTATGTCCTAAGAAAGTTTAAATTAAATAGTGTCTGATCCATGGGTCTGTCTCTTCATATGGAACAATCTTGCTTCCCCATAAAGGATTTGAAACGGGTAACTCTCACCTTAGAAGGAGATTCTGGAGCCACAGAGTGTTCTCAGGTTGCTTTTCACACAGATGCTACTTCTCTAAGCTAAGCACAACTTTCTGCACATAGGACACAGTAATGAGAGAATGCATGGAGATGCTGCCCTAGGGAAACTTCTAATCTAGGGGGTGCTGAAGTTCAGGGTTATGATGAATAAACAGCTTCTGAGCACTGTTTTTCCTGGGTCAGGGGAAGACAAGGATGGCTAGGAACCCAGCTGAAATCTTTTTTGGAAACTATTCCTCTAAAGATAGCTGTGATGACTAAAGTAGGGTCCTGAGATGAAGCCACTATGACCATTCTTGACCTTTTCTGTCACACTCTCCTTTGGCATACATATGAAAACTCCAGGGATTCAAAGAAAAGTAGATTCATACAGAGGCTCTATGCACAATTTTATATTAAGAACTTTTGCTCTGGAAACAAGCAAACAAATGCATTAAAAATCCTGTCCCTTCTAAATTTCTTTACAGACAAGATGGCATAAATAGGCTTTATTTTGCTTTTCTCACTAACCACAGTTATAAATCCTAAAAGTAACAACAGGGACAACCAGAGGAGAATTCTGAATGGTGGAAATAAGGTAAATTGACTTGGAATCCCACATTAGAAAATGGCTCATAAGTGTCTTATGTTCTTACAACCAACAAAAGAAAGGAACTCAGACCCAGTGACAGGAAACAATGCAGACAGGCTCACTGGGGATCTGATAACTCTCTTTCTACCAGCTGGGGGACAGCTGTGTCCCATGAAAAAATAGAAAATCTCACAAAGGAATAAAAGTTATGAAAAATAAATGACACTAAAATTATAGAAAGGAAAAAATAAAAGAAATTTTAAAATTTCATTGGATTGTCTCAATAGTGGAATTCAGAGGAAAAAAATAAACACAATAACAGATAATCGAATTCACTCAGTTTAAACAGGAAGAACCTAGACTAATAAAACTGAACAAAAAGGGGTCTGTGTGATAATATGAGCTGATAAAATATTCATACTATCAGTGTTCCAGAGAGAGAAGACGAATGCGCAAAAAGAGTATTTGAAGACAATGTGGCTGAAAACTAATTTGGTAAAACGTTGCATACCTACAGATCCAAGAAGGTGAATAAATTCTAAACAGAATAAAACAAATCACCACACATTTATAATGAAACATTTTAAAATTAAGGCACTGAAAAAAAATGAAAGTAACTAGAACTTTTTTACATATAGAAAACATCACACAAATAACAATGAGTTTTTATCTTGAAAACATGGGTGTAGACCAAGGAAGCACATTTTTCTAGTGCAGAAAATAAAAACTTTTAGCTGTGAACATTATTATCTATTGAAACTACTCTTCATTAATGAAGAAGAAATAAAAATAAAAAAGAAAAGCTTTCTCTGAAATGGAAAAGCTAAAGGAATTTGTTCCTAGAGTATCTATCCCCGAAAAATGAAGTATAAGGATTTCTTCAGACAGAAAGTAACAGAGAAAAAAATGAATCTTGGAGCAATAGGGAGAAAGATCTGTAAGAGGAGAAATAATGTATACTTGATATGTTGATATTCAGGACAATGATTTTGAAAGTTTTAAAGGGTTTTAAATGGGAATGATGTCTCCACACTTCACTGGATATGGTTCAATGTTGATAGATATGTAATTATGTAACATTTGTACGTTTTAATACCCTGGCAAACACTTTGAAATCTGTACTCTAAAAACACTACAGATAACTCAAGATGAACTCTTAAAAATGTTCGAGAAGCCCAGGAAAGGAAGAAATGAGAAACAGAAAGATGAACATCAGAGAAAATAAAAATAAACTAATTCATAAAATGACAAACTTAAGCACTACCATCAAGAATTAGGTTGAAAGCTCTATCCACAAATTGGCACATTAGGAAGGTTTTGAAATTCTGCTCCCCTAAGCACAATAAAAAGAAAACTAAGCTGAAATCTGTTCAAAGGAGCCTTCAAATGTTCCATGAAGGTTCAGAGATGAAAGTTCTGAATGAAGGTTCAGAGATGGGTGGCTTTCCTATGGAGATAATACACTGAAATTGATTACTTGATGTGGAAACAAAGCAGGGAGAAAGAAGGGCAGTGTAGCCCTTCTAGTCAGAGGGAAATGATGGGGAGCTAATTCTGGTGAGCCATGCACAGATCATGAATCCTTCTCGTTAGGGCTTTTCCATGAGGATCTAGTGTAGACTGGTAGGTACATGGCTGGGAAGTATTTGGCTTGATCACAGAGAGCCTTGCTGTGTGCAGTGCAAGTGGAAGGACCACAGAAGGCCATGAATGGCCAAAACAATGCTGAACAAACAAAGAAGAAAATGGGGAAATCTACTCACTGACTTTAAACTATATTATACAGCAACAATAATCAAAACTGCATGACTTAGACCAAAAATAGAATAGTGGAATAGAATAGAGAAAGTAGAAATAAACATACACAAGCATGGAGAGTTAATCTCTGATAAAGGAATCATAACCATACATGGAGAAAGGATATCCCCTTGAACAGAAAGTGCTGGGAAACTTGGATAACCACTTGTGAAAAAATGAAACTACATCTTTTTAACTCCATTCACAAAAGGTAATCAACATGGATTGAAAATTTGAACATGTGACCTGTTGAAATAAAACCTTTAAAAGAAAACATAAGTGATACATCCTGGACACAAATTATGGAGAAAACATTTGGGGCTGCAACCCCATTAGAAAGAAAAACAAAAGCAAAACTAAATAAATGAACTATATCCAACCAAAAAGTTTTTAACAGAAATCTATCACAAAAAGAAGAAGGCATATCACACATCTGATAAAAGGTTAATTTCATAAATATTTAAAGAACTCATACAACTCAATAATAGCAGTAAGAGCAACAAAAAACAGCTTCATTAAATGTAGACAAATGTTGTAAATAGATACTTCTCTAAATTAGGTATTCAAACGCCCCACATATAAATGAACAATTGTTCAACACGTTTTATAAGAAAAATGCAAATCAATACCACAACGAAGTAGCATCTGACTACTCTAAGAATTGACCAATATAAAAGAGAGTGAAAATAACAATTGAAGCAAAAAAAGGCCGCATTGTCGTGTGTGATTGTAAGCGACAGCTTATGGAGTTGCAGCAGGGTCTGGGGATCGCAGTTTGAGGTCCCTCCTGAGGCAACACAGCAAGACCTAGTCCCAAAAAATAGCTGGGTGTGGTAGCGTGCACCTGTAATCCTAGCTACCTGGGGAGCTGAGGCTGGGGATTGCTTGATTCCGTGATACCACAGGCAATGTGAGCCTGTAGTTTCACGGGCAAAAATAGCAAGACCTAGTCTCAAAAAAACAAGAAACGAAACAAGACAAAACAAAAGAAAACAAAACAATTGAAGCAAAAGATGTAGAGAAAAAGGAACACTCATTCTCTCATTGTGGGAATGTAATTTGGTGCAAACACTGTGAAAATGATGAGTGACCTCATCAAAATAAAAATGGAACTATATGACCCAGCAATATATTGCTAGGTATTTACCAAAAGAATATGAAAAATCCAATACAAAAATATCTATGCACTCCTACACTCATAGCAGTATTGTTTGCAACAGTCAAATCATGACCTAAATGCCCAACACCAGTGACTGGATAAAGAAATTATGGCATATGTCAAATGGAATACTACTCAGATATGTTAAAAGATGAAATACTGTCTTTTGGGACAAAATAGATTAAGTGTAAGGTGGTTATGCTTCATGAAAAAAGTCAGAAAGTGAAGGATAGATATGAACGAGACGATTTCACTTATTTGTGGGATATGAATAACCAATGAACATAAACTGCAAAAATAATCCTTAGATTCTATGAAAAATATACTACTTACCCAAGAAAGGAGGAAAATGCAGAAAGATAGGGATAGGAAGGAAGAAATTTTGGAGGAGCATGAGTGATTCAAATGCACATGTGGCAGTATGAAAATACATCCCCAATGGAATAATTTTATAAATAGCTAAAAACCTAATAAAAATTCAGGGGTAAAAAGCAATTCAAAAGAAATGAAAATATTACATGTAAGTATTCTAAATATACAAATCAAAAGATGTTGCTTTGGAAAAAATTACAAGCTCCAATAGTATTTTACTTATAAGAAAGACATTTTAAAGTCAATAACATACATAGGTTGTTGTACCAAAAAGATACAATACAGATTGGTTAAAAAAAAAAAAAAAAAACTAGAAATGGCTATATTAGGGCAAGATAGATTTTAGAGCAAAGGCTATCACTAAGATTAATATCATTACTATTGACTGAGTCAATCCATCAGAAAGAAGACATGGAGATTCTAAAAGCATGAACATAAATAAGGGTCTTGAGCTACATGAAGCAAAAGCTGACAGAGCTGAAAGGAAAAGTAGAGAAATCTGCAATTACATAATACCCCTTCTCAGCAATTAATAGAACCACTAGACAGGAAATGAACAAGATAATGAACAAAAAGACCTAAATGACACTTAAAGAACAATGCACCCAACAACAGAATACATATTTTGTCAAGCATCCATTGGCCACTCATCAAGATAGACCACATGTGAAGTCATAAAGAAAACCCTGACAAATTGAAATTAAAGAAATACTACTGAATGTGTTCTCTGACCATAATGAAATCAAGCTAGAGATCAATAATACAAAGGCAATAAAGTCTTCAAAGAAGTGAAAATAAAGCAATACACTTATAAAAAAATCTATGGACTGAAGAGGAAGTCTAAAGGGAAATTGAAAAAAATAAATCCAGCTCAATAAAAATGAAATGCAATATATCTCCATATGTGTGGTACATATAAAACAGCATTGAGAGTGTTAAATTACAGCATCAGATTCTAACAAGAAAGATCTCAAATCAAAAATTTCAACTCCACAAAACAGAAAGGAGCAAAACGGGCCCAAAATAATTAGAAGAAAAATGATAAGAAAAGAATTCCAGTTTTACCTTAAAGTAAAACCAGGCAGTAGAGGAAAACTACAGATGAATACCTTCCATGAACTTAGACTTAAAAGCAATTAAAAAAATAACAAACTGAATTCCACAAGATATAGAGGTAATTATATGCAATGGTCATTCCATCTAGGATTCAATATTCAGTAAATTTAATCCATTATATCAACAAGCTAAAGAAGAAAAACTATATGATTACATCAGTTTACACAGAAAGTTTTAACAAAATTTAATATTCATTTATGATGAGAAGAAAAACCTCATCAACTTAGATATTAAAGAAAATTACCTTCACTGATAAAAGCATCTATGGAAACCCTACAGTTAACACTATACTTAAGCTGAAAAGATGCAATTCTTTCAACCTAAGATTGGAAATATGACATTTCCCATATGCACCACTTTTATTTAACACAAGAATAAACAGTCTAACTACTACAATAAATCAAGCAAATGAAATAAAAATAAAATGGATTGGAAAGGAAGAAATAAAACTGCCTTTATTTGCAGGTTAAATGATAGTTGAAAATTGCAAAGAATTTATAAAATTCTCAGAATTACCACATGACCAGGAAATTACACTGGTAGGCTTTTATTTCAGGGAAGTGAAAGCGACTTATATTTCTATAAAAGTCTGTACACAAATGCTTACAGCAACTTTATTTTGTATTCCAAACATGTAAATAGTTTAGATATCCTTCTTTAGGTAAATCATTAAAGGAACATCACACATGGCTATATCACTGTATAATACAAACAATAAAACAGAACAAACTATTATATGCAGCAACTTGCATGAATCGCCAGATAATTATGCAAAATGAAAAAGTTCATATGTAGATGTTACATAACATCGTATTTCATTTCTGCAATTGTCTTGAAATGTAAAAATATTAGAAATGAAGGACAGATGAATGGTTGTTAAGTTTTAGGAAAGGAAGGAGAGAGTTATAAAAGGGTTGCATGAAAGATCTGGCATCCTCACAGGAAAGGGGGACATATCAACCTACATGTTAGATAAAATTGTGTAGAATTAAACACATACATGCACACATGCATGTATTCATGCATGCACATATCTCCAACTGCATGTAAATCTACAATTATCTCATTTTCAGAAATATTCTAATTCAGCTGATTACTACAAAGAAAAAAAAAATTCTATTCTTCCCTCCTCTTCACCAGTATACTGCTTTCACTCCTACCTATGCCACTATCAAACACATCTTTGCAGTTTCTGCTTAATTTTGATATAATCTCAATATTTTATAAACAAAAGCTCTTGTAGAAATTGTCAATTGTTCAGGACTGGCAATAAATCTAGTTTTATTGGTACATGATCATATAAAATATTCTCTCCAGAAATATTTAATCTAAATCTAACCCAGATGGTGGAACTACTCCAGTTTAAGAGGAACAAATAAAATAGTCAAAGAGAAATCAAAAACATAGGACATTCTACAAGTCAAGTTCATAAAAATCATTTAAAAAAATGATGTATGGACATATCTTTAAACCCACTTTTAACTGTCTACACATGTACATGTATTCATATGATAGATAAAGCAAATAGACAAGGTGTTGACAATTGTTTAATCAAATGATGATGTATAATTATAATATTCTTTCAACTCTTTTGTTTGTCTTGACATTTTCTTAATAAAAATTTGGCAGGAAACACACCCCGCTGGCTTTCTGGGGTTTGAGTGATCTTTCAGGTCCCTTCCTACTGTGATATTCAGACACTGAAGTTCAAATCCTGGCTCTGATATTTATTAGCCGTGTCCTCTGGGCCTCATTTTTTCTCATGTATAAAGATGAAGGTTTTGGAAGGGTTCTAAAATGCTATATATTTTAAGGTCAACGGAGAAGTTGGTTCTAAATCATTTAGCAACCCATTCACATATGAACAATCTTTATCACCAGCACATTTTTCTTCCAAGGTGAATTCTTCAAACAGGAATTTAAGAGTTTTCACTTTTCTTCTGAATTCAATAGAGAGAGAGGAAGGAAGGAAAGTATTCTTCAAATATCTATAAAAATGTTTTTTGTCCCTCATCTACCTCTTTTTCTAAGTCATTTCCAGCAATTCAAGTTAATACACAATTACGTTATATGCTGCATGCAAGTTTCTTTAGCTGTGACATCAAAAGTTATTTGGTTTTCCTCTGTATCCTTTCTAAGAGTGCTATCCACCCAAACTAACCAGCTAGCTCTTAATGTTCTGCACTGATCCGCCGGTGTATCTTATCTAAGAATCAGTCTTAAATTTGATCAGAATTCCAGGCATGAACACTATTGTTTTCCTTCTGAGTCATGGAACTAAACATGATTATAAAGCTCTTGGCTAAAAGATGCATTTGTTATTAGTATAAAACACAGCTTCAGAAACCAAGAACTGAGGAAATCTCTCCAGTCTGGAAGTCTGATTATGTCCTGGGAATCTAAGGGAATCTAATTACGTCCTAAAAACTAAGAGAGTTTTGCAGGAGAAACAATTGAAGTGATTTAAAGCTTTGAGATGAGGAAAAGTACATGAGCACATGATGACATGATTTTAAGCTGTTCATTCTAACAAATAGAATATCTTGAGGGACTATTTTTCTCTTTTGTATTAGCTTTTACTAGAATGCACAGTGTTACTCATTTAGGACTTAATTTTTTAGATAAGTTTTGGGTTCACAGAAAAATTGAGAGACAGTTTCAGAGATCTCTCTCATATTTTCTGTTTCCTAACATATATTGCTTCCTCCAGTACAAACACCCTCCCATCCAACAATGGTACATATGTTATAATCGATGGCCCTCTATTAACACTTCAGAATCACACAATATTCTTAATTTATACCACAGTTCACTACTGATGTTGTACCATCATTATACTACTATTACAGTATCATAAAGAGTATTTTCACACCCAAAAGATCCTCTGTGCTCTACCTATTTAGTCCTCTCCTACCTCCCAGCAACACTGATTTTTGAGTGTGTGCATCTTCATTGATTTGCCTTTTCCAGAATGTCACATTGTTGGAATCATAAAAAAATGTAACCTATTTAGGTTGCCTTCTTTCACTTAGTGATATGCATTTAAGATTCTCCATGTTTTTTCATGCTTGATAGTTCATTACTTTCTGTGCTTAATAACATTTCATTCTATAGATGCATCACAGTTTATTCATTTGTTCACTACTAAAGGCATGTTGGCAAGTTTTGGCAATTATGAATGAAGCTACCTGAAATATCCATGTGCACTTGTTAGTGTGACCATAATTTTTAACTCCTTTGGGTATTTACCAAGTAGCACAATTGTGCTACTTGGTAAATACCCAAATTGTGCTCAATCATATAATAAACTATCTTCCTATATGGCTGCCTTATTTTCTATTCCCACAGGCAATGAATGAAAATTACTATTAATCCATGCCCTTGTTAGCATTTGATAGTCAGTATTCTAGATTTTAGCCATTCTGATATTTGTGGGGTTTTGCATTTTTTTATTCAAGTATGCTTACTTAACTAAGCATTTTTTCAGGCCAACTTGAAAATCTGTATTATTATGGTTATTTTAAAGTTTAAGTTCTTATTTATGATCTTGATTATAGGTATTTTTCATCTTCAGATTTTTATTTCCCATTGTTTTCTTGTTAATATAAAGGAAATGGTTTTAACTTTGCTTTAAGAAACATTGTATTTACTGATTAGTTTTTACTACAACTGTTATTTAAAAATCAAAATACTGCACAGAAAGAATACTAAGTTCTTATAATTTTATGTTTATAACATATGATGAGGTTTATAGACCATGAAAAGTTGATCTGCTGAAGAACTGAAATAGAGAGAAATAGATTATTTCTGTAATATAAAGGTGTATCTCTGTTTAATGATGCCAGAATAAACTATCATAATCAAATTAGATGTAAAAAATTTGAATGCCATATAAAAGGCCCTTCCTTCATTGTACCATTGATCAACCTGAATATTAAAAAAGTTATGTGACTTATTTGAATACATATAGTTAGTCTATGGCTAAGTCTGTTTCTTTATATCTAATCCACTGTTTTGTCTATGCCAGTGATAACAAACTGGTATCTCCCATTCCTCAACATTTACAAGGCCCAATTAATGTTCTTTAAAATGTCAATCATCTGGCACTGAGCTCTTTGGGCACCTTTTCATGTAGATGACCTTACTAGGATCTCCTACACTGATATTCTCATGAAGGGTAATGGGAGTCTAAAGAAAAAAAAAAGAAGATATATCTATACACAGCTCATGCTCTCTCGTTAAAGGCTGAATGCAAGATGTGCCCCAGAGTCCAGGACCCCAAAGGGTACCTAATTCACTTTTGAGGATTATGTGGGCCTCTTTCCCATTTCTGATTTCCCTGATACGCATGCATCTGCACTGCCATGCCCAAGATATAGCAACAGGCATGCTATATGTAGGGAACAAGCCTAGAGTTTGAATGTATGAGTCAAGGTATCCAACTTTTGCAGCCAGAGTTCCTACAGCTTGACCATTTCTTGGGTAAAACCCACAAGTGGTGGATGCTCCTAAATATTGGGCTCAATCATTTATACTATATTTGAAATAGAATTCAAGAGGTCAAAGTTCAAACCAAGTCTTCCAGACCATCATAAAAGTGTATTTATGGACTTTCATGATAGTCTTTTAAAATTATTTTCACTTATTTAAATGTTTTTCCATCATGTAGTCCTGACAGTTCTCATCATGATCCATCCCCATATTCTCTTGTGCTCTCCCCTCCACTGTTTTGCCACCTACCTCCTTTGCTATATGTTTCAGTTCTAGGTCAGGCTGTTAGTTTTGATGATTTCTTATCCTTTTGTTTCATGTGTCTATATTGATAGTTTCAAAGTAGGGGGTAGAACATTTTATTTCACAGTTTTTTTGTCTTAGTTTCTAGTCTTGAAATATTTAGCCATACTACAATATGTGGGCCTCTCTTTATCCTATTACCAAAATCGCCACAAAGAGTGGTAGACCTGTTTATTAAACATGGGGGGAGGAGTGTTGGGAGGGAGTCACATTAGAAATCTTAGCTTCTACTTTTTATTGGGTGTTGAGTGGGGGTTCCCCTTGTGACTACAGACTCTTCAACGGGTCTGTGTCCCCCAATCTGCTCCATTCATTCTCTCATCCTGTCTGGTCCTCACAGCCCTTTGCAATGCCAACTGCTGTCTCCTGCATCTGGAGCTGAGTCTAAAACTCCCTTGCTCTGCTGGTACACTCTGCACTGGCACTGTCTTTGAGCACATTCTTCTTCATCGAACACTGCCAAGACCCATACTCAAAATAATTTGCCACTCTGGAGAACCAATATATACAGAACAAGAGAAAATCTGGGAAAGAGCAGACTTGTATAAAGATGAGTAGATTATATATCGAGATCTGGAGGGCAAGAGATGAGTAGTCATGCCTTTCCATTGAAAAAGAAGATTGTATGACTGTTTTAACAGGCCCTGCTAGTTGTTGAGCATGAATAGGAAGAAAATGCTTTTGAATCACATTAAAACATTGAAGTAGAGTATTATTGGACTGTGGGTGACTCTGGACCCTCTTTCTGCAGTTATACTCCATAAAGCCTTTAGCTATAAAAACACCCCCTAGGTAAAGACAAAAATCTTTGAAAACCTGGTTTAGCAAGCATTTTTACATGCATTTAAAGAAGAATCATCAATCAGAATGTAAATAGTTCTCATCCTTTGCAGTGTACATTGCAGAGGGTATCTGGGGAAATAGGTTTTATGTGGATGGAGGCGAAGGAGTGTAAGAAGGAGAAAAACTGAAGAAAAAAAAAAGGAAAGAAACCAGGACTGGAAGACAAACCAAGATGACAAAAGTAAGGGCTGGGTTTATTCTCAGATATGCTCAGGGTCAAAAGGAAATTCCTAGAGCAGTCATTTCTCCAAGCAGTTACCAATTGCTGTGAGAAGTCTTTCCCTTTACCTGATTTACAAAGACTTTAGGGTGCCAGCACATATTTTTGTAACATACTAATTAGAGTCAGAGTCACATAGTGAACAGACTGTGAATTCTGCCACTAGCCATCCAGGTTCAAGTCTCAGAATATAACTTCTCACCACTGCCCTTATCAAGCCATAATTCCTGCCATGTAGTGTGATACCGACTAGAGGGTTGAACTGAAGGTAATGAGACAGTGCATGTGGCATCTATAGCATAAGCTATCTGGCACATGTTAGTTGGTCATTAAATCTCCACTTCATTCTTTTTTTCTAAGAGAGAGCAACTCAAGTGAAATCAGGTGGAACAACACTGTATCTTGACCTAAAACCAGTTAAGTTTTGTGCCCTTTTAATGTAGTTGTCCAAACAGCCAGTCATGTACATTGAGAAGTTTCTGTTATATTGTTTCAATAATAGTTTGAACTTTTTTTCTTGACAACTTCATATTTGGCCAAACTAAAGACTATGTGAGTTCTCATTTTGTAGTGTCCAGTGTGACATGATAAACAGAGGCTTTTCCTTGAATTGTTTGTGATGTATTGCCGTAAATAACAAGAAACAAATACTACAGATTTCATTAGTCTTTCATTGATAAATGTGTCAGTGAAGGAAGTATAAATTATTAAAAATGAATGTATCCACTCAGTATGGAATAACAACTGTAGACTTTGCCCTACTTGGAACTATGTTAGGTCCAGATTTCATCTGTATAACCCCAAGGTAGAAGATTGTGCCCTTTGTGAACTGAAATTCCCAAAGGATAAACTCCAAGTCTCATAGACTTCTACATTTTTCTCTTCCATAAATTGACTCAATTTGCTGCCCTGTCTACAGAGAAACCATATTAGCACCAGTGGACAGAATGTGTCTTCCCAGGGCCAGGTCCCAAGAGCACATAGACAATTTTCCAGGATCAAACAATAGAAGGAACAGCCCTATCTGCAGAGCTGTCAACTGAGCATTTATTCATCTCACTCACCAGACTTCTCTTTCTGTCTTCAGTCTGACTGTCCCAGGTAGGGACACCTACCTGGATAGTGCCCATGTGAGGATTCATCCATCTGACATGGTTACGACTATAAGGGAAATATTATCCCTAGATACTTGGTAAGAAGAGGCATCTAAGAGGGGTTGGAGAGAAAAAGTGAGAGGGAATAGGTGAAAACAGCAGGGGAAGAGCACACTGAATAATGATCATGGCTACCAGAAGTGGGGTGTGGTGGGGTGGCAGCAAAGGGAGAAGGTTGTCCAATGGAGAAACATGGGGCTTTAGTGGTGGGAATAGTGAAATAACACACAATTATAAAGGCATAAACCTAGTCCTAAAAAATATTGTCATGTTAATCACTATTATTTCAATAAATTTAACTAAAAATTACAACAAAATAAAATAGAGACTTAAGAAATGAATAGCAAGGATGACTTCATTCAAGATGGTTGCAGTAGAGGTCAAGGCCATTGGAAAAGAAGAGAGAGATGAATTCAACTCCAAGTATGGCAATGACAAGGAAGGTTTTATAGCAGGAAGCAAGCAGGACTAGGAAGTCGAAAGATAATTACCAGGAGGGACTTGACTAGATACTAGGAGTTCAGGGGATTCTCAGTGTACTGGCTTAGCAGAATGTTTTGCTAAAACTGAACTCTGCAGGTCAGTGATAGACCAAGGAGGAGACCTAGTTGCCAAAAGAGGTCAGAGGAGCATGACTGAAATTTTATCAAGGTGGGGACCTTGTCAACACTGTGCTACTTTTTGTGATAGGAAAATCTCCCTGAGAGAGTGTCATTGGATTCAAGACTTAGAAAGTAAGAAAGAAAAGGGAAAGAATAGGTGACCTAGGCAGAATAAGGAAGTGAAAGAGAAGAAGCAAGAAGTGTTCCTGATTTTACACGTTGCTTGGGCTGCCCTTTAAATCAGCAGTTCTTCCTTTGAATGTTCTGATTCTCAAAAGCTCTAACATGAACACAGAATCTAGTTCTAGGAACTTTAGTGATGCTGTGCACCTAACTGCTCCTGTGATTCTCCGGATATGAGTTTTATTATTTAAGATGAAGAAGTTACTGACATTTGAAAGTGGTCTAATTCTGGGGGCTGTACCACACTGGAGAATACTGAAGCACTGCTGAACTCCATCTAGTCAATGTGGTAGCAGTCTGCAAATATTGTGAGAACCAGAAATGATGGCCCTTCCACACACACATTCTCTATGTTCTCTGACAGGTAGGGAGTGAGCCTCTGTTCAGATTTAATCGAGACTTGGATAACTCTGGATGGGCTCATTCTGTTTGG